>CM055106.1:2270737-2481293 GCA_029204225.1 Diphasiastrum complanatum | reverse complement strand
TCGTTGTCGTAGATTTGGAATCTCACTAAACCCAGATAAATGCCAAATATGGGTCACCCATGGGGTCGTACTCGGGGATATAATTTCAAAGGATGGTATTTCAACCGACCCATCAAAAATCAAGGTTATAGTGGAAATGCCCTTACCTGCAACAGTGAAGGAAGTATATGTCTTCCTCAGTCATACAAATTATTATCGCATCTATATAATCAACTATGTCAGCAAGGACGCCTCGTTTATTTAGTTGTGGTAGATCCTCGCTTGACGAAGAAGAATTAAGGCCTTTGAGGAGTTGAAAACAGACCCTCACCACGGCTCCCATACTCCGCTCGCCAGATTACATGAAAGAGTTCCGTGTGCATACCTGACGAAGTAAGTATGCCATTGGAGGTCTTCTTGTGCAAACTGAGCGAGTATGGCAAAGACTTCCCAATACGTTTCTTGAGCAGAAAACTGGTGCATGCTGAAGTAAAACTATAACAACCACCGAGAGAGAAGCATTGGCGATGGGTCTATGTGGTGCAACAACTAAGACATTATTTATTAGGCCAAACCTTTGCGTTCTACACCGACCATCAAACCCTTCTATATATCGTTGATAAATCCTGTAAAACGGGACGTATAGCTCGATGGATGTTGATTTTAGAGGAATTTAATTTTCGCATAGTCATTCAGAAAGGGACCCCTACAATTCATGGCAGACCACCTATCCAGACTACCAAGTGCTAAAAAGCAACTGCACCAGTCAACGATGATCTCCTGATGCATGCCTTTTCAGATCGATGCTACACCCTTATGGGCTGAGGAGATCACTCAGTTCCTCACAACAGACAAACTCAAAGAAGGCCTGAGTACGCGGCAAAAAGAAATTTTTTGTTAAAAGCAGTGCCCTTTCTTGCGGGACAACTTTACAAAAGGGGCGTTGATGGTATCATTCGTTGATGTGCTTATGAATCTGAGATACGATCTATCATATCTCAGGCTCATGAGGGCAATGGAGGTGGCCCACTTTTCTGCTGAAGCCACAACGAGATTATCCTTCGAGCAGGACTGTGGTGGCCATCTTTGTTTAAGGACATGTTTGTTGTCATTAAAGCGTGTGATGTCTGTCAACGATCCAAGAAAAACACAAAACAAACATCACGCCACTGACTCCCATTATAGAAGACGAACGCCTTCATAAGTGGGGAATTGACTCTTGTTGGACCAATCAGTTTAGCAGCAATAACATGCCCAAGCTTACATCCTCATATCCACAGATTACGCCACTAAGTGGGTGGAGGCTCGAGCAACGAAGGACGCCAACGCAAAAAGAGTCGTGTGTTTTCTTTACAAAAATATTATTACACGTTTTGGTTGTCCCATTGAGCTAGTTAGTGATTGCGACACGCATTTTTTAAATGTTGTTATTGATAATCTCCTACGCCATTACCTTGTTGTTCAAAGTGTTGATTTCACTCGTGTGGATTGTCCACAACATGTACTTGTGATCTCCTAAGGTGTGTAGATGCACAAGATCAAGACTAGATTGAGATTCAAGATCTATCTTTGATTCTATGGAAAAAACACACTACTACATGCATTCAATCACTTCCAACTCTCACTCACACATGTGGGAAGTATTAAAAAATTATTCTAAGTAAAAAACAGGCTGCTCTCCTTGGGTAGAGAGAGAAAAACCATCATGAGCTCTCGGGTAGAGAGAGAAAGCTAGAAATCCAATGACACTCAAAATCCACACAATCACCAAATCAATTAGATCCAAAATGAGGAGTACAATGATACTAGTAGATCCACGAGCTACCACTATGCTTAACTATGATTGGACCACACTTTGTCACCTCTTAATCCTATTGGACCATTGATCCATGCACCTCTTAATTCTATTGGACTATATTAAAGCAAACCTCCAATTCCTATTGGACCTCACATATTTTCACCTCTAAATCCTATTGGACCTCTTATAATTCATCAAACAAAAGCATTACACTTGTCTACACTCTAATTGGCACAAGTTTAGCCTCTTACTCTATTTTGGCTCAATAGTGCCATTACAAGTGGAAATGCATAATTTGCCATCTATGCCAAATTTGTTCCTATCTGCATCCTACACCTAGATGCTTGATATAAAAAACATAAGGCCCCTATATCTAACATAGATAATCTTTTTTCAAATCTTCAAACTCCTCCTAAAAAATTATCTATGAAGATTTAAGCATTGATCTTGATATAACTCCAAGATTAGATCTATGCTTGATGAAAGCACTTTTGCTCAAAGGCTTGGTGAGTAGATCGGCAATACAAGAGGACGAGTTGATATGCTCCAAATAGATTTCTCCTCCAATAAGCTTTTCTCTCACAAAATGGTGTGCCACTTCTATGTGCTTGCTTCTTGCATGAAATATGGGATTATTGGCAAGAGCTTGGGCCGAGATGTTATCACACTTGATCATTGGTAGATCATCTTCCTTGATGCACTTTAGCTCCATTAATAACCTCTTGATCCAAAGCACCTCTTTGGTAGTTGTAGTGAGTGCTTTGTACTCGGCCTCACATGAAGAGAGAGATATAGTATCTTGCTTTTTGGAAAGCCAAGGTATTAGATTGCCTCCAAGAAAGATAGTGTATGCACTAATAGACTTTCGATCCATTTTGTCACTTGCAAAATCCGAATCCGAGTAGCCAACAATGGATAGATCTTCACTTTTATAAAGAAGACCATAATCACAAGATGAAGATACATATCTTAGAATCCTCTTGGCCATCTTCCAATGATGGATCTTAGGATCTTGCATAAATTGACTCAGTTTGTGCACACAAAAACTTAGATCAGGCCTAGTAATGGTAAGCCAAATCAAGGAGCCTACAAGACTCCTAAAAAGTGTGATGTCCTCAAAGGATCTTTATTAGGATCTTTTACAATTTGCTCCATTGGAGTATCTATGCTCTTAGAATTTTCCATATGAAATTTTTTCAACAAAGAGTGAGCATATCTAGATTGGCATATAAAGACATGATTTTCATAAAACTCAATTTCTAGGCCTAGGATGTAATGTATCTCTCCTAGATCTTGCATTTTAAACTCACATCCAAGTGCTAGCTTAGTTTCATCAACTAGCTTGATACAACTTCCACAAAGAATAATGTCATCAACATAAATTAGAAGAATGACAATATTGCTATCAACAAACTTTAAATACATGGAAGGATCATAGTCACTAAGAGGAAATCCTAGTGAGATAAGAAAAGAATTAAGTCTTGAATACCATGATCTTGGTGCTTGCTTGAGTCCATAAAGACTTTTGAAGAGCAAGCACACTTTGGACTCATCCTTGATGAATCCTTGAGGTTATATAGATCTCCTCCTCAAGATAACCATTTAAAAAAGCATTGGATACATCTAAGTGGAACACCTTCCACTTAAATAAACAAGCAAGAGAAATAAGAATTCTTATTGTCACCATCTTTGCAATGGGTGCAAAGGTCTCATCATAATCAAGTCCATGGATTTGAGCAAATCCTTTGGCGGATAATCTTGCTTTATACTTGTTGATGGTGCCATCATGATTGAACTTGATGCGAAATACCCACTTGCAACCAATCACATGCTTGTTGGATGGAGGATCCACAAGCTCCCAAGTATTGTTGGTGATCAATGCATCATACTCTTGCTTCATGGCATCATACCACTCCTTGGTATTGAGTGCCTCTTGTACATTCTTTGGCTCTTCATGAGAGACGTAAAAAACATAATTAGTGGAATCAAGATCCACTTGTTTGGCTTTGTCAACATATGAGAGCCTCTTAGGCTTGGATCTATCTCTCATGGATCTTCTTGGTGAGAAAATCCGAGGAGAGTCTTCTTCAAATCTCGACCCCATCACATCATGATTGTCTTCAAAATCAATAATTGGTGATGCATCCATAGACTTCTTGATCTCGGCCTCTTCAAAAGATGAGTGTTGATCTTCATGAAAGACAACATCTCTACTTTCAATAACTTGAGAAGTGGAGAGTATAAAGACTCTATAGGCCTTCTTGGTGGATGAATATCCAACCATGATCCCTTTGCATGCACTAGGATCTTCCTTCTTCCTTGTTTCCAAGGGAATATGGGCAAAGCATATGCATCCAAAACTTCTTACGTGATCAACCTTAGGCTTCTTCAAATATAAGATTTCATATGGTGACTTTCCTCCAAGAGCTATATGTGGGAGCCTATTGCAAAGATAATTTGCACAATTAATGGCTTCTCCCCAAAAATATTTGGGCAAAGATGCCTCAATTCTCATAGATTTTGCACATTCACATAGAGATCTATTCTTTCTCTTAGCCACTCCATTTTGTGATGGAGAGTAGGCACAAGAGAACTCTCTTTTGATGCCTTCAAGCTCACAAAAATCTTGAAATTTATTGGAGATATATTCACCACCTCCATCACTTCTAAGAGCTTTGATCTTGGATGAGAATTGCTTCTCTACATAAGCTTTGAAAATAAGGAACTGATCAAACACCATAGATTTAGAAGCAAGAAGATATCCAAGTGAATCTTGTGAAATCATTAATGAAAGTAACAAAACAAGTGGCTCCTCCCTTGCTTGTAGTTGATGAGAAATGCACATCCAAGTGGATTAACTCCAAAGGATGCTTGCTTTTAATAGAAGATCTTGTAAATGGCTTTTTGTGATATTTAGCAATAGCACAAGCCTCACAAGGATTAATCTTCTTGGAGAATGACTTTGGCAAGCCAATAGCTTTGGCTTCTTTGATCATAGAGAGCATGGATTTGTAGTTGGGACGTCCCAACCTCCAATGCCATAATTCCTCCATAGAGAGCTTGTTCACAAGAGCAACATTGCAAGCATTCACATACTCATTTGGATCTAGTTTATAGATGCCTCCAAATCTAGATCCTAATGCAAGTATCTCATCATTCTTCTTGATAGTGCAAGTATCAACATTGAATTTTACATCAAGGCCATTATCAAGCAATTGGCCAACACTAATAAGATTCTTAGTAAGCTTAGGTACATAAAGAGCTTTAGAGAGAGAAAGAACTTTAGAGGATGCAAGCTTCAAGGGAATGTTCCCTATGCCTTCAATAGGACATTCAAAATCATTTGCAGTGTATATTGATTTCTTGACTCCATCATAAGGTGCAATAGAAGAGAAAGAGTCCTTGGAGCTACACATATGTGAAGAGACTCCACTATCAATATACCATAAGCTGTCCTTCTTGAAAGGAGTAGATGAGAAACTAGAGACCATAAGAGATCTCTCTCCATCAATTGCAATAGTGTCTTCCTTCTCATTGGTAATGTTGGCTTGCTTGAGTTGATTCTTCTTCTTGAAGGAATTGGTGGCATAATGGCCTTTCTTGCCACAGTAAAAGCACTTGATCTTCTTCTTCTTGAGCTTGGATGATGAAGCATTAGAGAAATCATCTTCCTCCTCATCTTTGTCTTTGGATTTGACTTTGTCCTTGCTTGGGGATTGTTGATGTTGGTTCTTGCTCCTCCCTTTGTGCTTATCCTTGGCAAAGAGAGCTTTGCCATCATTATGAGTGAGAGAAAGCTTGTCCATCCTCAAGATCTTGTACTCTTGTCTTGATTCTTCTGAAATTAGCACACTTTGAAGAGCCTCCAAACTTGGTAGCTCCTCCTTAATGGCATAAGATTGGACAAGGTTATCAAATTCACTTCTCAAGCCATTGAGAAGTGAATTTGATAACCTTGTCCAATCTTATGCCATTAAGGAGGAGCTACCAAGTTTGGAGGCTAGGCTTCTCACTCTTAGGAATCAAATCTCTCAAAATAGCCAAAAGAGTGATGAGAGTGCATCTAGTTATGTTTTGAGAGTAAAAGACATTCATAGAAAACTTGTTTGTATTGGTGATTCCATCAACTAGAACTTTTGCAGTTCTACCTCGATATTGCAGCTGTCCAATATCAGTGTGAATAACATCTAACACACCTGCTAAAGATCCACTGGGCTCCCATTCAGTTTTGTTCGATGGATATAAATCTGCAAGAGAAAAATGATCTGATTGGCAAGTTTACTATTAGATATTTATGAATGACAAAAATCTAAGGATAAAAAATATGAATACTCATAGTTGTTTTTTTTGTGATCCTGATGGTTGAATCCTTGCACATTTATCTCTAAATGCATATATACATGTTGGACTAGAATTTTAGAAATAGTTTTTCCTCCTGATGATGTTCCGAAATCCAAAATTCTGGCCTTCTAATAAGATTGAAGTGATAGTTTTGACCTTTTGCTTTTTCGAAATGCTCCTCTTGATGATGGATGCATCAAAATCCAAGAGTTTTTTGAATATTATCTTGGCACCCATAATCTATTATCATCTTTCTCATTGAATAGAAGCACAGAGTCGATTGAGGAGCACATCTTCCTTGATGGCACCATTCGTAATGTGCATGCAGAAATCTGAAACACTGAAATATGAATCTGAAAATTTGCGTAGACAAAAAGCCATGAATATGAGAAAATGTGTTGGCGTAATTTCGAAACACTGATCTATTTGGCGCCACGAATTATTCTGGTTAACCCTGTTAACCATGATTTGACAATGCATATACATTAATGGTACATCGATTTTCTCATCTCAACCATCTATCATATTCATTTTCAATATTTTTGGGCCTCTTCGGGCAATGATGAGCTATAAGGGCAGGCCTCATCAACCAATAGCATTTTCACATATTGCCCGATGAAACGACAATATATTTTAAAAGTTTTTATTTTATTTATATTTGAAAAATTCTACGTTACGTAGAATCCCGATTTCAAGGTTTCAATTGGTCCACATGGCAACGAAAATAAGAAAAAAAAAAAAAAACATCTTTTTCAAAGGCCCTCTTTAGGCTCTAAGTTTTTCTAATGAAATCATTTGTATGTCTTATAAAATTACTTAAAACATGAATAAAAATCAGAACTAAACAGAGATATCCACCTCAATTCTTCAAATCTAACTTAAGTTTCAAGGAGTTTCTTTCAGCTAAAGTCAAGTCTTTAGTAGGTCTTGACTTTTTGAATCTCCTTCTGAATTTTTTTAGACATAGGTTCAACTTGACAAATTGTCGGTTTCTAGCTTTTTCACCAGGGCGTCTTCTTCACATTTCCAAGAAAGTTGATCGAACGGATCGCTAAAGAGAAGAGATAAAGAGGGTCTAGAGAGAAGATAGATAGAGAAAGATATGGAGAGAGGGAGAGTTGCAGGCAAAATAGGGAGAGAGTTCGTTGACAAAGATGGAGAGAGAAAGGGATTCAAAGAGAGAGGAGCAGAAATAATAGCACTAGAGAAGGAATGGCAAAGTGGGAGAGAGAGAGAGAGAGAGAGAGAGAGAGAGAGAGAGAGAGAGAGAGAGAGAGAGAGAGAGAGATTTAGTGAGGAAGAGAGGGTTAGTTGCAAGCAAGAAAATAGTAGATAGATATGGATTCTTAGGTAGCGCACATGTAAAGAAGGTGAGATAAGAGGCAAGGAAGCACAAGTAAGTGAGAGTGAGATAGAGAGTAGGACAATGATATGTAGGCAGATCAGAGAGAGATAAAGAGAGCATGTAGTGTAGGTGTAGGTGAGGAACAATGAGAAAATAAGATCAGAGACACTCAAGAAACATGCATTGTTTCATTAATTTTTAAATGCCTTTGATTGATCTTTTCCAAGAAACTCGCCTGCTGCTTGCGATCGAGAGACCCGCCTGCTGCTCGCAATTGAGAGAGTATCTATTTATTTATAATTAAGCTTTTAATATTATTTGAACTTCAAAATGCTAAATATGTCGGTGGGCTGGCACCTTGGCCCATTAAATTTCAGACTTTGAAACTTTGGGCCACAAGCTCTCCAATGGCTAAAGAGAAAGGTCTTTGAAGTTTGAAGTTTTGTTGTGTAAAATTCACGCGTGTGGGATGCCCTACACATGTACTTTTGATCTCCTAAGCCCAATAATACCATAAAGATCAAACTAGCATTGATTGACAATAGGAAAGCTGATCATACAAGAAATATTATTGTGTTACAAGCAAGATCTATCAACAAAATATGAAACTAAGTACATTAAATGCCTCAACTCGGCTAGAGAGAGAATATGAATGTACAAATTCGAGTAGAGAGAGAGGGCACAAAGAGCTTAGTCTCCAAATTTGCATTACACACAAAAATCATCATCTTCTCAATGAGAGTACATCACATATATATAGATCCACGGACTCTCCTCCTACTTTGAGTTGAATTGGAGTTATGAATCCACCTCTCAAGCTATCTAGACTTATTCAAGCCACCTCAATATGTCTAATTGTGCCACCTAGTATTTTCATGCATTAAATGTTGCATGCAAAGTACAAATGGGCAATTCCTATGGTAGCTCAAGTTTCTATTTCTACCTACCTTGAATATTCTATTCTAAGATGAGTCTTTACTTAGCCAAAAGAGCTCAATTCATCTTTGGCATTTTTAGGACCCCTACTTACAACATTAGATAGATTTTTCCAATATTTCAACACTCCTCCTAAAAATGTATCTAATGTGGATCAAGCATCGATCTTGAGATAAGACCAAGATTAGATCTATGCTTTGAGAAGGCACTCTTGCAAAGTGGCTTTGTGAGAAGATCAGCAATACATGAAGATGTGTTGACATGTTCCAAGTTGATTTCACCTCCAATGAGCTTTTCTCTTACAACATGGTGTGCCACTTCTATATGCTTGCTTCTTGCATGAAAAATAGGATTGTTTGCAAGAGCTTGGGTTGATATGTTGTCACACTTGATCAAGGGAAGATCATCCTCTTTGATGCACTTTAGCTCCATGATTAACCTCTTGATCCAAAGCACCTCTTTAGTTGTTGTAGTGAGTGCTTTGTACTCGTCCTCACAAGAAGATAGGGATATGGTATCTTGCTTCTTTGAAAGCCAAGACACAAGATTGCCTCCAAGAAAGATAGTATATGCATTAATGGACTTTCGATCCATTTTATCACTTGCAAAATCGGAATCCGAATAGCCAACAATAGTTAGATCTTCATTCTTGTACAATAAACCATAATCTTGAGTAGAAGATACATATCTTAGAACTCTCTTGGCCATCTTCCAATGTTGGATCTTAAGATCTTGCATAAATTGACTCAATTTGTGCACACAATAGCTCAAATCGGGTCTAGTGATAGTAAGCCAAATTAAGGAGCCTATAAGACTCCTATAAAGTGTGATGTCCTCGAAGGATCTTTCATCACCTTTAATAGGGTCTTTTACATGTTGCTCCATGGGAGTATCTATGCCTTTACAATTTTGCATATTGAATTTTCTCAACATAGAAAAGACATATCTAGATTGACAAATAAAAGCATACTCTTCATGAAAATCAATCTCAAGGCCTAAAATGTAATGGATCTCTCCTAGATCTTGCATTTTAAATTCTCCTCCTAATGCATCCTTAGTTTCTTGAACTAGCATCAAACAACTTCCACTAAGAATAATGTCATCTACATAGATTAGAAGAATGACAATATTACTACCATCAAAGTTTAAGTACATAGAAGGATCATAGTCACTAAGCACAAATCCTAATGAAAGTAGAAAGTTGTTGAGTCTTGAATACCATGATCTAGGTGCTTGCTTCAAGCCATAAAGACTTCTAAATAGCAAACACACCTTAGATTTATCCTTGATAAATCCTTGAGGTTGTTCCATGTATATCTCCTCCTCAAGATAGCCATTCAAAAAAGCACTGGAGACATCAAGTTGATACAATTTCCACTTAAAAAGTATGGATAAAGTTAGATACCAGTGATAATAAGTCAATGATTCAAGATGCCCAGTCCTTGGTGAGCCCTAAAATAGTGTGCAATTGAAAAATGAACACCACTCATTTGACCTTCCATCATATGAATGCATTTTATAGCTATCAAAAATGACAATACTTGAGGTGATGTAACAGTTCGACCCAGGTTACCAAAAGCAAAAAACTTGTCTTTCAAATGAGAAACGAAGTTGGATCAAAACCAAAAGATTGCATGTGTTAGGATTTCAGAGGTAAATTGTCACATCCATTCCTGGCAAGGTACTACAGGAGCAAGAGGAAAGGATGAGACATATTGATCAAGCAAACTTGTACATTAAGAGAATAAAAAACTACAAAGTTGGGAAGAAAGAAAAAGGAAGCCTTTTTTTTTAATTGTGCATTTTTTGGCCCATGGATAAAAGCTTGTGGGTAACGATTTAGGAGTTAAGGCTAGTGAGTTTGGGCTTGTGGTTAAACATTCTTGAAAATGGCGGGCCAAGATAGGAATTTGAAGGATTGAAAAAAAAAAACAGTTTTAGGTTGTCAAGAAAATATTTATGTTCATAATTTATGGGTAAAACTTTGATAATTTAAAATAAATAAGAAAGCCAAGTAATAAAGATTATTGGCTAAAGTTTAAAGCACATTGAAGTGTGTGAAGAAAATAAAATTTTAACTTCAAACTTTAAGTATTTGAATTTAGTAAGTGGGAGAGAGGGGGTGAGGAATCTTTTTGGGGTCCACCCCTCAATGCACACAATGTACAAATGTATGGGGATATGCACATTCCCCATACATGCATCCTCCTCCTCAAGTTTTTTAAGTTAAAAAAAGCTCATGCATGGGTGAGGGGAGGAGGATGCATGGGTGCACCCATACACATGTGCACAACTGTACATAAGTTTAAATATATATATAGACTAGTAAAAAGTGCCCGTCGTTGACGAGCAATGCTGGCCGATCTAGGTGACGGCCGATGATTTGGAAATTCAATATGTCATTGATGGGCGATGACGGCCGCTCTAGGTAGCGGCTGATGTTCTAGTGGGTTCCTGGCTCTAGGTGGCGGCCGATGGTTCCTGGCTTGAACGCACGTTTCTCTGTGCATACTGAATTGATTGGAGCCTGATTTGTTGATGCAGATTCATCTCGATGTGCAGCACTGGATGGAACAGATGACATGCAAGACGGAGCCCGTTCGGCGATACTGGACCACTTCTCAAAAATGATAAAAAGTAGTCCATTTATTGTGCCCTAGTGGCGTTTCTCTTGGCACAAAGGATGTTTTCAAGCAAACGACATCGAAATTGAGTAACAACTGGTCCAGTGGGTCTACCCTTCTTTCTGTTCCATCCATGATTGTTTCTGTTCCCATCCTTGTTTCCTCTATTGATACCACTCCCATTTCTGTTCCATTATCCACTACTCCGTCCATCACCATCGCATTCTCCATCACTCCTGCCACCACCGTCGCTGCCCTCACGTTTAATCCCGCTGATTCTCAGTTGTCTCCCGACACTCTAGCGTGGATGCAAGTCATCAACTTTTCACCCCCACGTCAGACCATTTTGCTCCATTCTCGTCTTCCGTGCTCCACACCACACTTCAATTCCCCTATGTTCCTCCCATTCTCTCATTTGGACAAACCGTCCTCACCCCCGTTTCCACTGTTGCTTCTCGTACCCCACCTGTTTCGCCACCAAATGTTGCCGAGAGCAACCAACCGTTGCCTGATGATGCATTTATTCAGAAAATCTTTATATCATTGCCAGATCGGACTGATCCCACCGCCCCAGATGACATTAGGTCCCTCGAGAACCTAATTGAAGACAATGACGATGGAGCTCCACAAGTCGTCGGGGCCGATACCACACAAGCCTCTATCAGTGCCAGTGTACAGGTGCTGCAACCGACTTAACGACGGTGTACCAGACTCTGGATAAATACATCCTAGATGTGGTAGTAGTCAAGGCTATTTTGGAAAGCAGGAAGCCACCACCAAAGCCAGCAAGCAGCAAGGGTCCGAAGGCCAAGACCAAGGACCAACAGATACGGATGCTGAGATGCGATATCAAAGCCAAGGTGCAGGTACCAGCCAAAGCCAAGAGGAAGGACATGCAACATCATCTAGAGGTTCACGCACCATATCTGCCAGTCAGGCCTTCCAAAGACCAAAGTCCGTGGAAGAGAAAATAAACAAATTCCTAGCAAAGTATCCCAATGAGTCATCTAGAGGCGGCTGACAGATATCTTTTTCAGCTCAAACAATAAAGGGCAAGGAGCTGCAAGCATTACCCGCTCTCCAACCACAACCAGAGTGGTGTCAGCAACTGTTTGAAAGAGACCCTACGGCCATTAGGGCCTATGTGACAAGTCTGCAACAACTACGGGTGAACGCGCACTTCATGCACACAACGATCCAAATGGGCGGAATGCGGCACCCCTTTGGACAAGATGACAATTCAAAATTTTAATTGGCCGATCATTCCATCAAAGTACGGTTGGAACATTTGGTCTCTAAGTGTAAGCAATCTAGAAGTATTTTTGATTTCATAGATTGTTTTTAGAGTATCCCAAGCTTCCTTGGCAGTGGTGCATGTACTGATCTCTCTTAGTACTTCATTGATAGCATTCATTTTTATAAAATGAAGGGCAATTCTGGTTCTTTTGTGGAATGCTGCAGCTTCATTAGGTGCAGCAGAATCTTCTTCAGCTCCACTCACAATATCCATTACATCCTGTAGAATCAACAATGATTCCATTTTGATCTTCCACATTGCATAATTGGAAGATGTTAATCTCTAAGAAATGTGAACCAGATGAAGATATCCTTTTGGCGAGAAATTCTAGTAATGATAAAAAAAAATGGAGTTGAAAGGATGTTGCTTGCTATCTCAATCTAGGATCTAACACAGATGTTGATCCACCCTATGAAATCTAGCAACAAATGTGAGAACAAATTCTCAATACAGAAAATCAATCTTTCTTGAATTTGGATCTTGCTTCAGTCACAAAAGAAGAGGCACATGCAAGCAAAAAGTCTATCTCTCCCACGAGTTTCAATGTACTGAAAAACTCTCTAGGAACTTACTTTCAACTCAAACACAGTAATATGTGTGAAATGAAAAGTCTAAGACCTCAGAACACTCACTTCTATCCAATCCTACTTGATTGACAATGAAAATTGATGAAATTGATGAAAAAGACAGATGTGTGCTCTCTTTGGCATATCCCACGAGTTGAGTACCCTCTCAAATTCTCTGATTGCCTAAAACTCTTCTAAAAACAAATCAAATTGATTTAGAAACAAGACCAACACATTTTACTCTCCAATAACTATCCAACAAGCTATAGAACATCAAATTTGGATCATTCCTTGAGAAGTAGCACTCATTAATGAGGGCTGATTTCACACGTGTGAGCTCTCTGTCAGTACAGAGCTCCGTTGGATCAGATCCCCTTGATTTGATCTACTTATGATTCACAGATTGCTTGTTTCTCAGCGAGTTTGAATCCTTCTCCAAAATCCGAGTTCTTGCAAGCAAAAACACTGAAAATGTCCTTTCTTTCCACAAAAAAAACATTTGTACTTGGACTTGTCTTTGAACTTGCCCTTTGAGCTTGAAGCCTCATCCTCCTCCTTGGTCTCCTTGAAGTGCTTCTTCTTGCCATTGGTCTTCTTCTTGCTTTTGAATGAGAAATTAGCTTTCTCATCACCATCCTGCAGAGAAATAGCATTCATTCTTGCATTGGTATGCAACATCTTACACTCTTCAGCTACTAATACACTGTGTAGCTTTTCTATAGTAGGCAAAGTGTCTAAACTGCTAGACATAGGGCATGCCGCCATTATGCTGTAATCAAATGAAAAAGAATTTTGGAGAAGTATTGTGAATTCCGACACTTGAAATTCCACATCATTGCATCTACACATCAGTAGAATATCACATAATCTGCTTCTTAAAACTGGACAAAAAAAATTTGCTAAACAAATAACTCTCTGGTTGGTTGTGCTCCCCGGCAATGGCGCCACACGTTTGGTATATGTCGTAGCTTACCAAACCAAAATGTCAGTAAAAGTGTAGTATAAATGATTATCGTTCCCATGGGGAGCATCATAAAGAGGTATTCTATCATTATTGGTGAGCTAAAAAAAATGTATCTTTGAAGTCCAGTGAAATGGAAATGTAAAGCTGCTTGTCTGATGACAGTTCTGGGTAGGCGGCCCTAGTACCGCTATTGAAAATGGTACAAACAAACACCAAGAAAGATATGCAGACAGTTTAACCAAGAAATCCATATTCTAGAGAAGAGTAAGAACTCACAGTGATTAGACATCCCCACATTATTAAGATCACATGCTTCACCGTTTAGCCAAAACAAGAATGCCACAAGGCCAAATGATTGTTGCAGGCAATGCTTACAATGGGCTATGTTGACCCTCAACAATCTTCATAAACTTGCTACTCACTTATTTTGATAAAGCAGTTCCAAACACAACATAGTTCGATTAATTATTGGGTTCAGTTCTAATTATAAATCCATGCATAGCATAGAATCCATTATTCTGCAGAATTATCATGAATTTCCTAGGATCAGTTAGAATAGACAATGACAACAGGGGTGTGATTCATTCCACAAGAAACTGAAATGCAATATAATGTTCTTGAGAAACTGAAAGTGTCTGTCACCCACTCCTACAGATTCTTATGAAAATATAGACTACATATACAAGGTTGGCATATCACTGCATTGATTCAAGTCGAAGAAGACAGTAGATAGTATTTTATTCTACCATAATAGCTCAGATAGAAGAGAAAACAACAAGTGCTCTACTCCACAATGAATGAATTAATCAGAATGAGCGTGGGCTCTGCTATATATATGCTTGAGGTAGCAGGCAGAATGTCCGTAAGATCTGAAACATCATGTTTGGTGAGGTATCCAATGGTTTGCAGTGACCTAGAGAGAGTCCGGTGTGAAACGCTGCCTCTGCCACCTGGAAGGGCTGCCACCTGGAAATAAACATACCTTCTAGAGAAAGCAGGTATGGTGTTTTACTAATATGGTGGGAACTTCACGTCACCAGTTCTTCAAAAAGTTACCCTTCAGTAGCTTAAAGACAGGCTTCAAACTTCAATATAAGGATGATGTAAGTTCTGGCCTATGTCCAAGCCTTGTGCAAACCATAGAAAGGTTACACGTGGCCAGTCTTCTGCCACGTACATCATTGTGAATGTTGACTAGTCAGCTCGAACATTTCTTCCATAGATCAAATATTTGTCTGATGGTCGAATGTTTGTTTGTCTGATGGTCGAATGTTTGTTTGTCTGACAGCCGAAAAAGACACACCTGCACTAGAAAGACACAGGGCCATCGATGTCTGCCTGGATTCGAATACAAAACTGTCTGCCTGAATTCGAATACAAAAACTGTCTGCTTTGATTCAAATGTAAATTTGTCTGCCTGGATTCGAATAGAATTCTGTCTGTCTGGGTTCGAAAGGTATTGTCTGTCTGGATTCAAATAGAACTATGTCTGGCAGGACAATGCAGGATAATAGTTGGGAAGGACACCCGACATAGAAGTGAGTGTTATCAACTGTCCGATTGATCTATGGAAAACCCCGACAATAGTGCGGTAGCCAAGACCAAGTAAAGAAGAATCTGTTAAGATTTGAATATCCGATAAATCATCTTGTTTCAATATATTCTTCAATAGTAGTGAATTCCGATTGTTCGGACAGCAGCCGATCACTGCAGGTCCAATAGCTCATGATAGTGGCTTGATAGGAAGAGCGATAATGAACTGGAGAAAAGCAGGCTTCAGTCTGCATGAAAATACATGAATGAAAATGTTTGGCAACATGTGAAAGAAGTTGCCTTTGTAGAGAAATCTGATTTGGAGATCCAGCATTCGATGAGAGACAAAGACGTGACTCAATAGGATAGGGCCCTTCATCCGACAATCTTCAATAAGAAAGAACGTCTTCAAACTGCCCGATAGAGAGAATGTTGAGCCGACCTGTCACTCGAAATGCGTTGATGGCCACTTGAAGTCTGCCTGATATTTTTCAACATTCAATAGCCTGACTGAAGGAGATGATTACACATTTTGTGTGCATAAGGTGGACTGCTATTGAGGAGCAACAACATTAGCGCTCCTTTCAATAGCAAAGTATTACAATTGTTCGGACAGCAGCAATCTACGAGTTCAATAGCTCGCAGAATAGGATGTAGTAGCACGATTGTTCGTGGCAAAAGACTGTTCATGGATTGCAAACAAGCGCTGGACTGGGATCTTCAAAGAGATAACTCTTCTAATAATTTATGGTCTTTAGAAACCTGACTGGTGGGAGGAGGCTGCTCAAATCTGTTGAAGAGAGAGAGAGAGCGTGTGGTTGGTTTGAATCTAATTCATTCTAATAGAGAGGAAAACTCGTAAAGCATTGACAGGTAGTTCGAATAGAGAAAGTGAGATACTGTTGAAAGCAATTTTGTTTCTAGCATCCGTAACACCCTCAGTCAAATTAAGGTGCCCCACTCGGTGAATAAATTCTTCGTGAAGATATCTTCGCTTGTGATGGTACTAAATAAAGCTGATGGCACAAGTGTTTCTCTCTCATTCGAGAATTGCAGGTGCTTTGGCTGTTCATTGTAGAAATATTGATGCAGCCAGTTCTCGCCTTAACATTAAGAACGATGAGGAGGTTCTGCTGTTGAGTGTCTGTCAGAGACAATTGCCTAGAGGTACCATAATCACGAATCGGGTCAAGAAACTGGTGTATGCCTTTTGGAGCTCAGGAACTCGAGTGTCCCCCAACAAAAATGACATATGCCGACAAAGGATTGGAAGAAAGAGTGTTGTCAGGCATCCAGTACATCTTCTTGACGACACTTAGGTCCTTTGTTTTTTTTCGATTTCCATTTTCTTGGTAATGCTGATCTTTTGCACTGCTGAAACTGATCTTTGATACTCCTGTTCTTTGGTTCTGCAGATACACACTCTACCTCTTGTTGTTTGGAACTGTTTTGTTGTTTTTTACTCAACTGATATTTTGCTCATTTGGACTTTTGAAAATATTGATACTTGTAGAAACTTATAAACAACTATTTATTTTTGTAGAACAACTGATCAGACAGATCTTGATTCTACTAACAAAGTGTGTAGTTTACTTGACAAAGGATGAGAAAGAAACGAACGCGAACGTGAACTCAAAACATTTCTATTCGTGATCAACCTCGAAGGATTCGCAAAATTTGTCTTGCAGTCAACTCAAAAGATTCGCGAAAGATTTGCGAAACAGTTTCTTGTAGAAGCTCGTGGCTTTCTTGTTGAAGCTTGTAAGATTCGCGAACAGAATCTTCTCGTGAAATATTTTGTTTCTTGTTTAAACCTCAGATGTCGTGAAATTGTCGCGAACAATTCGCGAAATATTCTGGATTTCTTCTTCATGCTCAAAGTTGTCATCTGTCGCGAACAATTCACAAAAGACGAACAATTTGCAAAACACGAAGTTGAGACGAAGAGATAGACTGTCGCGAAATATTTGCGAACAAAATTTATTCGACCCTAGAAACAGAGCATCTCTCTGAATATCAACCATCGTAAACGGTTAGAGATCAACTGTTACAGAAATAAAAGGCCAAAAGACTTGTCTTGTAACAATATAAATACTTGTGCCTTGGAGAACAAGTCTTTAATGTGCCATGTTCTTGGAAGACCAATTAACTTACCTACAATGTATTGGTCTTCCAAGAACATAACCAATATAAAACATTAAAGTTCTTGGAAGACCAATTAACTTACCTACAGTGGGACGGCAAAGACCTGAACACATTTGTGCGAAAGATTAAAGATTTGTTTATTTCCTTGTAGAATTCTGTTGCAAAAAATGCAATTTCCAAGGAAAAACAGCTTAGTTATTTTCTTCGAGCCCTACCAAGGTCATTCCACACAACAAGAATCTTATTGGCGAAAGATGCGACAATGACTCTTCAAAAGACAATAGACGGAGTAAAAGAGAAGCTCGTGAATGCTATGACGACAATGGTGATTCCGAAAATGCTCTATTTACTCAGAAGAATAAATTTTTTAAGAAGTTAAGAGGGAGTCATCTAAAAAGAATGGATCTAAGACAAATGAACAACAATCTGGTAAACAACAGAAGAATTTTGGTGATAAGAAGATCTGCAATAGATGCAGAAGATCACGTCACACACAAAAAAAGTGTTGGCTAAATCCAAAGATTGAATGCATTCATTGTCATAAACGGGGTCATGCAGCAGTAGACTGTTATCAGAATCCCAAAATTAAAAAGGAGCAGAATCAAAGTGAACCTTCAGATTCAAACTATGTCGAAGACAAAGCAGAATGCTCCAGAGCAGTAGAAGACAGGATGACAAGGACCTCAACAGCCTATGTTAGTGATGATCTATGTCGTTCATCTAATTCAATTCAAGAAGTAGTACTTGATTTGGGAGCCACCTCACATTTTGTTTCCTCTTAACAAATTCTATCTGAGTACAAGAAGACGAACTATTCGAGATTCATTACACGGTTCTAAACACGTGGTTCATGGAACTGGTGTACTATGGTTGGACACGAATCAGGGTGACAAGAAACTGGAGGAAGTTCTCTATGTCCCTACTCTTGACAAAGATCTTCTATCCATAGCTAAGATAGTCGATACAGGCATGTCAGTAACCTTCACAAAGAACTCTTGTAAACTGTTCGAGGAAGATTCTGATAACCTAGTTGCTAAAGACAATAGAGAAGGAAATTTTTATCACCTGAACATTCGAACAAGAATCGAACAAGCCAATCAAACTTAGGAATCAACAGATATATTGTGGCACAAGAGGATATGTCACATGAACATGGAAGCGTTGTACCAAGCCAACAAAAGTCAGAGGATTCAAGGAGTCGAAATCAAAAGTAGAAATATTCGAACTACCTACGAATCCTGTCTTAAAGGCAAGTTGACTAGAACACCTTTCAGTAAGGATGTTTATAAAGCAACTAAGGTACTTGAAATTCTGCATTCATATATTTGTGGACCAGTTGGAGTATTGTCATTAGGTGATGCAAAGTACTTCATAATGTTTATCGATGACTTCAGCAAGTTTGTTGTGGTATACTTTATACGTACTAAATCTGAAGCTTTCAAAAAATTCGTTGAGTATACGAATTGGGCTGAGAAATAGGCAATAAGTTGAAGCAAATTTGCATAGATCGTGGAGGTGAGTACATTTCCAACTAATTCAAAGCTTACTGTATTGATCGAGGTATTATGCACACAAAGACTGCATTTTACACACATCAACACAATGGAATAGCTGAACGAAGGAATCGTACACTTATGAAAGCTGCAAGGTGTATGATGGCTCATGTGAAAGCACCAAAATAGTTGTGGGTAGAAGTAGTGGCTACATCAAATTATCTTCAGAATCGTATTCTGAAATCTCGAATACCAGATAAAACTCTTCATAAGATATGGTGGAAGTCGAAGCCAAATCTAGCACATGTTCGGACATTTGGATGCACAGTGTATATGCACATACCAGATAAGCTGAGAAAGAAACTCAATGAAAAGATGGAACAAGATTTTCTCATAGGATTTGAGTTACATTTGTCATATTATCATATCTATGTACTCGAAACTGGCATGATAAAAGCTGTTCGAGATGTTAAATTTGATGAGACGAAATACATAGCAGACAGTGATCTAGTCGGCTATGAAATTCTCAAAAACTATTATGAGCTATCAATGACGACAGAAGTAAAACAAGCAGAAGATGAAAGAGAATTACCAGATTCAGAGGGAGGTCAAGATCGAGTACCTGACAGACTCAAATCACCACTTCGAAGTCTAACAGAACAGTTCGAATCAAAATCGAACTCGAAACCTACATAATCAAACTTGAAACCACTTGTGAGAAGATCTGACAGACAAGGAAAACCACCAGAAATATATGGTCAGGATGTTTTTAATACAGCCATCGAATTTTGTGGTTTCTCAAAAGAATTTCAAACATTCGAGAAAGTTGTTGATGGACCAGATAAAGATCGCTAGATTCAAGCAATGGAGGATCAAATGTCATCCATGTATAAGAACAATGTATGGATACTTGCACCAATACCTGATGGCAGAAAACCAGTCATGTGCAAGTGGATCTACAAGATCAAAACATGTCCTGATGGAGAAAACATCAGCTACAAAACAAGGTTAGTTGCTAAAGGATTTTCACAAAAGTATGGAATTGACTACACTGATACTTTTTCACCGGTAGTCAAACATCATCAATTCACTTGTTATTCGCGTATACAGTGGCTCATGATCTGAAAATCCATATTGTGGATGAGAAGACTACTTTCTTGCACGCAGAATTGGAAGAAGACTTATTCATGGACCAACCACTTGGTTTTGTAAGCCCAGAATATCCAAAACGGATGTCACATGAATAAAAGCATTTATGGTCTAAAACAAGTAGCCAGACAATGGTATAGAAAGAACGATGAAGCATTACATTCCTTAGACTTCAAACCTCTATTTGCTGAGTCAAATGTCTATATCAAACATGTCCAAAATGAAATAATCATTCTAACTGTCTATGTTGATGACACACTTATCTTCTCAAGAAAAGATAAGTTGATTTCAGATGTCAAAAGAGACATTTCTAAAATATTTGAGATCGCTAAAATTTATCTAGGCTTGTAGATCGTGAGAGACTTTGAAGGTGGTAAGTTGTATCTTCACCAACAAAAGTACACTCAAAAGATCATTGAAGACTTCAACATGCTCGAATGCAAAGGTGTACATAATTCCATGATATCTGGAACAATACTGAGCAAGGCAGATTGTCCGCAGACTCTCGAGGAAGAGAAATGAATGGTCAAAACACCCTATCGTAGGTTGATTGGATCATTGTTATATTTAGCAGACAACACCAGACCTGATATAGCGTTTGCAGTATACAGATTGAGCCAATATAATCAGTAATCCAAGATTGTTGCATTGGACGTTGGCAAAGAGAGTACTACAATACCTCCAGGAAACGAAAGACTATGGACTGTGTTATTCGAAGGAAGCTGGATTTTATATCGAATTTTATAGTGACGCAAGCTGGGCATCCATGAAGGATGATAGCAAAAGTATTTCAGGAGGTTGTACTCTAGCATCTGGCGTAGCCATACTCTGGATAAGCAAGAAGCAAACAACAGTAGCTCAATCTTCTTGTGAAGCGGAATATGATGCAGCAGCCAGGATGGAAAATGAGCTGATTTGGATCAAACAGATATTGGAAGGATTTGATGAATCTATTTCTGAACCTTATATCTTGTTAATGGATAACACTTCAGCAATCTATCTTACGAAAGATCCTATATTTCATTAAAAAACGAAGCACATAGCTATCAAGTATCATGTAATTCGGGACTTGGTCGAGAAGAAGATACTGAAGACACATACCCATAGGGAAATGACAGCTGATATCTTGATTCTACTAACAAAGCGCGCAGTTTACTTGGCAAAGGATGAGAAAGAAACGAACGCAAACTCGAAACATTTCTATTCATGATCAACCTCAAAAGATTTGCGAAATTTGTTTTGCAGTCAACTTGAAAGATTCGCAAAATAGTTTCTTGTACTAAGCTCGTGGCTTTCTTGTTGAAGCTCGAAAGATTCGCAAACAGAATCTTGTCACAAAATATTTTGTTTCTTATTCAAATCTTAGATGTCACGAAATTGTCGCGAATAATTCACGAAATATTCTAGATTTCTTCTTCATGCTCAAAGTTGTCATCTATCACGAACAATTCGCAAAAGACAAAAATGTCGGGAAGAGACAAGTGTCGTGAACAATTCACGAAACACGAAGCTGAGACAAAGAGATAGACTGTCACGAAATATTTGAGAACAAAATTTATTCGACCCTGGAAACAGAGGATCTATTTGAATATCAACCGTCGTAAACGAATAGAGATCCAATGTTACAGAAATAAAAGGCCAAAAGACTTGTCCTATAACAAAATAAATACATGTGCACTACTCGTTGTAACCAACTCTCAGACATTCAAACTGAAGAGATTCTCAGAGTCACTCAATCAGAGACACAACAACAAGATGAGACATCAAGAGATGTATACTAATTCTGATTCAGAATTATAAATTCGTTTTTGATCAATAGTTTCTGTTTGTCAAATAATTGTCTTAAATTATTTCTTACTTTCGCATATTATTTCCGCACGCATATTTAATCAGAGCTAATACTGTTCTATCAGTGCATAGATCAGATACAGTTTCGATTGAAGACACTGATATTAGTTTGATTTATTCAAACTTTCATCGTGTTTTTTGTGGAAGAATAATTACTATTTTTTCTACAATTTTCTATTTGGTACTTATGAAAACTTGTGTAAGATACATTTTGGGTACTTTTGGTAATCTATATTATTTTCAAATAACTTCTCTTTTTGTTGTTTGGACTTCATGGAATATTTTGTACTTCTGGTGTGCATAAAGTACTGTTGTTTGTTATTCATTGGTGCTTTTGATAGTTTTGGTAGTTTTTGAACGTTTTCAATCTACTAGCAATTAGCTGTTTGGTGCTTTTTAATATTTTGAAACTTTTGGGCATTGAATGTTTGTGTTGGTACTACTGGAACTTATCATGAAACAATTTTGATAATACAGACTACCAAAGTAGGTGCTTTAATACCTCATGTCTCATTTTCATTCTAAAATCATCCAAATTGGTCTACTGAGATCTATAGTATGCACCATTTTTATTTTAGAATCTACAGCATTTGGTTTTATTTCTTTTAGAATTCGTCATAGTTGCAGTTTGCACACGTCCCGATTCGGCCTTTTTGGTACTACTTTAATGTTGTTACACCAATTGGTAGTATTACTCCAGTAGTCGAGTACTAATTTTACAAATTTTGTAATATTTTGGTACTATTTTTGTGCTGGTAAAACTCTTGAATAAAAATAATGGTACTACAATAACTTATCGTGTACCAATTCTAATCCTCCTGACTATCTGATTAGGGTCTTTTATTGTAAGTGTCTCGGTTTTATTTTCAAATAGGTACTATTTATACTTCTCGTGACCATGATTTAATAAAACTATTAAATTAGATATTTTTTTCTTTATATTTATTTGTGTTTGCAGCTCACATACAATCCTTTGTGGACTATTTTAGTGTTGTTTACCAATTGGTGGAATCTAAGCTTTAGTTACTACCAATTTTACAAGATTTGTACTATTTTTGTAATGTTTGCTTGTTTCTGAAACTTTTGAGTACCAAAGATTGGTACTAATGGAACCTATCGTGTTAAATTTTTATCCTCCAGACTACCAATTAAGGTACTTTAACTTTCTGCATGTGTAGTACTTTGGTACTATAAGATGCTTTGGTATTTTGGTACTTTGGTACTACCTGCAAGTACTTTCTAAAACTCTTGGTACTACCAGTGTATGATACTTTGGAACTACCTATATATAATGCTTTGGTACTACCTGCAAGTACTTTCTACCTGTAACACGATAAGACTTCTTGAATATAGATCAGTGGTAATGAGAATTCTTCTCAAGTTCACTTTGAAGATGTTAACAATGACTTTAATGCAGAAGGAATTTTAAGAAGTTTCGAGTGAGCCAACACAGTATTGAGCTGTGGGGACTAATTTTACATATTTTGTATTGTTTTGGTACTATTTTTGTGTTGGTGAAACACTTTAATACGAATGATTCGTACTACAAGAACTTATTGTAAAATTCCGTTCCTACTGACTACCAAATTCGGTCTTTTATACTAAGTCTCTAAGTTTTTTTTTAAAATCTACCAAATAGGTACTATTTAGACTTCTCGTGACCATGTTTTACGCATAAAACTATTAAATTAGGTACTTTTTTCTTTATATTATTTGTGTTCGTAGCTCGCATACAATCTTTTGTTTTCTTTTTGGTACTATTTTAGTGTTGTTTATCAATTGGTTGAATCTAAGCTTTAGTTACTAACAATTTTACAAGATTTGTACTATTTTTGTAATGATTGCATATTTCTAAAACTTTTGAGTACCAAAGATTGGTGCTATTTGAACCTATTGTGTAACAATTTTGATTCTCCAAACTACCAATTAAGGTTCTTTAACTTTCTGCATGTGTAATACTTGGTAGTATAAGATGCTTTGGTTCCTTTCGATCCATTTTATCACTTGCAAAATTGGAATCCGAATAGCCAACAATGGTTAGATCTTAATTCTTGTACAATAAACAATAATCTTGAGTAGAAGATACATATCTCAGAACTCTCTTGGCCATCTTTCAATGTTGGATCTTAGGATCTTGCAAAAATTGACTCAATTTGTGCACACAATAGCTCAAATCGGGTCTAGTGATAGTAAGCCAAATTAAGGAGCCTATAAGACTCCTATAAAGTGTGATGTCCTCGAAGGATCTTTCGTCACCTTTAATAGGGTCTTTTACATGTTGCTCCATGGGAGTATCTATGCCTTTACAATTTTGCATATTGAATTTTCTCAACATAGAATAGACATATCTAGATTGACAAATAAAAGCATACTCTTCATGAAAATCAATCTCAAGGTTTTCCAACATTAAACCCAATCCATTGTACTACAAAAGCACTTGGAAAAGATTACGTGGCAACGACTTTATTATAGATCACTACAATTGAAAATGGAACTAGAAAGATTTTTCTACTCGATAATGGATCCAAAGCAATGACCAAAATTTGTTCTTGGCATATATAGCTACTTTGCATATCACATTATATCACAATCTCGTCGTGTCAAATTAACAAAGTGGCCCTTCAAGATAGAACTTGATCTATCTACCAATATAGAGAGGACACTAGTCACCACCTTTTCTATGACTTCATTCTATGTGTTTGGATTGAGCTACATATATTGCTTCCTTCCAACACACATTCCTCTCTCCCCACTTTCAACAAACTTAGTCATTTGGCAGGCCAATTCCATGATTTTGATGACTCTTATCATTGTTTTAATTTCTTGACTTTGGATGTTACGGACTAGATAATGTGTCTTGTCAAGGGGGGGATGGATCTTTAAAGCCCAAATTTGCACATGTTGGCAATTTGGTCCCGACCCATTTGAAGTGCGCCATGTGGCGCCACTGTCCGGGCCCAACACGAATATCTAGGTGCCTAGGAAAAATTGTTTCATGCACCGACACCATTTTTTGTGGGCGCCAATGGGATGTGGTGCCAATTCCCTATGGGCACGGTGCAACTTTGGAGGGGACACGACATTTTCTAGAGCATTGGCACCATTTTCACATGAGCATCGGCCTAGCACCGACACCACTCGCCCGGGTACTCCACATGCATGTGAGGTGATTGTCTAGTTTGCAATTATATGAGCTATCAGACAAAGCAAGAGTTTTATGGGATAAACTTTTTGGTTGCCTGATGGTGTGGCGCTCCTGGCTGCCAAAAAAAAAAAAGTTTGGCTGTGAGAGCACCTCGGCCAAAAGCCCAAGTGCTTCTAAGATATGACGGGGGGGGGGAGTTCCTTTGAATCCCTTCTGTCATGGAAGGACCTTTGATGGAGGGTGGTTGACTAATGTGGAGATTTTTTGTTGTGTAAACATCTTTTACTTCTTTTTTTAGTATCTTTTTCTTGCAGGCAGTTCTTTTACATGCACCTTCCTACATTTGGAAGGTGCATGTAGAAGATTTTTGCTTTAAAACAAGTGTTTTCTTTGAAAAAGAAATGATTTATGGAAGGTGGGGTTGATGAACTCTAGTTTCCATCATTGAGAACCTCTTGACAGGTGACAAAAGAGTAGTAGAAAAAAAAGATACAAAAGAAGTGACAAGTGACAAAAGGGTAGTAGAAAGAAAAGCATCGTGATGCACTTATTGATAGAAAAAATTATAAAAAAACATTGATGCCAAAGACATATGTCTAAAGAGGAAGTTTGAAGAAACCTAAGATTAACAGATACTTGCTTAGAACATTCTAAGCATTTGGCTCCCAACACTTTTGTTTCATAAAATAATAGTGAATTCAAGGTGTGGTGCAGAAAACAAGGAACCTAATAGAAACAACAGATAACAAGTTTTTCTGTTAGGGTTATTTTAAGTGAAAACCGATTTGAAAGATGTATGCATAATGCAAGATATGGGTGATATTGGAGGGAAAATGTGAGATGATCATGCCCAAGACATGGGAAATTGATGTAACAAATGAAATGAAATGGAAAAAAAAAGGGCAAAATCATATAATCAAATGTGAGAGAGTAGATATGAAGTGTAAAAGGGGACATAATATTGAATTTTGTGTATTCTCCATCATTTATTAATTGGGAAATCTTAAGGATAGATTTTCTTTGAGAAATTTAGTATTTCCAGCTGGAATTTACGCACTCCCCAGACATGTATAATCATGCTCTTAAATAGACCTATTAATATTTATTATTTATTGTTCGAGGGTCATGGGGCCGCCAAAATAGCCGGTGGCCCGGCCATTGGACCTTGGTCCGTGCTATGCGCTGGTACGGGCGGCTTGCACGGTATACCTGCTCCAAAGATTCAGACGTTTTAACTTCTCGGTTTCTGACACGCGGCAGGGAAATAGCGGAGGAGATGAGGGTTCAGTTGTTGAATCGACGGCCAGCAACCCACCTCTGTATGGGCCCGTCTTTGGCCGGCGGCCGGGACCCACGTGACGAAACCCCGACGTGCGTGACTGGAAGGTCACTCGGCCACTTTCACCGCCTTGTCAGAGCCAATTAAGCCTCATGTGACCTCCTTTAAGCGTGAATCGTGAACCGTCAATATGGATCCGCCGATGCTTTCGAGACACGTGGCCAGTGCTCTGCTGATGGCGAAGTTTGACAGAGTGTTTGCATGAGCTGGAGAATGTGGACGTTTGGACACGTGTCAACCACCATCCTTCAAAAGCATTGACCCTTTCAATTTTGACGTGGCCAAAGCCTATGAACTGCAGGTGTCAATGTCTCTGTGTCCCACAATTAAAAAACAAGGCCAAATTTTCAAATAAAGTATTAAAATTTTGAAGCATTTTGTATTTTTTTAATGCAATAAATTTTTCTAAACTCAAATTCACTTTAAAAAATATTCTGATCTAAACACCCCATCAGCTTATCACATACATTTAAAAAAAAAAAAAACTGTTTATTTGATTGTAAACTTAAAATACTAATTTATTAACTCAATCTCATCCACAAAATACACATGAACCCTAATAAGAGAATTGTTGTATTCCAAGCAAGGCCAAAAAGAACATTTTGGTTTTGTTTCTAGTTGTAAAAAGAGCATTTTTGAAATTGCCTTTTTTTTTTGAAAAGCAACTCTACAAAGTCTAGGCTTAATTGAGAGGGGGCATTTGATTCCTTTTATAATCAAAGGTGAAAGGAAGAGCCTCAAATCAAATGATAAATTTCAATATATTGCAAGTCTTACTGCATTTTTTGAGTTGATAGGATAGCATGAAACTTGCACTTCATTTGAAAGTTTGAAGAAAGAAGAACTTGAAGAGGAGAGCATCATTTTTAAGTATTGCAATGCCTTTATGTTTATTTGGGGGGGGGGGGGGGATGGCACCTAAACAACATGAAGTTTCTTTAAAGAGGCAAACAATCTCTATTTGCTATGAACTTCCCTTGACTTTTGTAAAAAGTTCTTGATCTATGGCTAATTATTTAGAGAGAAATTGTTTTTTAAAATAAACATTGTAGCCCATAACAAGTGTGGCCCATGAAAAAACTTTAGTCCTAAAAGGAGGTCTCCCTATTGCATTTTTTTCTAATCTCATCTTAGCATGAATGGCTTTGTTATAGCATTTTGGCATGGAAGTCCAAAGTGCCTAAATATTGAAGCCACATGGGGCATGCATGGAAGCGTGTGAGGGCATGCAAAGGCCATGTAAACCTTTTCAAATAGTACAAAGACAAGAATTTGAAGTTTGGGACTTAAACAACACCCCCTTCCCCCTCCTCTCGGGTCATTGTTGTGCAATGTCCCTGGGTCCAAAGGAAGGGCTTAAGCTACCCCTACATGGTAAATGGCTCTTGCTACTTCATGTGTCGATGGTGTCAATCAAACTAAGTATGAAAGGGGACTAGTTGGTCACTTTTATGCTCAATGAATTTATGGCAAACCCTCCATTTTGAATAACTGGCCTGGCATGCACATAATCACTCTTTGTTAAGCTATTGCCCATCAAATAAAAGTGGATTCAATGTTTCAACACTTCAAAGCAAATTTTATTAACATTTCTAGAAAGATTTTTGGTTTGTACATCAAATCTATCTGTCTTGTCATCTTTCTCAACAAAGGCTTTTCAAAAGACTTGATAAATTTGTTTTTCAATGCACCACGTCTTCTTCGAATGCATTGCATCTTGCATAATGCAAGCCTGATGCCCAAGTGGGTGCCTAAGAATAGGAAAATTATAAAAAGGAATTGTAAGGGATAGGACAAAAAGGAAGAGGGACACAATTCTTGGAGACTTGCAACATGATCTCAAGTTGGGCATGTTTTCTTTTGTTGCGACATTAGATTATCCTTGTTTACAAGGGATTCACAATGACCTACCTAGTGCTATTTGTGAGAACAAGGGTGATAGTTTTGTACATATCCTTTGGCACCAAAAGCTTTTGAATTGATACCTAACATCACAATGTTAGAGAATGTAAAAGTACAAAATAACCTCTTTGTGGAAGCTTGTGCAAATTGAAACACAATGTTATAAGGTGTGTATACTCACATCTTACATTAATTAGTGGTCCAAATTGAATTTGGGGACCTCCATTGGACCTAGGGCATAATTATGGAATGTCATTTTTTTCTACAAATTTGATTGGTCGTACGGAGTTCTCATGGATGGAATCTTGAAAAGTTTGAAAACTTCATGAATGGAATCTTGTTAATACATAGGCCTAATGGATGGGATCCTAAAATATGTAGCTTTCACTAATGGAATCATTCATGAAATCTTGAAATTATGTTCTTGAATTCATTCATGTTCTTTAGAATTTTGTGACACACATTATGTATGATAACGGGTGTTTATCAGCGAGAACTCATAATTTGTATCTATTACTCTTAACTCTCTTCCTAATTCTTACCTTCCATTTGAGAGAGAGAGAGAGAGAGAGAGAGAGAGAGAGAGAGAGAGAGAGAGAGAGAGAGAGAGAGAGAGAGAGAGAGGGAGAGAGAGAGAGAATTTTGAATAATAATACCTTTCAAGGTTCATTCTAACATTTTGTAATGCATGAATGTTGCTTGTTGGGAAGAAAACATTGGCTCTTCCTCTCGTCTCCCCGCTAATGCGGCTCTTGAATTCATTCATGCTCTTTAGAATTTTGTGACACACAGTATGTATGATAATGGGTGTTTATCAGCTCATGGGAAGAACACATTGGCTCTTCCTCTCGTCTCCCCGCTAGCGGCTCAACAATCTTCACTACCATATGTGGATAATAATGTTTAATGTATCCCTTACTAGCTTTTGTATAAAATAGCCAACCTAAAAACATTAAGTGTTTTCATACAGATTCTTAATCAATAGGGTTCGTTTCCGTTTTAAATTGTATGGATACATTGGGACTCCCTTTGTGATATAGGATGGGGAAGGACGTGTCTTCCTCACATGAAAATGAGTAGATGTTTTTGTGGGTTTTTACGTTTTATGGACCAAATAATCGGTGTTCGGAGGCTGATTGTAAGATATATATAATAGGCCTTCAAACACCCTTGGGTTTCAGCTCGATGCACACTTGGTCACAAGTTATTTTTAGATTAGAGGTGCTCGGGCAACCCTAATTGACGTGTTCCCCGACCGCTTGGGATTTTGTTGCTTAATAAAACACAAAATAATCACCTTGTGATTGTAGGTGCGCACAAAAATGAGGTGCTCACAAGAATCTGGGACCTGGGTGCACATGAAAGCCTAGTTTTGACCAAAATTTGAGGCAATGACAAACTTTTGCAAGCAGTGGATGGCTCGAGTAGCTCAAGCAATGGTGGCGGCTTTACCACTAGGCCAAGCTCAAACATTCCCACCTATGGATGCATGCCTTGCAGGCACGTCGCTCCGAGCACCCATATCAAATGTAAAAACCAACAAAAAAACATCTCCTCGTTTTCACTGGGGAAGACCCATTCCATTCCCCACTGAAAGCGGCTTTCCACCCAGGGGCTACCGCGCACAAGAGCACGTCGTCATGGATAGGAAACTTTGACTAGGACTCGTTCACTATTCCGGAGGTGAGGGCATTCTAAGGGTGGGTAGAAGGGCTCCTTGAAGCCACTCTTTGCGAGAGGTCTCTCAACTTTGTGGGGGACACTTGAGGATGCATGTTTTTAGGCCATGGGGCCTACCTGCCTCTAAAGGCACTTTGTGTTCCCCTTCTCCGGAGGAGGGGGCCTTGGAGAGGGAACTCGTGTTTGTTTATTGTCGTCGAAAATTGGTTGAGAGAGAGAGAACATGAAATATCACGATTCACGAGTACAAATTATAGCCATCGCGGCTGGAGCTGGAGCTGGAGCTGGAGCTGGAGCTCTCGAGGAAGAAGGAAGAAGAAGAGGGAGTGTCGCCTTCCTCTTTAGGAATCCTCATTTCATCCTCCCTCTCTTCTGTCTCCTCTGCTGGTTCGTCCTTTGTATCTTCAGATTCCCCACCAGCTGCTCCTCCTGCCCACCGGCCTCATTCCTCCAATTCTGTTTTCCTGTCTTTTCTTTGCATGATTATGAGCTCTTTTTGCACCTGATGAGTTCGTGCCAAAAGGTTAGCCGGGGCCTACTTTAGATTGCGTCCTCGCTGCTTTTATCTTCATGCTGTTGATAGCTATTAGTAGCCACAAGTATCATATTGTCACTGCTCTTCTTACTCTTCGTATTGCTGTTACCAGGCGCAAGGATCACATTCTCAATGCACTGCCTTGTTCTGCTTGGTGTTGATGGCAGCCACAATGATCGATGTACACCCTCATATCCCAATAATCACAAGGCAGTGTTGCATATATTATCTTAATATAGTACAGTATCTCGGATCTCCTGTTGGGCACATGTTTATTGCAGATAAAAATATGGAGAGGCCTTTCACGGCTACTCATTCATCTTGTCTGTTCATCTGGGAAGGTTTTAGCTATAAATCGCAATTCATGTCAGTGGATCTCTGGTGGGGGTGCAACTAGTGAAGCAATATGCTGTCTGATGATTGCTTCATATGAAAGGGTTTGATTTGCGTGATATTTTTTTCTGCGAAAGAGTATTGTACATAAGTATTTAGATTTCAGACTATCCTGTAGCTGTGCTAGATGCTATGGATTTGCTTCAGCCTCCCTGCTGCGCTGCCTGCCCTTCAGGCGTCATCTGTTCAAGACTTAGTCCGTCTGTACTTTGTATCCTTTCACGGCGCTTATGATGCAGTACAGTTCGTCCTTTTGTCTACTGAACTTATGCAGCCACATGCTTTTGCAGCTTATATCAAACACTAACTAGAATCCTGTTCTTTACATATCATGTCTTGGCACGCGGCCTAGCACTCGCACATTCTTGCTTTTATTATTTATTGCTTGGAATTTGACCAAACCAAACTCTTCAAAGCATGTCGCTAGCGTTCCTTTAAGCCTTCCCTCGCGCTTCCATCATCCATAGCTTTACACTTTACACGTCCACTTTCCAAATCAATTGTGCAGTTTTTTTAAATTGATGAATTATCTCATCGCTTCCGCATCGTCGATTTGAGGCATTGGTGCCTGCGCCAGGCTGCGCCTTGTACCTTAAGTCGTCTTTTTTCGCATCTCTTCTTGCTCACTTTTGTTTTCCGTATCGAAGTCTGAAGTGGCTTTGTCCCCCTCTGCTCACGTCTACTGCTTCGAACTCACTTTGTTCTCGAAGAGCTATGATTTCCATGTAAAGTCACCAAACTTTTCTCATACAGTTTCAAGCCTCACTTACATGTACTTCTCTAATCCTCATAAAGGTATTCTATCTCTGGCCTCTGCGTCCTTCGAAACTATCCTTCGACTTTCGACCAAGATCTATCTACCTGTAGTTTACCCTGTTAAGATCTCGTCATATATTCTTGCCTCGATAGGAAGAAGTTGATAACCAGTCGATCCAAATAGCAGTCCGGGCTGCGATGATCGATCCCACATCTGATCTGATTTAAAAGCAGATGTTCATCACACAATAAGAATTGCTACCAGCAATTCTATATTGTAAAAATCATCGTGAAACGAGAGATTATCGAGCAATTCTAGCTAGAAGACTGCACGGCTAACAACCGTTTCATATTGTGCCGCTGAAGCTTTCGGTTCCTTAGATTTTGAAGCTTCAATGCTATGGCTGTTCCAGGAAGAGGCTAGAAAGAAATGCGAATGCTGTCCACACGGGAGAGTAGTTTTTGTTACGGCTTACGAGTGCTGGAATGAGGTCTGTTCTTCTTACGGAAGAGCTGATGGGGGTGGTTTTGAAATTTTCGAGGAAATCAGCCAACATGGGAAGCTTGTGGGTATCCTGGGACGTGCCCAGAGCGGAGAAGATATACGGGCGCAAGAATCTGACACAGAAGGTTCAGATTGTATTTTCACTCTGCTTTGGCATATTCATGCTCTCCATGCTTCTTTTCCTGCTTTGTAGTCTAGATGTGTCAGAGCAGCCGTGGGTGGCGTTGCCCAGGCTAGCGCCTTCACGTAGATGGATCGCCCAACGTAGCAGTGTTTTATCACTTGAAGAAGGCAAGTCAGAAGAAGTCGCAGCCTTGCAAGGCTTAGGCAAGCTGTTTCGCAGGGGCACGAAAGGTATGAGCGAGCTTGTTGTTGCGCATCTTTCAGAAGATCTTAAGATTGAAGATTTTAGGCTCTTCCTCAGGACTCTGCATCGGAGTGGAGTAAGTGCAAGAGCAGATATCATTCTGTTGTTTCCATGGAGCCCTCTTCCATCACAGATGCGTCAAGTTATCCAGGAAGAGGAAAGATACTTTCAGGAGCTGCTGCTGTACCTGACTGCAAGCTTTAAAGAATTGCATGAAAACAGGGGAACTACTACCCCCACTGGCTGGGGGCGTGTTCAGCAGCCAGTGCAAGTAGAAGATGAAAGGGCGATGAAGGCATTAGAGCCTATATCTATAATCTCTGTTCCTCTGTCTTCAAACGCTACTCTGAGTAAGTTTAACTGCTTGGCATTCAATGTTTCTGCTGAGAGGACCGAAATGATGTTGGATTCTGAGTTCAGGAGAGCTGATAAGGGTCTAGAAGAAAGAGGCAGTTTTTCGCGTCGAGACTGGGGCTCTATAAGTGGTTATGAGATGGCAGAGCTCGATCCAAGTGATGCTCTGGGAGCGTTTCTGGACTCTCCTTCGGCTGACTTACGAAGATGGTTTTGCTATCAGATTTTGTTAGGGATGCTAAGGCACAAGTACAAGCATGTGCTTCTTACTGAAGCTGGAAAGGTTCTTATTTTGGGGGATGCTCTTTCTGCAGTAAGAGGCAGCAACCTGCTTTATCTGACAACTGAAGATCGCACTTGGATCGAAGAGGCACAAAGCTCCAAGCATTCAGATAAGCTAAAGAGCCCAGCAAGGGCAAAGGAGCCTTTGTCTATTACAGATCAAGTTGCTGTCCAGGCCAATGATAAAACTTCCGGGGACAAATATTTTGTGGATAGCCAGGTAGAGTTGCTCCCTTCTGAACCAGCTGAAAAGGGTGATGATGTGGGAACTGGAAGTATTGTGCTTGAACATGGAAAGATGGACCTCTCTAATGGACGGACAAGAAAAAATATAAAACAGAAAAATATTGCCAAAAAAAGGGCAACTAGAAGCAAAGGGCTTATTGAGTCTGTGTACGGCAGAGAAATGTGGCTGTCACTTGAGACAGAAGAGAAACAGAATAAATTGCTAGTCAGCAACGTAGTGATGGGAGCCATGAGACCTATCAGAGGTCTTGCAAATGCAATGTCCATTGAAATTGTGAGAGTTGCACTGCAAAGGAGAAATAAGCATGCATTCTCAGATCAAGCTCTTCTAAATTACCTCATACAAAAAAGTTCTGTTTTGGGTAAGAAGGTAATGGATCACTTGCTGATTGTGAGCAACAAGGAATCTGTAATACATTCATTGTCAGGCTCCCATCAAAGTGACATACTTATCAGAGATTGTGGGGACAGGTATGCTGTGGTTGAAAACTATCCAAACTATGTCTTGGAGGAATTTGGTGGTCAAACTTTTGCTAATGCTGTCAAAGAGGACCTCTGCTCATCACCTCTCGAATCTTCCGTGTACAGAGATTGCAAACATGGAGAGCATCTGAGAGTTTCATAAACTTTTTGAGTTCTCTCTGTCCTTCGTGGCTGCCAGAGCACTGTAAAATATGTTGTTTCGTGTGTTCCCAACTTGTAACTTCCGCATAGAAATGCCTTCGTAGTAGGAACTCCAAAATGAGATATCAAGCTACAACAGAGAATCAAAAAGTTTGTGACTGTACCTTTATTTGGCAAGGTACATATAAAGAGGTGAATTAATAAATTGAGGTTGTAGAGTTAGCAGTTTTTAGGATTATTCATTTGTAATTTATATGGAGCTGAAATTTTGAGGGTTCAACAATCTCTCGCTTGCTGGCTCTCTCTCACAAAACGCATGGGTCTCGAGTGGAATTCAATAAAGCATTACATTTTATTTCCCCTCTCTCTCTCTATACATGCAAATAGTTTATTGGAAATTGTCAGTAATGTACTAATGGCCCAATTGATTTCTAAGCTCATTAAGTTTCTTAATTTCTATTTGTTCTTCTCTGCCTTGAGTGTGCCTGGGGACGCTTCTCAGTTAATAGCTTGGTATACCTAGAGCCTTGTTTTTGAAACTTCACGTACTTTTTGATGATAAGGGCCAATGTAGATCTTGATATTTCTTGGCTTTTTCTTCTACCTCCTATCTGAGCCCTTTTGTGTGTGCCTCTTATTTGGGCAACTTGGCAAGGAAGGCTTCATTTCGTGCACAAGAACCATCCTCCTTATATAAGTAATTCGGCAACTATGCCTCCTTATATAAGTAGCTCGGCAACTATGCTTGATGTTTGATTAATTGCCTTTCAACAACGTTGTCGGTGAATTGGCCCTTGGGTCTCGGCAAAACCCAATGGGCTGGGGTCCAAGAACTAAACTTGAGTACGGCTTGAGTTTGCCCTTGCGGCACAATTCGGAGAATCAGAGCTCATATTACAACTAAGCACATAGCCTAAAACGCAGGACCCTTCCTCTTGCAGCTGCTATTTCATGTGGTTTTATACGGGATATATTGCCTTTTCGAGCGATGTAGGCCAATGCCCTCGATCATTATGCGTTATTTTGTAATTCTGTTACATTGGGCAGACTGCATCTTGCCTCGCTTCCTAAGCGACTATTCCCAGATTGGGAGAGTCATTTGCATGTTGGGCTTCTTCAGTGTGTTCAGGGACAGGGGTATGCTTGCCGGGTGGATATGTCCTTGACTGGGCGTTTCAGTCTCTTATCTTAGCAGCCACAGGTTGGACTTGTTTTAACTTCTACCAGCAAGCCAACCAAGTAATTTATATCAATCGCGGCAGTTGTCGTTAAAAAAAATGTGCATGCAGTCTACCAACGGAGATGGTCTGACGAGTCTTTCCACATCCCACTGTTATGAACTCACCGTCTGAAAATTTGAAGTTATTGATAAAAGACTGGTAGGTAGAGAAGTTCTTCAATCATAAGTTGCTCTTGGAAAGATGCTAAGGCGACTTAATTAAGTTGTCACAGGCTATTCTGGATCTATTTATGAGAGCATATTTAGATAAAAGATTTAATGCCATTCTTTTGGGATCGCTCTCGCATCACATAATTTTATCCTCTTTGTTATATTTCGAAGGCAGGCAGATTAGTTATAGTAATTGTTATCAATTCAATGACAAATACCTTTCTGAACGTCATCCAGAGGCCAAACCCACAAACTCTGGTGCAGTCAGACTGATCACAAACTACCCCTTCAAGACCCTGGAATGCTTTTGCTTTTCCCAGTTCTCTATCATGGATCTGTGTCCTTGGTCTATAAAGTGCAGTACGCATTTATGTGGGCAGCTACTTCGTGCCCAAAAACTGTCCTTTGGAGCTCTTGAATACCGATGAGGGCTTGGGCCCCAGAATTGCAGCTTGTAGACACTTGGCTTCTTTCCTGATGTGGGTCGCTCAAGAGAGAGAGAGAGAGAGAGAGAGAGAGAGAGAGAGAGAGAGAGGTGGTACGACCAACGTTGGCACATGCAGTGTACAAGTTTAGGGGGGAAATGAGCAGGCCCACAAGTGAATCTGTGAACCTGGGCTACTAACATCTCTTTGTGTCTTATGTGAATCTAACTTTTGCTGCTGTTACAAAGAGCTAAGATGTAACAGTCTATCAGCATGCACGAGTAATACAACAAGTACGTGAATAGTGTCCTGCTGCCATGATCAGAGAAGCTTTTGCGTGCAGGGACAGTGTGAATATTGCTGCCAACAGCTTGCTTGCTGACGGGCCGATACAAAGCACCGTCCTTAACCTTTGTAACAGGATAAAGCGAAAGAGAGCATATATACCATAAATATTTTGCCCATTCTATAAGGCTATAAGAGAAACATTTATATGAGAAAGAAAGAGATAAGGAATTGTGCATCTGTGTTAGGTAATGTATTATGAGAGACCACGAGCTGCTTTGGAATTGGATTATGAGTGTTAATTTCTTGAGCATGGCCATTCTCTCAAAGCGCCCCCAAAAAAAAAAAAAAAGAAACACTCACACACTCTCTCTCACTCACTCACTCACTCACTAACTCTCTCTCTCTCTCTCTCTCTCTCTCTCTCTCTCTCTCTCTCTCTCTCCCCCCCCCCAAAAAAAAAAAAAACTCTCACTCTCTCTCTCTCTCTCTCTCTCTCTCTATCTCTCTCTCTCATTTTCACTAAAAAGAAAAAAAAAGGAACAAAGTTTGGGACTCTATATTATGTAAAATATTATAGGCCCAAAAAGGCTAAATGTCACATGAATGACAATTACGTGTACTTTTTTGGACCCATGAGAGTAACAATCTTTATTATGAGGATGCAGATCTTCTAACAACTGAGAAGTATATGGTTAGCAAAAAATGTGCACAAAATGAGCATATCACAATTAGAAATCCAATGAGGTGTTTCGTTTGGATGCCCAAAGACTTCCTTGACTAATTTCCAATAATGTTGTGTTTTGGTCCCCAGATTTTCTAGATGTTCTAAATGTGTCTCTTTGACTCAAAGTTGACCATTGAATGCCAATACTCTGTGCTAGCTGTTGTTATGTCCTTCGGCTTGTTTTGACTTTTTCATTAGGGCCCTTTTGAACTCAAAAAGGGTCTCTTTTCTTAATTTTGATTAACTCTGATCATGTTTGTGTATCCAATGGAAAGGCAACAACACATAGGGCTCAATGGTCCATTGCCAATGACACATTTGACTTGGAACCACATTGGTTTCAAAACCACTAACCCTACTTTAACCCTATGGCGCACATTAAAATAGCCTACTATCATCACTTATGACATTGGAGGCCCCACGCAATAGTTACCACAACGTAAAAAGCCTTGTTCTTTTATTGACCCTTTTGACAGCTGTTAATGCGTGGCGTAGGCCTACCAACCTCCTAGTTCCACTCTCTCTATTATGTGCAAGTTATTCAGTGTGTGCTACGTATGTCCAGCTATTCTTTCACACTGTAGCCCTCGCTTAGTAATGTTTATTTGTGCATAAACCTCAATGGCCTCTTTTGTCAGTAGAAAAACCCAAAACCAAGATACTGTCATTAGCTTCTCATGATAAAAGTTGCAATGAGACATGGATTTCGGTCACATATTCGTGTTGGAATTGGGTCTTGATGCATCCAAATGCGAAAGGAAACCACAAGGTTCCAAAACAAAAATGAGAGAACTTGGATTATCATTGGAAAGGAAGGATTGTTGATTTGAAAATCGATAAAGGAAAGCAAATGGCGATGGTACAACACGTTATACTGAACGTGATATCATGCTGGATGAAGATGTCGCTGATTTCAACATACCTTCTCACTATAAGTTGATGTCAAGTTTTGTTCGATTTACTTTAGTTTTCTTCTTGAATTTTTGACCCATTGTGATTTTGCAGATATTTTTCCTTCCAACGTTCAAGAGTGGCAAAGTGTGAAATCACTAACAGAAAAATTTGTTGTTGTGCATGCTACATTCGGAGAATTCATTTATAAGGGGATGGTCCCATTGGACCTAAAACAAAGGAGGATAGTTTTTTTAATCGTATGTATGAAGTGCCAAAGAGGTCCACGGGGCATGAAAAAGTCAATATCTATCCCTGTCCCTGAGTTAGATTTCCAAGATTGACCTTCCATAGATAAATAACCCAGGAGTTCACAAAAGTGAAACTATGGCAAGAAAATCAATCATGCTTGAAATTCACATTCGGATCAAAACGTGTGTATAGTTCCATGTTCGTACCAGTCACAGTCTTTGTGAGTCAGTTAAAAAAATTACCTTCATCATAAGCAAAGTAATGTGGACATGCAAATCGCTGATACTCAAGTGCTTGATAGCATGTTTAATCTATGTTGGGATACCAAGCAAGAACAACATATGGGAGACCTTTCGGAATGAAGGATTTTGAAAGACACTCTGAAAATTTGATATCACATTTCTAGACAAACATGTGCCTTTAGTTTTGTTTATCACAGATGGAAGTATTCGCACGGTACATGGAATCCTCTAGATGCAACAATAGATGAGCGTGACAAATTGGAAATTTCCATTTGCGTGCATGAAGACGATATACGAAACCTAAGGGCGGATGCAAAATGGACATTGCAAGATCTAAGATCCTTAATTCTGACATTTGGTGATGTCAATGACAACTTCAAGTTCAAGCTAAATGGAAATGGGGTAAGTCGAATTTTGAAATTCAAATCTATCTGATATTCATGATAAAACCTTATGCCATGACTAATACAATTGTTTCACCTTGCAGATTGGCAAACGATCAGAGAAAAAATACTTGTGCAATTCGTGCATAAGCCGGACGATGTTGAAACTAAATTTTGGATGACCAAAAACCAATGTGGTCACATAAATGAACATGTCAAAATTTTCATTCACATGCAACAATATAAAAAGGGCATTTCAATTTCATTTCCCACTTTCACTCAAAGAGGAGTTCATTTTTGCTTTAGTATATAATAAACTTTTTTGTGCATCTGAATGTAGTTTTGGGCTCTCTGATGTTTGCATTTGTCGTGCAAAAGCTTGAATGCATTCTGGCTCACTATAATTTGTAGTTTTTAATTTCGATGCATTTTTTTTTCTTGTTGGTCATCTTTTGTAAGATGCTCGTGCATGCATGTTGTTGAAAGCTCTAGCATATCTACAACCTCCTGCATTTTGAAGGGCTACAAATGCCAACGGTAGCCGAAGATGGTGCAGCCGAGCCAGAGAATCCTGACGACAACCAACAACAGCAGGACGAGCAACAATAGTAGCATAAGAAACAACACACAGAAGAGCAACAGCACGCAGAAGAGCAACAACCCGATGAGCAACAACAAACTGGAGGATCTGGCTAGAGGGTCTACTTTACTGCACAAGAGCCGCCATGGCAAGGCAAGGAGGATTGGCCTTTTGCGAGTAGATTTCTGCAAGTTTAGTGAGTTTTTCTGAACAAAATACATTGACCATGACAATCATCATTTTCTTCAACATTTTGTTTGAGATCAAATGCAATTTCAATAGATACAAAACTGTGTATAAAGATTGTCTTACTTTCCCAAGACATCTATAAACTGCTATAATTGAAATGTGGCTGAATAATCACACCTCAAAAAATAATGATCGTCACTTTTTGCAACATGTGTGACACATGCGAGCATGTTAATAGAATACAAAGGTAGTGACAACCACATAATGAATGACACTGCAAAATAAAAGACTATCTTAAATCTCCACACTCTTAAATCCCCTTTGACACAATTTCTGGCAAAATAATCCTACAATTTTTAAGTAATATCATTATCTGAACAAGAAAAAGTCATTTCAGACATTTGATGTTTCACTTATAGTTTTCATTCATGTGAATACTAGGAACACTGAATTTGTATCATGCACACCAGTATGTTTATAAGAGTTGTCTTATTTTTCCAAAACATCCATAAACTGCTATAATTGAAATGTGACTGGATAATTGACACCAAAAAATAAAGACCATCACTTTCTATAGTACGTGTGACACACACAAGCAGTTCATAGAATACAATGGTAGAGACAACGACAAAATGCTATTTTAAAATTGCCACATGATGAATAACACTGTGAAATAAATGACTAGATTCGACAATAAATTTAAAATCTCCATACTCTTAAATCTCCTTGGACACAATTTTTGACAAAACACTCCTACAAGTTTAAAGTAATATCATTCCCTGAACAAGAAAAAGTCATTTTTGATATTCTATGTTTCACTTATAGCAAGAACACTGAATTTGTAACATGCACACTTTGTAACATTGTCGGTGTGGAAATGACTTGACATAACTCTTGGCGAGTTAATACAGGTTGGTGAATGAACATGTGTTGATCCATGTCCAAGCCTTTTAGCTTCAAAAAGACATAGTACAAGTGTTTGCAAGGAATGTATTTGCCATCTTGAACAGATCTTTGAAAATCCATGCAAGTGCAACTAGGTTTAACATCAATTAATATTGTCGTCCTGTCAAAACGCTATCAAAACTTAGTATAGTAATTATTTCTTTTTCACCATCACGTGTTTTATTGTCACCCTTTACAATTGCACTCAACTTCACTCCATGCGTCGCACACTCCTTTGCTAATAATGAGACACTTGACCTCCTTCGCATTTGCCTATGATCACTTGAGCTTGGTTGTTGTGTTGTAGACATTGGTGTTTCATTGAACTACTATGCTCTTGTGCTAGGTGGGCTGATATAATTATCACTTTCGCATTCTAATACGAACCCTCCCTTGCACAAGTACTCAAATTCTTCTTTTGTTAAATTTGTTCCCCTCAGAATGGACCAATGTTCTCGTAGCATGGTTGGTTTAATAGTAAATTGTGGATGAACTGTCCATGTGCACCTCAAATTTGAAGAACAAAACCACATCATTTGTGATGTTTCCACTTTTTTATGGGTGTGTCTTCCAAAGAAACATGGATGTGGGTTTGCTGTTAGTGGCTTGTTACATCTGCCCCTATCTGGATTCTTCATCCTTGACATTTCACTCGATGACCTTTTTCGAGTTTGCAAATGGCCCAGCAACTTTCATGGATATCTCGCTCATTTAACATTTCACAATTTTGGAATACTTGGTGCACATGTGGAGAAGTGGAAAATGTTGGAAATTAAGTCCACAGTTGTCTCCTTGGTGAATACAATTTCTATTTTCAAGATTCTTCCTATAGGAATCATAAAGTTTCCTATTTTTCTATTTTGCAAAATTGCTCTCATTCTGTGTGTAAAATAATGCCAGGTAAAATACACGGGTTTCTGCAAGCAGTTCGACAACCTGCAATTTCTACACAAAATCGAATCGAATTAGCCGAACTATTTGAAGGTCGACGTCATCAACTTTCCAGCCAATCTACATCAAAGGGTATCCATTCCCGTCTAATTCTACATTCGAGTGGCAAAGCATCATGAAGAACATCGAAGGCCTGATCATCCTCGACTTCTTCAACAAACAAGTCACTCGACATCAAAGTTTCAAGTCCTCGACCTCTTCAATCAAGTCTTCAAAGTCTCCGACTTCCTCGACTTCTTCCATCGAAGTCTCCAAAGTCTCCGACTTTTTGACAATTTCATTCATTAACCAAAGTGTCCGACTTCTTCCACATCCGAAGTGTCCGAAGTCTCTGACTTCTTCGACAACTTTGATCAACTGAAGTGTTAGTGACTTCAACAAAAAAACTGTTTTCACACTGTCGGCTTTTTTGCGAAAAATGTGAAGAGAGAGAAAAACCCCAACATATTTTACGGTGACGGGAACAAAAGCATGGCCGAGTCAGCATAATGACTTAGATCTACTTGTAATGTAATGTCAGACACTCGTAGAACATGCACTGTACTCGTAAGCCAATGACGTGAGAAATAAAAGTAGATCAATGCTCTATTGGGCCTAAAATAAGAAAGGACCCAAGTAGTTTAAAATGCAATTTGGCTTAAAACCTTTTAGAAGTCAAGTTCTTATGGCACATGGTTTTTGGGTGAACAAAAAATCGTAACCCTAGCTTTGTCTATAAATAGGGATGTAATGCCATTTTGTAAGCACTTTTCATTATCAAGAAGAGAGAGAGAAAGAAAGAAAGAAAGCTTGATTAACTTCTTTTCCATGCCAAAAGGCATATAAGACGAGCAAGTACATCAGATAAAGTGGAACCAAGACAGAGCAATGCCGTCAAACAACATAACTAAACGAAAACCAACTAAGAAGACCATTTACAGATTCAATTGGCATCTCTTATGTGCTCTAACTCTCTCACTAACTCTGAATAGTAATAGCAGTAGGTTTAATATCTACAAAACGAATGATACCATCCCTGTAGATCAACCGCTTTCCATTCGTTAGGGCCTCCTGTTTTGCTTTTTTCTGTTCTTGAACCTGAATGAAAGTAAGGTCTTCATCCAGGTATATCGTTGTGCCCCGCAGTGTAGATCTCTTCCCTAGTGCTTCATGACGACCAGTGACAGATGCAAGGCGTATAACAAGAGTACTTGGATCTTTCTTAGGCCGCCATGCAGTATCCATAAATTTGTGGTGGTGTTGAAGACTCTCTTCAAGAAGCTTTTTAGCTTCACCAACAACATCATGGGAGTTTGTAATACCTCTGACTCGGACATTAAGAGCCTTTTGCTCTCGCAAACGGCTCTCGGTGAACGTACCTGAGATAAAAGAAGGTGGAGGTGGTAGAACAACAGTGTTAGGACCTTTAAGCACATCTGCCCAGGATCGGACAGCGGTATGATGTTGTTCCACTTGACTTTCAAGCTGTTGGATCTTAGTTGAAGTAGTCGAATGAGAGGAGGCTTCTATTTTGACAGCTGCAACTTCTTTCTTGAGATCATTGATAGACAAATCTAGTTTCTGAAGATGAGATTGAACACCTTGGATCATAGCTTCAAGTGAAAGAAGTTTTTTCCGATGGTCGTTGAGATATTCATAGGAACGTAATTGATCTGCCCAAATGACGGAGATCATGAAGGCTAGAGGCAGAAGTGATTCTTCTTTTGGAGCGAGCGAGCGAGAGAGAGAGAGAGAGAGAGAGAGAGAGAGAGAGAGAGAGAGAGAGAGAGAGAGAGAGAGAGAGAGAGAGAGAGAGAGAGAGAGAGAGAGAGAGAGAGAGAGAGAGAGAGAGAGAGAGAGAGAGAGAGAGAGAGAGAGAGAGAGAGAACATCACATAATCCCTCTTGACAAGTCAAGACCAAAACCTTTGAACCCTTCAATTCATAGCATAATAGGTAAAAGTAAAGTTGTATAAAGTTCTGCAGTATAGAGAGTACCATAAAGTGAAGCAAGTTTTAGGACACTCAGCTATTACCTGCCACCGTCCCACAAAACAAAACCACGTGAGTTAGTTACGTGAGGAAGACATGTGTCATAGCTGAGCATCAATTGTTATCCATGTCTGAAACAAGATTCACTACTTTATCAGCATGCATGCAAGTACCATTGATAGGTGCAATAATTCCCATCAATTGTATCAGGGCATACGCCATACTGATCAGTATTAGGGTCAAAAGAATGTATTAAATTCACATTAACACTCTACATGTAAGAAGATATTTTACAATATACAAATAAAGCGAGAAATGACTTAAGTATCAGTGCTAGGTACTAGGGCAGATTCGTGCCATACTATCCCCAAGGACATCCCACGAAGGCAGTTAGGAGTCCGAGCACCTCGTAGCTTTGGCAAATCCATGCCATCCAAGCCCACTTTTAGTCATACTCTGACCAAGTATATAGCTCACCTTCCGTAGCCGCTTTTAGTTTTGTGAGCTCATATCGTATCTTTACAAACTTTTAGACCAATCCATATAAGTTAATGGTAAGAAACGAAAATACTTCAAGAACTCATAAATGCATACACTTATTCTCCTCAAATCTAGAGAAGCTATTTGTGTACAAGCATCATATTGCAACTCTTTAAGTTAGATTACCATATGCATCGATGTTAAATCATATAGCATCATACTTGAATATGAGACAAAGGCCCTTTTTGCGAGCTACCCATCTCCAACTGCTCAAGCGAAACACTCCTAACGTACTAGTGATTTCACACCAAAAATAGCTAGCTAATGGTAGTGCTTTTACCTTACTAGTGATTTCGCACCGAAAATAGCCATACGTATTGATAGTTTTCACCATCATTCAGATTATCATTTAGTAATAGTATCAACCTATACTTTTGACAACAGTATAGACAACTTCTACTGATCAATATTTGAAGTATGCCAACCATTCATTGTAGTAGGTTATGATTAGACTGAGGTCTATGCATCAAATGCTATTTCTTACTGAAATGATACATGAAAATCATGACAAAACTTGACAAAACAGCACGTGGAAAGGTGCTTCATCGCTGCTAGGATAGCGACCAGTCATCATGTACATAAAGTATCTTCAAGAAACGAATGCAAACGCTCCTAAGTTTGATTAATTAGTCAAAGTCAATTGGTGGTAGGTGAAGTGTTCTCTCTCCACCATTGATTAGTTTGTGTTTTTGTTGAAGGGTGTGGATTTCAATCCCACCTTCCTTGGAATAGCCAATAGGAGAAAGGGGCAAGGGCCTTCCCCATCCATAAAAAGGCACCATTTGTATCATTTTTTCATGTTTAATGAGAAGGAGGAAACTCTACCATTTTGGAGAGAAGCATCCTCATTTGCTATTCAATACTTGCTAATGCTCTTTGTGTGTTTGCTTTTGTTTTCTAGCTTACATGTTTTTGGTTTCATTTGTTAATGTTTCTCCATTAGCATACAATAACCTCCCCTCTCACTTTTTTTTATCTCCCTCTTGCTCTACTTCTTCTATCTATCTATCTCCCTCTCTTATCTTCTTCTCTCCCTCTTTCACTCTAAAATCATGATGTGTGTGTGGTTAGTGTAGGGAAGAGTAGTGTTAAAGAGTGGTAGTGTTAAAAAAAAGAGTAAGAAGCATCTAAAATGAGCATCTTGATATAGTTAGATACCTATCCAATGATCTAACCCTCTTTGACAGGCGGAAGGGCTGCTCACCGACTATATCTACAAACCCTACAAAGAAAGTCATTGCAAAGGAGGTGGAGCTTCAACGTGTGTCCTCAAGGGAATGTGTAGCTGATATCTTCACCACAGCATTGGTAATGACTTGTTCATGAAGCATAGGACGTCACTTGGAGTGTTATCAAAGTCTATGCTGAAGAAACAAAATCTTTCTATTGGAAAAGCTTTGCTAGCTTTCAATCCTGAACTTTTGACAAAAGACGACACAACACAACACAACACAAAATCAGTCGTGCTCCTCAACTGACCAAGAAAATCGGCCAAGTACCATGGGGTACAAATATTTGATCAGATATCATGACATAAGCAGAAGTACTCTAGATTGTGGCTAATCTGCCACTCTTGTAATTCATGATTAGTTGTAGATGTTTGATCTCTCTAATCTGGTAGTTACACAATGCGACTATATACTTTCTATTTGATGCATAATACAATAGGCAAGACAAGAAGTCAGAAGACGAGAAATATAGAATACAAGTCTATTTGTGTGTGAGACAATTTTGTAGAGGATCTGTAGATCCAGTCCGCTAGTAAGCGAGACATTATTCGTTAGAGAATTATATTTCTCTCACGCCAATGCGTTGCGTGGATCTGTCATGCAGTGCTTGAAGAATCAAGAAGATCAATAGATAATATTGATCAGCAGCATACAATCCAAGATCTATACAGTTTGGATTCGTCAGGATATAACTTCCTAGCATGGAAGGTGAAGACCTCACTGATACTAAAGGGCGAAGGATTATTCTCCTGGGTAGATGGCACCGAGGAGATGCCTAAAACAATAGGCAAGGAGCTACCCGAATGGAGGGAGAAGAATGACAAGGTAGTAGCCTTGTTATCATCATCCATCGAGGATAGCCTCACACTTGACCTAGCTACACTCTCCAAAGCAAAGGAGATGTGGGATACACTACTCACAAGATTTCAGACAAAATTTCGTAGTCAAATAATGATGCTTGAAGATCAGCTGACAAACCTATAGTGGGATGGCAAGATGAAGGATCTATTCCTTTCACTACACAATTCTGGAGCAGAAAATGCAATGTCAGCAGAGAAGCAGCTCACTTATCTGTTGAGAGCCTTACCTAGATCCGTCCAGACAACCAGAACTCTGCTAGCAAAGGATCCTACAATGACACTCGAAAAGGCAATTGTTGAGATTTGAGAGGAAGTCGAGACTCGAGCATCTTGATCACGAGGATGCTTCTGACCAAGACCTCTACAACAACAAGGAGAAGGCCAAGAAACAATTCAACCCAAGAGGGAGTCAAATCGAAAGCAAAATCGTGATCAACAAGCAGAAGGAACCAGCAAAGGCAAATGAAAAAACAAAGGGAGGTCGAAACAACAAGGTGGAGATAATAAGACCTGCGTGAGATGCAAACGCGAAGGACACACAATCACATCGTGCTGGCTCAATCCGAAAATTGAGTCTATCCACTGTCACAAGAAGGGTCATGCAGCCATGGACTACCGCCTGAATCCAAGAAACAAATTAGCACAAAGCATACATGAGAACAATAATAGTTTGTCCTATGTCGAGGAGCCTGAGAGCTCAAAAATGGACGAAGAAAGATCGAACAAAAATAATTCGACCGCCTACATCTGTGCAGACATGTGTGTAGTGTCAACACCTGACACACAAGAGGTAATCCTAGACTCAGGACTACCTCACACTTTGTTACATGAAGACAAATTATGTCTGATTTTCGAATTTTAGATCCATCAAAATTCATTGTTCTTGGAGATGGATCCAAACATCAAGTGAACGATATTGGTTCACTGTGGCTTAACACGAACGGCAGAGACAGATGACTCAAAGATGTTCAGTTCGTGCCTACACTGCAGCAGGACTTGCTTTCTATGGCAAGAATAGCTGATGCAGGGATGCGTGTGACATTCTCAGACGAAGCATGCAATGTTGTTGATGCTAGTAGTAGTACCCTGATCACTCAAGGCAGAAGAAAAGGCAATCTATATCACCTAAAGGTACGCTTGCCTACAAATCAAGTGCATCAGACTCATGATGATTCACCAGACACTCTATGGCACAGGAGACTATGCCATATGAATTCCATCATGGAGCAATCACAGGAGTGAGCATCTCGAATGCGAACAGTTCGACCACCTATGATGCATGTTTGAAGGGTAAGATGTCACACACTCCATTTGTCAAGGACTCTTACAAAACGACCAAGATTTTAGAGTTAGTACATTCTGACATCTGTGGGCCTTTCAATGTGATCTCAATAGGAGACTTGAAATATTACATTACCTTCATTGATGATTACAGTAAATTTTCCAAAGTGTATTCTATTCACAACAAATCAGACACATTTGAAAAATTCACAGAGTATGTGAATTGGGGAGAGAGATGCACTCGCAACAAAGTGAAACAAATCAGGACAGATCGAGGTGGAGAATACATCTTGAATCGCTTCACCGACTTCTGCAAAGATCGTGGTATCATTCACAGAAGGACTGCATCTTACACACTGCAACACAACGATGTTGCAGAAAGAAAGAATAGGACTCTGATGAAAGTTTTCAGATGCATGATGGCCTACTCGAAAGCTCCAAGAGTACTGTGGGTTGAAGCAGTAGCTACAGTTGCTTATATTCAAAACAGGACAAGAAAGTCTGGTGCTCCTCACACGACACCACACGAATTATGGTGGGGTAGAAAACCCAATCTGGCTCACGTCAGAATCTTTTGCTATGTAGCTTATGCACATATTCCTAATAAGCTTTGAAAGAAGCTTGATGAGAAAGCTGAACAGGGATATCTTGTAGGATATGACAATAATTCGTCATACTACAGAGTCTACATGCCAGAGACAAACACTGTGAAGACAATCAGAGATGTCAGATTTGATGAGAGTAGAACGTGGCCAACGATGATCATGTCAGCTATGAAGTTCTTGAAAGACAGTACTATGATCTACCAATTGTGACTGAGGGAGCATAAGACGAACACGAAGACGAAGATTTTCGAGTCGCTTCACATTCGAGTGACGAATCAGAAGACGAAAGATTCGAGAGACATCCTTCTACTATAGTACCTATAAACCGAGATGGTTCCGGACCTAGCAGAGTAGAAAAAGACAAAGGCATTGCAGTTTTAGGAGGATCTCCTGAAAGGTCAACAAGACAACAAAAAGTGCCAGCAAGATATGTACCAGACAACTCTGCTTCTACATCAGAAGAGTTTTGTGGATTCAGTGACGAACCACAGACATTCGAGAAAGCAATTGAATGTCCAGAGAAGGACAGATGGATCCAAGCCATGAATGAAGACTAATGAACTTTGAAAAGTCAACCTCTAAGTCTAAAAGAAGTTTTGGCCTCAATATGCCAAATATGGAAATATTGCAAAATGTGATGAAACTAGTTGAATCTTTCACACTCCCTCTTCAACTAGTTTTAGCATAGACTTTGATAATACTCCAAGTGAAGTCCTATGCTTCATGAACAAGTCTTTTCCCAATGCTTTGGTGAAGATATCAGTTACACATTCCCTTGAAGGCACATGTTGAAGCTCCACCTCCTTTGCAATGACTCGCTCCCTCACAAAATGATATTGTATCTCAATATGCTTGCTCCTAGCATGAAAGATAGGATTGGATGCCATTCTTTGGGCTGATTGATTGTCACAAAAGATGATTGGGCTCTCTGAAAAATCCAGCAAGTGAAGATCCTTGATCATCCTTTTGATCCATACCATCTCCTTTGTGCAATGTGTAAGAGCTTTGTACTCGGCCTCACTAGATGACAATGAGATAGTGGCTTGTTTCTTTGACATCCATGATATAGCTCCATCACCTATGAAAATACAATAAGAACTAATGGATTTCCGATCCATTACATCTCCAGCATAGTCTGAATCTGAAAATCCAAAAAGATTAGGTGATGATCCCTCATACAATAGTATTGGCACCAAGTAGCTCAACACTTGAGAACTTAGCCATGGATGAGTGACATAATGAACCTCCAATAGCTTCATTTCCATCAGCAAAATCAGCCAAGAATGCTAGTACAAATCCAACATCAAAACAATGCTCACCAATGTAGCTAGTTTTACCATATCTTAACAATTTGCACACATCCACATGAAATTGCTCAAACATGAGATAGAACAAGTAAAGTAAACTTGAACAACACTTCCTTGCTGCTCCTTTGACCTTACTTGAGTCTTAAATATGCTGTAAAAACAGATCCATAACACCTTTGCCAATTACCTCTCCTTTGACGCTCTTGACTAGCTCCAAATTGTCACCTTCCCTTTTGACTAGTTGAAGTGCTTTGAGATCAACCTCTTGATCTTCAACTTGACCATCAAAGTCATTGAACAAACTTTTTTTTCCAGATCCATTACTTGCTTTTACAGCAAGATAACATCCATCCACTTGCATAGCTCCATGTACACAAGAAGATCTTCCAAAAGATGTTCCACCCTTCATAAGAGATCGATACTCAAGATCCATTGGTTGGATCCACTCCTCTTCTTTCCTTGCTTGATCTACACTTGTAGGATCATCCAAAGAGGTTAGGAAAGCAACATAATTTCCAGAAACTACTTGCTTACCCTTTTGATCATATGTGAGCCTTGAAGGTACTTGTCTTTCTCTTGATGTTCTCCTTGGCTTTTGACTTGATGAAGGTCCATCATCACCGCCATACAAAGTAGGATCCTTCTCATCAACATCAAGAATGTTAGAACCATCTACTTTACCATCAATCATGCTTGAAGACACCTTTGGAATGATTCCCTCATAAAAAAATGACATCTCTACCAACAATCACTTTGTTAGTAGAAGGAATGTAAACCTTGTAGGCTTTACTCACCTCACTATATCCAACAAAAATACCTCTTCTTGAAGATGGATCCTCCTTGGTCCTATCATCAAGAGTAATGTTGACATAGCATGTGCATCCAAAGGTTCTTAGAAAGCTGACACTCGGCCTCCTCTTGAATAGCATCTCAAAAGGTGTCCTTCCATCCAAAATAGCACTCGGCCACCTATTGCACAAGAAATTGGTACACAACAAAGCTTGATCCCAAAATGGTTTGTCAAGATTAGCACTTAACCTCATAGCTTTATCACTTTCACATAAAGTTCTATTCTTCCTTTCAGCCACTCCATTTTGTTGTGGGGTCCTTGATGTTGTATACTCCCTCTTGATCCCATGCTCATCACAAAAGGCCTTGAACTTGTTAGATATGTACTCACCACCATTGTCACCTCTCAAGCACTTGATCTTTGTGGAAAATTGGTTCTCCCTTGCATTCTTGAACTTGACAAAGACATCATACACATCCTCATCAAGAGTAAGATTACCTTGTTTGTCTCCTTGATCTCTCTTCTTCTTGTAGCACTCACTTGCAAAGTGTCCTTTGATGCCACAATAGAAGCACTTGAGCTTTGATCTATCCTTCTTTTTTCCACTTGAAGAAGCATCCACTTGATCTTGCCCTTTAGACCACTTGCTTTTGGTTTTGCCTTTGAATTTGCCCTTTGTGAATATAGCATCCTCTTGAAGTGTCGATGTAGATCCACCTCTTGCTTGAAGCCTATATTCCTCATTGATCAAGATCTCTTGAAGATCCATCAAACTTGGCAAAGTCTTTTGAATAGCAATACTTTGAACAATGTTAGCATGAGCATCCAACAAGCCATTAAGAATCACTTGAATAAGTTCTCCTTCCTTAATGCTTTCATCTATGCAAGCTAACTCATCATTCAATGCTTTCATTCTCAAAACAAAAGTACTTGGACTTTCCTCATTCTTTTGCAAACAAGAAAAGATTTGCCTTCTTCGAGTCAACACTCTAGAAGTAGACTTGGATTCATAAAGCTTCTTGAATGAATTCCAAGCTTCCAAAGATGATGTGCACTTTCCAACCTCCTTGAGAAGTTCATTGGTAACATTCATCTTTATCATGTGTAGAGCCTTCTTGGCCCTCTTGTCATACCTCAATTGATCTTGTTGTGTTGCTGGTCTCTCCTCCAAACCTACAACAATATCCAAAACATCATTCATCTCAAGAAGTGACTCCATCCTCACTTTCCATAATGAATAGTTACTTGAGGTAAGCCTATCATTGGCGTCCAACATGACTCCAATCGAGGTTGCCATGTAGCAATGACCTGATCTTCTCTTTCAACCTGTTTCAATGCACAAAGCACTCCTTTGAACAACAACAAATGCTTTCAAAAGAAATCACCAAGATTTGAAACTATCTCACAAATTCTCTTCTAGCACTTATCCAAGCAAATCAACACATAGAATCATGGAATCTTGATCAACCTATGATCTATCCTCAATCTAATGACTTTTGCCACTTCCTAAGATTGAAACACACTCAAATGAAGTCCAACAACCTCACTGTCTAGAGATCCAATCAAAATTAGGGTTTTGACAAAATCACAAAAAATTGACTATTCCAAATCTACATGCAAATGCTGAAAATTTGATATGCAATCTATAAGCCACCACTACACACAATTTGAGATGCAAACACTAATAGAACTTGATCAAACTTGAATGAAATGATTATGTACTGTTGCTGTCCATAAAAAACCAGCAAGCTACTATATTTCACACGTGTGGATCCAGAAATAGCAAATATAGATCATTCTACACATAGAATTGCAAGCAATCACCAAGATAGTGCACCAATGGATAGTAGAACCTAAGAGAACCATGTATAAGCATGAAATGAGATAGAGAAGAGAGAAGATGACTCTCTCCACGAGTTACATCCTTTTATAGCAGGTCCAAACCCTATTTGGCCACTTGGCTTTCCCACCAAAATGCTAACCCTACCAATTTTGGGTCTAGATTCAATGTACCCAACTTATTCAAATTGAATCTACTCAAACTCGCATTCTATCTTTCCCACGCTTTCAAAAAGTGTTTATTCAAATGAAATTTAGACTAATGAACTTTGAAAAGTCAACCTCTAAGTCTGAAACAAGTTTTGGCCTCAATATGCCAAATATGGAAATATTACAAAATTTGATGAAACTAGTTGAATCTTTCACAGTGGATCTGTCATGCAGTGCTTGAAGAATCAAGAAGATCAATAGATAATATTGTCGTTGTTGTGCACATATTATAATATATTATTGTATGATCTTGAATGAAAATTTGTCTGTTACAATTTGTGTATATGATTCACTTGTTTATTCAATTCTGCACTTTGGTTTGATTTCGTTGAATGCTATATTAATTTGTTAACGTAGATCAGCAGTGTCTGTTTACACTCTGAAGGATTGTAGGAATGATATAGCCGGCAGTGACCAACAATCATATCTGAATTTCTGACAAAATGATTTTGTTCGTGAATGCTTTCGCTTTGCGAACACTTGACTATAAGGGTAAATCAATTTCAGAACTCACGTAAGTTTCGTTTCATTTCGTTTTGTTTCGCCTTGTTTCGTTTTGTTTCGTCTCGTCTCGTTACAGAGCCTGATTGACCTTGTCATGAACTCTTTCACTTCGTTTCATTTTGTTTCACGATCTGTATGCTTCCAACATGAATCAATGTCAGAGCTCGTTTAAATTTCACTTTGCTTCGGTTCGTTTCGTTTTTCATCTAGATTTTGTCTCGTTTTGTTTCGTTGTGTTACAGGGCCTGATTGATCCAACACGAATTATTTTCGAACATATATAATATTCGAGTTTCGCAAAACTGTTCGCAAATCGTTCGAGGATTTTTTTTATCAGTTTGTCACCAGAGTTCTAGCTGAAAATTGCATTTCAGTGAGCGCATTTCTTTAGGCACTCAACCATAATGGCGAAAAAGACTATTTGAATGAAACCCTGCGGCCATCAGGGCGTACGTCACTAGTTGTTAACTCCTTAAAAGATCTGACAACCTGTAAAATCTGCTGATATGTAAATGCAGATTCATCACCTGACGACCCTTTCAATCTGTATCCGTAGGGAATATCAACAACAGCAAGGGTGAATTCTTTCTTACGCACCATATCCAAAATATCCTTCACATCGCATGTGAATACGACCCAGTGCCAGATGCGCAAATGATCTCTTGGAGAAGAAAATGATCCGACGAGGGGATCAACGCAGAACTCGCATCCATCAGATCTTTCTCCTCTCCTTCTCCAACCAGGCCAAATCCATATGAGCCAAAAAATTGCCTGACACTGGAAACTCAAGAGCCCGAGGATTTGCCCTTGATTTCTGATATAGAACATTAATTTGCTTGTCAATTTTAGCTGGCAGGTATAAATTAGAACTACATAATTAATCGTGAACATGATATGCAATTTATCTGGTCATGAGTTTTCAGAAATTCAAGCCAGCTGTGAAGGGTGATAAATTTGGCAGAATCAGCTAGTAATCCAGTTGTCATGGCAGATTCCAGCATAATGTCTTAGTAAGACAGCTGGCTTTTCCAAATACAAATTGTGGTTAAAAATTGTGCTAGTGGAGGTGCCTCCAAAACACAAAGAAAGCCAGAGCACACAACATTACGTGATATGAATACCCCACACAAGGTTTTAATGCACAGATTAATCTAGTGTGGTTATTTTGTATTGTGCAATATTAAACGTCAAAAGCAGTTTGTTGAAATCAAGTTCCAGAGAGCCCAATGTATAGTATTCATTCTTTGTGTTCTCATGTTGAATCAGGAATCACTGACATTGAGAGTGTTAATCAAGATTTCAGTAGAAACTTTCATTCTTTCAAGGGAAGGAAGACTAACATGCACCCATGGAACATGCCTTAAAATAACACACAACATCTTGTACACTCATACCAAAAGGACTGAAACAACAACTAAACCAGAAAAAGTACACAAGCCAATTCAGCAAGTTTTGTTGAGATTTTTTAACACAAATTTCAAGTTGTTGGTCATAATCACGCTGCAGTGAGACTAATGTCAAAAGAGTAACAAAGTCGTGCTTGATAAGGCACTACAGCCGTTCTACACTGCAGTCATTGTGCTAAATCAACTTCTGGTTCTTACAACTACCTATGCTCAAAGAAGCTGCAGCCATGGATGACATTCATGGTTTAAGAACACATAGCATGTTATTTACCAGCATCATTGCCTTCCTAGCCTGTCCACTGCTGAATTAATTCCAACTGTTCACTTGCAAGGTATAGATCACAAAGCTTACTGTAACAAATCAAGCAATGATGACAATCTTGTTCTCTTGGGTGCCCCTTCATGTGGCTGATTGGTGTAGAATCCTTGAACTCAAAGAGAGGATAAGAGACCTTCAACAACTTGCTGCTTCTTGGAGGAACAAGCCATGAGAATAAACAAAAAGGATAGCTCCGAATTTAGATACATAGGTCCACTAATGCCTAACCTCATGCTCTCACTTTGGCATGTAAAGAAAATATGCACACAAGAGTGAAATGACTGATGGCAACAGTCAATGTCACAGCTGACACGTTGTTATGAGGATCAGCCAGCATAGGTAAACTCTAAACATGTGTAAGCATTACCAATGTGCGTGTACTCTATAATGTTTATCACCCAATATTAGATATGCATTATCGGCCATCTGCAGAAGTGAAGGAATCAGCAAAACCTGCAGGCCTAGTGGGAAGGCTTGCCTGGCTATCATTAAAGCAGCCCATTGAAGAATCTTCGAGGACTTTCCACTTTTTCAGAGCCTGTGGAAGAGTCAAGTTCAGATCTGTCCCAGCAATATCTTCCCAATCAACATGGTTAGGCTTCCATTGCTCCACCAGTGGAGCCAATACATTTACTGCATGACCCATGCCTGGCCTTTGGTAAGGTTCACGTGAAGTACAATGCCCAGCAAGTTCGGCTACAGTGCAGATGCTTTGAAAGCCATCTTTACCAGTTTCAATCACTGGGTCTATAACGTTCATAAATGATTCTTTACTGGCCTGCATGCGCCTAAACCATGCCACAAGATGCAGATTCTCTTCAGACTGTGTTTCATCAAGAGCTCTGCGACCACTTATGAGCTCCATCAACACCACACCAAAGCTGAAGACATCTGCTTTTGTAGTAACTCTCCCGGTGACTGAAAAAATGTCATGAAACATATTAGTTTAGTTTGAAGCACTCAGATGAGATTCAAGATAAAAAATCATACGGGTGTTCATAAGGGGAGAGAAAGATGACAAGCTCCAGCAAATTCTTACCAATTGCTTTGTACAACACCACTGGAAGAAATCCCAATATTGCATGACCACTTTGGAGAAAAAGTACAGAATGTGGAGTACGAGATTCTAAAACTCATATTGTTAAAGGAAAAGGACTCTCAGAAGAAGATGCTTGCAATATAAAGAAAGTGACGTAATATTCAGTTTATTCCGTCAGGAGCATAAGACATTTCCGGAAAAATAATGTCTTGCAAGAGAAAGTAAAATCTATCCAAAACTTCTGATTTGTTGATGCACAAAGTAAAAATAGAATTTTCATGTGTTGAGACTTACACTTAGAAGGTATTCCTTTACTGCAACTAGCATGTCATCCACGTCAATTGCAAATCTGTATCTTCCACAAACTAAACGATAATAGACATTCCTGTGTCATACGTCACAAAGATCATAGGATGCTTGAAGTGTAAGTGAGTTTTGCTGAACGTGCCTCATTTTGTATGATTGATTCTCTTAGTTTCAAACGAAAGAGTTTGTGAAGAGCAACTAAAATGACATCAGCCTGCCTATGATGCATGATTCTCTCTGAACAAAGAATGAAGCATCGAAAATATGCTGTGAGGGAGCAGATTTTAAGAACCTCTAACAGAAGATTACCACATGAAAAGCTTTTGAGGCTTAACATTATTTCAAAAAGAAGAATCTTGGTTTCTGGCTACTGGCCCTAGAGGATCTCATCCCAGGTTTGCACCCTATTAGCTCAGCACAGACCTAACTAATAGATGGGTAACCTGAGCCTGATGACTATGTGGTCTTATTGGGCGTTTACAACAATCATGATGGTCATTGGAACATGATAACAAAATAACAGCATAAGTTGCCTAGACCTTAACGACCATACCTATGTACCTCCACTCCAATAAATATATTTTTGTGAAATTCAAATATCCAAAAATGAGAGTTCAATGATATCTTAGGATGACCAGAAGAAAATATGTGTAAGTCCTCCAATAAAATTTTATACTTTGCATGTTGGTTGAGATTGATATCTAAAGTAAAAACTAAGAATGCATTAAGTTTTAATGATTCAAATATGAAGGGCAGGCAAACGATTATACATTAAAACTACTAAAATACATTAATTCGTTGCTATTTGCAATGACCGGAGCCCAGTTCTGCCGGTTAAGAAAATTGGTTGCACAATTAAAATTATAAAGACCGCAGTAGTCAAACTTAAGAGCTCGCTTCCAAGAAATATCGACTAGAATTTCTTCGTGTGAAACATCTTGTGCTAGCTTAAAGCAAGAGGAACAATGATGAACAATGGATAAGAATTGCAAAGAAAAAAGCAATGCCTGAGCCTTGAAGCAAAGAAGAGTTAGGAAAATTAGGTTGCACATTTCAAGAAGCAAGAGTCTTAGAATTTACCTGCATACTCAGGTGCCAAGTATCCAAATGTGCCAGCCAACTTTGTCTCCACAGAGTACTTCCCCTCTGGAGCAAGCTTCACTAACCCAAAATCAGACACTTTGGCGCGAAAATCATCATCTAGCAGGATGTTTGATGGCTTAAGATCCCTGTGAATAAAGCTTCTGTGAGCAAGTCCATGCAGATACTCCATTCCACGAGCCACATCAAGTGCTATAGAAAGCCTCTTCTTCCAGCTTAAAGGCTTCCATCCAAGCTTGACGTACTCAAAAAGGTGCTGCCCAAGTGTGCCACTTGACAGGTATTCATACACTAAAAGCTTCTCATATCCATCTATGCAGTAGCCCAAAAGTGCAACCAAATGGCGGTGTCTTACTTTTGTCAGTACTGCTATCTCAGAATGAAATTCATTGACACCTTTACTACTTACTACAGCAGCTTCCATTCTTTTAACAGCAATGGTGGTGCCATTTTCTAGTTCACCTTTGTACACAACACCAAACCCACCTCGTCCTAAAATGCAATTCTCACTAAAATTATTTGTTGCATTCCTCAGAACCTGTATGGAAATGACAAGGTTCCCTGCTTCTACAACTTGAATGTCACTAGGACCGCTGCTGCTTCTGCTCTGTGGCTCACTCACATTTCCATTGCCCGTGACAACAATCTTAACCATGTCTCGCTCGGAACCCGAATCTCGTGGGTGCACCATCACGGTGTTAGAACCCTGAAGGCGGATGAATCTCTTATGTCGATGCCTCCTGTACAAGAAGAATGCAACTAATGAGACCAAAAGAATCAGTATCGCTACTCCAACCACTGCACTCACAATCACCCCAAGTGAATGTGAAGAAGATTTGTGCTTTTCACCAACAGGAGCTGTGGATGGAGCTTTGGTTCCAGAAGGAGGAACTGCTAATGGAGGGAGTCCTGATCCAGATGGAGGGCCAGGAGATGTTGGAGGTACTCCTGCTCCAGATGGAGAGGCAGGAGGTATGATTGAAGGAGCTGATGATGCATTGGACTGAGGGGGAGATACTGGGATTGGTGGAATAGGGAAAGGAGAAGGAACTGTTGGCTTGTTCATCAAAGAATTTCCTTGAACATTGACAGTCACTTGTGCTGGGAAAGTCGGGGCTGGACCAGAGAGATCATTGTTGCTCAGATCAATCAGTTTGAGAGACTTGAGCTTGGTAAGAGAAAGTGGAATAACTCCAGTGAGGCTATTGCCATTAAGTTTTAAGTACGCCAGGGATGGCAGATCACCAAGAGCAGGGGAGAGAGTCCCAACCAAATTGCTATTGGGTAGATTGATAGATGAGACATGTCCACTGAGATCACAGGCAATGCCTATCCATCCACTGCATGGATTGTTACCTTTCCAGGAAGAGACGATTAGCGTTGGGAAGCCCAGGGCTCCGATAAACGCGAGCAGGGCATTAACCTCGGCAGCACAGGGGATTCCTGGAGTAGTTTGGCAGAAATTATTGCCAAAGGATAAAAAATTTACTCCAGATCGGAAGGCGGGAACAGGACCTATTAACAAATTGTTGTCAACTGTGAAGACTGAGAGAGGCAAAGCAGTGAAATTCTGTGGAATGAGGCCAGTAAGCTGATTGTCGTTGAGCTTGAGATTCTGCAAAGTCAGGGCATTGCTTAATCCTGCAGGAATTGTCCCTGTGATTTGGTTCACCTGCAGCCATAGCTGCACCAGAGATGCCATACCACCTACTGCATCAATGGGACCTGTCAGAACAGGCCCAAGCATGTTGTTTGCTTGCAGCTGAACCAGATTTGATCCAACAAAAGAAGCAGGTATGCCTCCACTGAGCTTATTGTAAGCCAGATTAAGCACCCTGAGGCTTGGCATTGTGCCGAGAAAGTCTGGAATCCCCCCGCTGAGGCTAGTGTTGGTGAGAGAAAGATTTGCCAGGCTAGTGCAGGCAGCCACATCAGATGGGAGCAACCATCCTGTGGAAGAATTGAGGCCATTGTAGTCAAGATACAGTGCCTGTAGATTGGTCAATCTATGGAAGAAATCAGCAGGAATGGTGTCGAAGTTATTGTTGTCAAGATAGACAGTCTGGAGGCTCTTAACGCCACTTAGAGATGGCAGTGCACCGTAAAAGGCATTATTTTGCAGCCCAAGGTACTGCAGACTTGAGAGCTTATTCAAATCTGCAGTGAGGGTTCCGATCAGCCCAGCTCCGGGCAAAGATATTCCTGTTACGAACCCACCTCGGCATTGCAGGTGAGGCCAGCCCGCGCCACAAGGATCATCCCCATTCCAGCCCAGTACCTGTGGATTGCTCAGCCCTTTCATAAATGACTTCAGAACAGCAAAATCATTAGGATCTGTCTGTCCATTGGCAGTTACCCAGAGCAGTAGCAGGCTGATTGACCAAAATCTTTGCACAAGACTTTTCCTTTTCATACCTGCAGTTCCCTAAGCTAATCTACGCTCTTCCCTAGTAATTCTTGTAGCAAAAACAGAATCGCTGTCACTCTGATTCTTTGAGAGCAGACCAGACGCTGCTTTTCGGAGATTTGATCTTTATCTAATTTATACCTCTGTCAGTTTATCCTATGCTTCTACATTTTGCTGATCATCCAAGAAGTGGGTTTTTTGGTTAAAATTGGCTTTGGCCAGTGAAGAGATACAACATCTGCTTGCTGAAGCCAATCATGCATGCCCGCATTTGCCTGTTCTTGAACTTCAGAGGCTCAGTCTTGTATTTGCTTTCTCAATCCTGAATCTTGAAAGATATCAATTAGAAAAAATCAAAACAAGGCACAAAAGCTGCAAAGATTTCTGTAGAGCTTTTAGTACAGAAACTAGAATGGGCGCTCTCGCTCTCTCTCTCTCTCTCTCTCTCTCTCTCTCTCTCTCTCTCTCTTTTTCTCTCTCTCTCTCTTTTCTGTCCTTTCAAAAAGAAGGTATTATTTTGTGATAACATTTAACTTGACATGCCAGTTCTTCTTCTGCATTGCATATGAAATGTGCATAGAGCTTTACCTCCTTCAGACCATGTTTTATGAAAAGGTTAGGACCAGGCTTTACAGACTTTGGCTTTCAGAGGAAGTTTGGCTATTAGTTCAGCTTTCAAATTTAAAGTGTACATTTTAAGAATTGCTTTCTTTCAAGTGACATTTAGAAAACCTTTTTTAGGTTGCTTTGAGGGCCCTTCAAAGGCATTGCTTCTTGCAAGTTTGCCTCCTCTATCTCCTTTTCTTCTCTCTTCAATTCAATTACAAAGATATTTCCTCTGTGTACAAAAGTATCTTGGTGCTGTGTTGTCCTCCTCCCAGTGCTCTGAAAACAGCTATCCTGAAAAAATGGAACCCCTTTCATCATTTAACCAGTTTCAATTTCTTTTGAGGGTTGATAACACCTTAAAATAGACACTTGTCCTCCCCCCACTCATTCTCCAATCAAGACATTGACACTTGTCCTCTAGGTATCTAGGTAGCCAAGTTGGATAAGAGTGTCTTTGTGTGGTAATAACTAATAACTAAAGCTTGATTCCCAATTTAAGCTTGTCTTGCCACTTAGAGCATGTCCCCTTGGAATCTCACCCCTTAGCTATTTTGATAAGAGCACGGTACCCATGGGCCCGGCCAGCTTCAGGAAAGATATCTCCTCAAAACATCTTGCCCCATGAAAAAATGCTTTTCATGAGTCTTTGCAGGATCCGGGGTAGAGTGTTAGCTTCACTTACCGCCAAAACTACTGTAGCTCTTCAGCTCCATAAACCTTAGAATTTCCTGAAGGCGTCACTTAAATCAAACTCAGTGTAGGCAACGATCCTTGCACAAACGAGTTGAATGCAAGTAGCGGATTTTCAAGAAATGGTATCTCACCCTCGTAGAGGGTACTCCTCACGACCCTCTCCAAGCCAACGTATCTTTGGAGAGCCGGATCCCTGCATCGTAGCCTTCGGTGGATGCCATTTCCATGAGAACCTTTGAGTAGGATAAATTCAAGAAAAAGAATGCTCACATCCGGCCCATGGGGCCCTACTCTAAGTAGTGGATTCAAGGGTGGGTAGAAGGGCCCTCTAAAGCCACTAGCCACTAGAGAAAGTTATTGGAGAAATCTTGGACGAATGGAGGAAAAAGATAGCTTTCTCTTGTCCACGGAGATGAGCTCTTAGTTGAGTTGGCTAAAAGTATTTCATGTGGTAGTGATCAAGGCTTGATTCTTGATGTGTGCGCATGAACTTGACCTACCATATGTTGGCTTTGCCTTGTTATGGCTTTGGTTTACTAAGATTTCTTGTTTTAGTCTACTTCCCTTCTAGGTGTGCCTTGCAGGATTTCAAAAGAATACAACTATTATCTTATGCACTAACTTTGTATTCGTCAACAACAGTTATAGGATTTTTTTTTTTTTTGAAAGCTTAATTGCACTATTGTATATTCACAAATGTACAAGTACATAGAGTGGCTTCCATGGTCGAAGAGTACAGAAACTTACAGAATTACCAAAAGCCCAATGGGCAGTTACTGTAGCTTACCACAAAAGTACTAAAATTTACAAAACTATCAGAAGCCCAATGGGCGGCACTGTAGCTTACCACGCAGGATAGCAACCTAAAAAAGTATTTTAAGTAGTATGTAAAAAGTACAAAGCAAGCCGAATACAAGCCATGGCAGATAAGGAGGGGGGTTCCCCCTCAAAAACCTGATGACTCCTGGCCGTCCAAATCCTCCACAAGACTACCAACCTGCACACATGCCAAAGGGTAAGAGCAGAAGAATCCGTCATAACGGAGTCCCTTAACAAGATAGTAGCCATGTCTAGAGAGAAAGGGAGGCCCCACCGCAAGAGAATGTGGGTCAACTCCAATCAAAGATGGCGGTGACAGTGAAAGAATAGGTGCTCCACCATTTCTTCAGCCAGCTGGCAGAGAGGGCAAAGGCGATCATCAAGAAAAGACCACTTGGAGAGCAAAGGAAGGGATTTGGTAAAGATGTGATAGGCATGATATTGGAGCCTCCCTACAGACAGAGAACGGGTAGTTTGGAGACAGAAACGCCGACACGCGGAGACTCAGAGGTCGACTAGAGGTGGTTCAGGTAGTTTGGGAAAAGAGAGGGAAATTGATGATGATGCAGGGAAGAGTAGGTAAAGAGGGAGGAGGAAAGGGTTGTTTCAACCAGAAAGGTCAAAGGGTACGACCTGAGAGAGATGAAGCAGAATGGCACATTAGAGGAGTTTTGAGTTCCAAAAAGACCCTTTAAGAATTCGTGCAAGATGTCTTTTTTATTATTAAAATATTATAACACTAATACTTTTGACTTGCATTAACTTTTTAATTGTAGCTTAGAAGTATGTCATGTAACATATCATTGGAAAGCCCTTGTTGAGCGCTTTCCAATGCGCCAAACTCTGCTAAATTCGGACTTACCACTAAAAAGTTATGCCATTTTTAGTATGGAATCAAAATGTGAACTCAAAAAGTTACGTTACGTAGATTTCAAATTTGAGTGTTTTGATTGGTCCATGTGTAGGAAAAATTTGAGAAAAAATATAAAAAGAATCTTTACAAAGGGTCTTTTTTGGATTTAGAACTCGTCTCATTCCCTACCTTCACACACTCCCTCACACAAAAAAAGGAGCATTATTCTCTCTCTCTCTATCTCTCTCTCTCTCTCACACACACACACACACACTCTTCCCCCCTTCTCAAATGACAAGAGGCGGCCAAAAAGACCAGTCTGCTCTCCGACAAAGAAAGAGAAGAGGAAGGAAGAACTTGGCAAGGAGGGACGTGGACCAACTGAGCAAAGGAGCAAAGGCCCTTGGAAGCTAAGGAAACCAAAAGGCGGGGATGAGAACGAAAAAGGGGTTGCGCATTGGGAGGGAAAAGAGAGGAGGTCCAGATGGATTATGAAGCAGAGAGGATAGAGTCGTCCCTCCAGGAGAAGAAGGAACGAAGGTGAAGCAAGAGGCGTGCGAGGTTGGTCAAAACAAAGGGACCTTTAAGCTTAAAGGAGCAGTCGAAGGCCAGAATGCCCTGGTGTGCAAAGCGCGGGTGGCAACAAAAAGAGAAGAGAAAAGGACCAACAAAGCAGAGAGGATATGGCGAACAACTAAAACCCGGGAGGAAAAGGACATAAAATGAGGGTCCCAATGGGCGAGCTTGTCAGAAAAAGAACGGAAGAACCAGTGGGTGCGTTGGGAAGAAGACAGATGAATACCAGAAGGAATGCCCAAAAGGCGGGTGACAGTACCAACAATGCGAAGACCAAGAGAGGAAACCCAAGCAGGCACAATAGCGTGAATAACATGCAGCTCAGACTTGCGAGTATTCAAAAGGGAGGAAGAACAATAACAGAATTCTTGAAAGAGGGATAACAAGTGGAGAATATGAGGTTCAGACAGGAGGGAGAGGAGGGTGACATCATCAGTAAAGAGATGATGCGAGAGCGGCCCAAAGGGAGTGAGGACCGAGGAGATACGGGAGAGCGAGGCGGCATGATGTAAAGCACAAGACAAGGGTTTCGTAGCAATAGCAAACATCATAGGGGACAAGAGGTAGCCTTGCCGAATACCACAAGTGAGGGCAAACTTAGAAGAGAGACAACGATTGAAGAGGATTCTAGCCAAGGAGGACTAATACAGAGCTCACACAAAATTCAAAAAGGAGGAAGGAAAGCCAAGAGCTCGGCAAGAAGCCCAAATGTAGTCCCAACCAAGGCGATCAAAGGCTTTATCCAAGTCCAGACAAAGAAGGAGGGAGGGGACAGTCGAGGCAGTAAGCGAGTCTGCAGTAGTCCAAACATTTAGGATATAATCGGCCTTTAACAAAGCCAAACTACTCAAGAGAGAGGAGAGAATGTAGAAGGGGGGACAGACGACGATCCATGGCTTTGGCCAAGATCTTGTAGGAGGTATTCAACATGGTGAGAGGACGAAGTCCGAGATCAAAAGAGGCGAGGAATTTATGTGTCACATCGTATAACTTCCAGATCAGAAAGATTAAATATCTACAACTAATCACAAATTACAAGAGTGGTAGATTAGCCACGTTCTAGAGTACTTCTGCTGATGTCATGATGTCTGATCAAATACTTGTACCCCTTGGTACTTGGCTGATCTTCTTGGTCCTTCGTGGAGCAAGAATGATTTTGTGTCATGAAACAATTTCGTGTCATGTGTCGCAAAATTGTTCACGAACAATTTTGTTTCGTGTGTCTTTTCTGTCAAAATCAAGGTGGAAAGCTAGCAAGGCTTTGGCAATAGAAACATTTTGTTTCTTCAGCTCCCTCTCAAAGCATGATAGCTTGACGACTCCGAGACTGCTCCTTCGTCTCTCGAATAGACCTCTGTCTAAGGCCTTTGTGAAAATGCCAGCTACCATCTCCTTCATTCCAATGAAAGTAGTCGGCAACATCTTCTTCCCGATCAGATCCCTTATCAAGTGGTACTTGATTACAATGTGTTTCATCCTTGAATGAAACGATGAAGGTACAATTTACCTCCCTCATAGTCCCTGTCAATCTGTAAGCCAAGGTAATACCTAGCTTCTCCCAGATCTGCAATCTCGAAATGTTTTGAGATATCATTCTTCACTTCAGCAATAAGCTTCTCACTCTTGTAGAGTATCAGAGTGTCGTCCATGTAGAGTTCTTCGTCCAGCTCACCATGCAAGAAGGTTGTCTTCTTGTCTACAATGTGCATCCTGAGATCATAAGTAGCTGCATATGCAAATAGTAAACATAGGGACGAATGTTTCATGACAGGAGAGAAGGTCTCAGAATAATCAATACCATATCTCTGAGAAAATCCCTTCGCTACAAGTCTTGCCTTATACTTTGATACATCTCCATCCGATCCATACTTCAGCTTGTATACCCATTTGCATTTTACAGCCTTTCGCTTATCTGGTAATGGCTTCAACGTCCATACCTGGTTCTTCCTCATGGATTCCATCTCCTCATTCATGGCTTGGATCCATTTGTCCTTCTCTGGACATTCAATTGCCTCCTTGAATGTCTGTGGTTCACTACTAGGAGATCCTCCTGGAACTGCAATTCTTGTCTTTGTCTGCTCTGCTAGGTCCGGAACCATTTCGGTTTACAGAAACTGTAGCAGAAGGTTGCATCTCGAATCTTTCGTCTTCTGATTCGTCACTCGAATGTGAAGCGACTCAAAAATCTTCGTCTTCGTCTTCGTCTTCTGCTCCCTCTGTCACAGTTGGCAGATCATAGTACTGTCTTTCAAGAATTTCATAGCTGACAGGATCATCATTGGCCATCGCTCTCATCAAATCTGACATATCTGATTGCCTTCACAGTGTTTGTCTCTGGCATGTAGACTCTGTAGTAGGACAAGTTATTGTCATATCCTACAAGATATCCATGTTCAGCTTTCTCATCAAGCTTCTTTCGAAGCTTATCAGGAACATGTGCATAAGCTGCATAGCCAAAGATACGGATGTGAGTCAGATTGGATTTTCTACCCCACCATAATTTGTGTGGTGTCGTGCGAGGAATACCAGACTTTCCTGTCATGTTCAGAATGTAAGCAGTTGTAGCTACTGCTTCAGCCCACAGCACTCTTGGAGCTTTCGAGTAGGCCATCATGCATCAAGCAGCTTCCATTAGGGTCCTATTCTTTCTTTCTGCAACACCGTTGTGCTGCGGTGTGTAAGATGCAGTCCTTCTGTAAATGATACCACGATCATTGCAGAAGTTAGTGAATCGATTCGAGATGTATTCTCCACCTCAATTTGTTCTAATCTGCTTCACTTTATTACCAGTCCATCTCTTTGCTTAATTCACATACTCTGTGAATTTGTCAAATGCTTCTGATTTATTGTGAATAAAATAGACTTTGGAAAATTTACTGTAATCATCAATAAAGATAATGTAATATTTCGAGCCTCCTACTGAGATCACATTGAAAGGTCCACAGATGTCAGAATGTACTAACTCTAGAATCTTGGTCGTTCTGTAGGAGTCCTTGACAAAAGGAGTGCGTGACATCTTACCCTTCAAACATGCATCACAGGTCATCGAACTGGTTGCATTCGAGATGCTCACCCCTGTGATTGCTCCATGATGGCTTGCTTGGTATAGTGCCATTGAATTCATATGGCATAGTCTCATGTGCCATAGAGTGTTTGGCGAATCATCATGAGTCTGATGCACGTGATCTGCAGACAGGCGTACCTTCAAGTGATACAGATTGCCTTTTCTTCTACCTTGAGTGATCAGAGTACAGGTACTTGCATCAACAACGTTGCATGCTTTGTCTGAGAACGTTACACGCATCCCTGCATCAACTATTCTTGCCACTGATAACAAGTCCTGCTGCAGTGTAGGCACAACAGAACATCTTTGGGTCATCTGTCTCTGCCGTTTGTGTTGAGCCACAGTGAACCAATACCATTCACTTGATGTTTTGATCCATCTCCAAGAATGATAAATTTTGATGGATCTGCACTTCGGAAATCAGACATGATTCGTCTTGATGTAACGAAGTGTGAGGTAGCTCCTGATTCAAGGATTACCTCCTGCATGTCAGGTGTTGACACAACACACATGTCTGTACAGATGCAGGCGGTCAAATTACCATGATCGATCTTTCTTCGCCCATTTTTGAGCTCTCTAGATCCTCGACATAGGACAAACTATTATTGTTCTCATGTTTGCTTTGACCTTATTTGTTTCTTGGGTTCAGGCGGCAGTCCATGGCTGCATGACCTTTCCTGTGGCAGCGGATACACTCAATTTTCGGATTGAGCCAACACGAATTGACATTATGCCCTTCGCGTTTGCATCTCCCACATGTCTTCTTGTCTCTACTTTGTTGTTTCGACCTTCCTTTATTCTTCCATTTGCCTTTGTTGGTTCCTTCTGCTTACTGATCACGATCTTGCTTTCGATCTGACTCCCTCTTAGGCTTGAATTGTTTCTTTGTCTTCTCCTTGTTGTTGTAGAGAGCTTGGTCAGAAGCATCCTTGTGATCAAGGTGCTCTTGAGCCTCGACTTCTTCTCAAATCTCAACAATTGCCTTTTCGAGTGTCATTGTAGGATCCTTTGCTAGCAGTGTTCTGGTTGTCTGGAAGGATTTGGTAAGGCTCTCAACAGATAAGTGAGCTGCTTCTCTGTTGACACTACATTTTTTGCTCCAGAATTGTGTAGTGAAAGAAATAGATCCTTCATCTTCCTTACAAAAGAAGTGAGGTCTTTGCCATCCCACTGCAGGTTTGTCAGCTGATCCTGAAGCATCATTATCTGACTACGTGATTTCATCTGAAATCTTGTGAGTAGAGTATCCCACATCTCTTTTGCTTTAGAGAGTGTAGCCAGGTCAAGAGTCAGACTATCCTCAATGGATGTTGATAACAAGGCGATTGCCTTGTCATTCTTCTCCCTCCATTCGTGTAGCTCCTTGCCTATTGTTGTAGGCATTTCCTCAGTGCCATCTACCCAGGGGAATAATCCTTCTCCCTTTAGTATCAACGAGGTCTTAAACTTCCATGCTAGGAAGTTAGATCCTGATGAATACAGGACTGTACAAATCTTGGATTGTATGTTGCTGATTGAAGCCATTGCTCCTGAATTTGTGTTCTCACTTGTTAATGGTTCTTTGTTTAAATGCTTAGCCTCCTGGATCTGATAGCTTTTCGGCTATGTCAGACTATGACAAGGTGGCTCTGATACCACTGATGGAAATTTTAATGTGCAAATGGTGCAAATTCAAAAATTCTAGTAAAATTCTGGTAACGAACTGATAGAAATCTCTCAAACGATTTGCAAACAATTTCGTGAAACTGTTCTAATCACGAATAATTTCTGCTCAAGAAGAATTCGCAATCCAGTCAAGCTCTGCAATGAAACAAAACTAGACGAAAGAGAGGAATTCACGAAAATATCAATCAGGCTCTGTAACGAAACAAAACGAAACTTAAGTGAGCTCTGAAATCGATTTACGCTTATAGCCAAGTGATTGTGAAGCAAAACGAAACGAAACACGAAGCGAAAGCATTCGCGAATAAAATCAGTTCGTGTGGAATTCAGATATGATTGATGGTCACTGCCGGCTATATCATTCCTACAATCCTCCAGAATGTAGACAGACATTGCTGATCTATGTTATAAATTATTATAACCTTCAACAAAAATCAAACCAATGTGCGGAATTGAATAAACAAGTGAATTAGATACATGAATAGTAGCAGACAAATATTCATTCGAGATCATACAATTATTCAGACTAATATGTGCATCACAGCTACAATATTATCTATTGATCTTCTGATTTTTCAAGCACTGTGCAACAGATCCACAAAGTGCATTGGCGTGAGAGAAATACAATCCTCTCACGAATAATGTCTTGCTTACTAGCGGACTTCTGGATCTACTGATCCTCTTACGAAATTGTCTCGCTTACAAGCGGACATGTATTCGGTATATTTTTCTCTTACAACATTATGCATCAAACAAAAAGTATATAGTTCGCGAACTTTTTCGTGTCGCGTCGTGTAACTTCCAGATCAGAAAGATTTAACATCTACAACTAATCACAAATTACAAGAGTGGCAGATTAGCCACGTTCTAGAGTACTTTTGCTGATGTCATGATGTCTGATCAAATACTTGTACCCCTTGGTACTTGGCTGATCTTCTTGGTCCTCCGTGGAGCAAGAATGATTTTGTGTTGCAAAACAATTTCGTGTCTTGTGTCGCGAAATTGTTCGCTAACAATTTTGTTTCGTGTGTCTTTTCTGTCAAAATCCGGGTGGAAAGCTAGCAAGGCTTTGGCAATAGAAATATTTTGTTTCTTCATCCAACAAGGCAGCCTGCTGAGCGGAGAGCAGAAGCTCAGCACGACAAAAGGAACGAAGGCGGAGAGGGTCAGGGGGCGAAGCCGGCTCAAATGAATGAAAGAGAGAAAGGAACGCGTGGACCATAGAAGAGGAGTCAGAGAAGAGAGCACCAGAGACAGAGAGAGAGTGAATAAAGGATGAAGAATGTTTGTGCCGTAAGACTCGAAAGAAAAAAGAAGAGGACAGATCTCCCTGACGGAGCCAATTGAGTTTGGAACGAAGCATCAAGCCAGTGGAAGGTGGTAGTCGTGGTGACGCATAATGACCTGGCAGCGTAGCTGAAGGTCCAAATAGAACGTGGAGTCCTTGGCCAAAGTCTGGGCCGCAATTATTTCTTGAAGGAGGGTCACTACCAAGGAACAGAGCCGGGAATGAGAACGAGAAAGAGGGTGACCAGCGTGCCTAAGAAAAGTGGAACCGTTAGAGAGCATGGCCTCAAAGGAGGGGGAAGAGATAAGGGTAGCCTAAAACGTGCCTTGAATGGCCGAAGAGGATAGGAGGGAAGAGTTCATGACGTAAGGAGAGTGAAAAGAGTCAGGTGGAAGGGCGAAGAAGGAACACCGGAGCAGCACAAGATTGTGGTCAAAGAGAGTGGTGAATTGATGAGTCTCAGCGTCCAGGAGACGAAGCCAGTTTGCAGAAGAAGAGAGATAGAAACGGTCCAACCTAGCCGAGCGAAATGACAGTCCCAGCCTGTAGTTAGTCCAGGTGTGATGCGGGAACTGCTGTAAAACATGAGAGGCATCAAGCAGAGAGTGAGAGGACTGAAAGGAAGACCAAGTCACATATTCAGAAGGCAAGATAGCATGCGGCCTATTAGAAGGGTCAAGATACATATTAAAGTCCCCCAAAACAATCAGGTGATCATCTGGAATAGGCGGCAAGGAAGACCAAAAGTCAGTGCGTTCAGAAGCAAGGCAAGGGGCATAGAGGTTGAGAACAGAGAAGGTAAAACCAAGCTTGAGAAGGCGAAGAAGGCCCCACCTACCAACTGAGTAAGAAGAAGTGGAGAGCACCTGCCAATCACGATAAACAAACATTAGAACCCCCCCCCCCCCCCCCCCCCCCCCCCCCCCGAGTGCCCTGAGCAAGAGAAACACCATAATGATAGGAGGCCGCAAACTTCTTAATGAGGCAATGCTGATTAAATTTCTGCAGTTTTGTCTCTTGCAATGCAATGAGGACATTCTTGGAAGGATAAGAGGCCAGGACTTGAGCCATACAGGTGCGACACATAGGATCATTCAGGCCACACACATTCCAAAAACACAGATTCATGCAGAGGGCACAGAAAGAGGAGTAGAAGAGCAAGGCTGCCGCGACGAGGGAGTCTCCCGTGCCACCAACTCAAGAAGGAGCTTGGCCCATGAATCCCGCTTCACTTTATTCAGCCTGTTGGAGGCCTTGGATGTCGTCGACCGCTTCTTAGTGATGGTTGCAGCTGCAGGCACCCCTGCAGGCAGGACCGCCGAAGAGGGCACCGACGAGGATGGGCTAGTACGCGCAGCCATGGACGGAGAGGGCGCTGTCTAGGAAGTGGATATCAGCCCCTGCCCCGAGGCCAATGGTATGCCTTTAACCTCACAAGTAGCTCAATAGCATAACATGACAAGGAAAGCAAAGAGAAGGCTTCTCCTTTGGATAAAGTGACAACACGCTTATTAGCATGATGTTCTATTTTATGAGTGGATCACAACAAGCTCCTAGGAACTATGCATATGTATGTGCTCACATTTCAATCTCAAGCAAGAGGAGGCCATGCAGGTCTTGCCCTTTCTTTCTCCTTCCAAATTGCACCTAGCAATAGCCAAGGACATAGCCCCACCAAACCTCAAAAAACTCAAAGATGCAAGGTCACTCCACCCTCACCCGCCATTATGATATGGAACAAGTCAATGAAATTATCAATACTTGCGAATAGATCATTGTAGTGTTCAAGATGAATATTCCCAATCCTAGTTGTTCACTACAAATGAGTTACTTTACCAATCTTATTTCAATTTCTAGATGACCATGATGTCATTATTTACCTCACGAGCAAACATATTTTTAGAGATGTAATGAAAATGTTTATTGATAGTCTAAAATGGAAGTGATTGAATGTGCATGTTGTTAGCACCAGAACTCTTGGAAAAGGTTGTTTTCATTTACGTTACGCTTAGCTCTTGATGTTAAAAAAGCTTTGGCCTTAGTCCCCTACCTTTTCAAAAGTAATTCTATGCTTGTTTCCGATCATTGAGGCTCCAATTGCCTTGAGGTTCTTGTTTGTATTCACCTACTCTTCTTCCCATCCGACCTTAATTGTATACTCAATGATCTTCATTCTTAGGAATGTCGGTACCAGAGTCTGTCCCACATTTGTGCATATGCTTTATGTAAGTACTCTAAGCATTTGTGTAAGACTCATGGGATCCCAACAAGCTCCTAGAAGTTACAAATCTACATGTGCTCACACTTTAGCCCACCAAACAAGAAGAGTCCATGTAAGCCTTGCCCTTTCTTTCACCTTCTAAGTTGCACTTAGGGGCACCCAAGGTTGTAGCCACCAAACCTCTACAAACTTGAGATGGAACAAGTCAATGAATTACTCAAGTTGAAACGAGATCATTGTCATAGCCTTTCTCCCTGATCTTGTGCAGGAGACTCTAGCTCTCCTCTTTCCTCTGGTTTTCAAAAAGTTATCCACAAAAAAAGTCTTCCCACCTTTCTCCTTTATCTCTCGTCAAATCCCCTATAGGTTTTGGCCTTCCTTTACTCGAAAGATCCCAAGAGCACAAGTTGGATTGAGAGTTCCCCTAAAGAGGATGTTTCTCCTCCTAGCTCCCACTATGGAGCTCTCATTAATGATTATTGCCGGACTGGCCCTAGTGAAGGTACTTTCAACAACAAAACGGCTTGATCTAATTTTGACACTCCTTCCACTGTCCAACTAATGAGGATTGGACTTTATTCCTTGTCTAATATTGTTTCTTCTCCAAGTTCGAAGAGTAATACCTCCAACTCAAATTTGGACTCGGAATCGGTTGAGGCAAGCTTGGCAATTTCATAAAAAGGCAAGCTTGGCAATTTCAGAGAAAGACAATTCCATCTCCATTGACTTCATCCACTACGAATAGCAGACAGAACAGATGGAAAGGATAGTGGAACCAGAAGGTCACACCATGGTAGGAAATGCAGTCATTAAGCAGGGCTTTAAACATTTCCCTTCTTCAACAAGTAATGATGGAAAAGAGATTCAGATCACGAGGAGTAACATAAACAAAGAAATTATTCTTTCTCCAGAAGAATATGACACACCTTGCAGTCTAGCAGAAAATGAGGGTCCACTCACTTAAGTGGTTTTGTTTCACTAGGAGAGAACACAGATTCATAAGAAGAGACTCTTCCTTCTAAAGAAATAGCAAAGAAAGTTGTTCACATAGGAGTAAGGAAGGGTACCAGAAAATTATCAGAACAGGCTGATCTGGATAGGATTCAATCAAACAAGCCCTCCAAGAGTAAAGAGAAAGGTACTTTGAGGGATCAAACAATTCCACTCCCACAGATTGACAAGGATCTATCCTTTTGCGGAACTAGCAAGGACATTTCAATCCTGCATCCAAATCGTGAACCCCTTGTTGTTAATACAGAAGAGAAAGTCATGCGAAATGATATTCCAGAAGACTCATCGGAAATAGTGAAAGACCATTTAAATTCCATAGAGTCGGATGAACTGCATGCGCACAACAAATTGTGAACTCCTTGCAGTTTATTCAAAAGTGGCTTTTTTAAATTCTATAGCAATGGGTCTGAAGTACATGTGAAGGACAAACGAGAACACCTTGTTAAATTTACACAAGCTAGTTTGCATAATTTTCGCTTGTAAATGACTTTGAGGCCATGTTGTGGGGTGTCACACGTGCCAAAAGAATAGGATGCCTTATTCTAAGTCAAATCATTAACCTAGCTTTGGAATGTGGCCAAAGAGTGCATAGATAGGGTAGATAAAAAATAGGAGCTTAAAATAGCAATTTTTTTTATTATTTTGGATCTCAAGCTATTGACCCTAATTAAGGTGGATCAGGTGGCTCTTTAGATTAGATGTTAGGGTTAGGGTGTGATGAATGCATAGAAGCCCTAATATACTTAGATCCGAACTCAACATGTATAAATATGTGATGTGATTTCCATCCAATTATGAGCAAAATCGAGATTTTCCTTCTTGACTAGTTTGAGTCTATGATTTGATTGATGAATGCTATTTTGTGTGAAGAGTTTGGCATGCATTTGGAGCTAATTCACGGAGGTCAAGCCAAGATAAGCTAGAAATTAATGCATTGATTAGTAATCTAGCTTCTAGATCTTGTTTGGATCATAAGTAGGTGCTTTCTCCATCATTTCTAGGATCAAATGGGTTTATTTTGTTGCATTTTTGACATGGTATTAGAGACATTCCAAGAAATCATGTTAAAATCATAGATTTTGATGCAATTTAAGCATTGATTGACACAATCTATGATTTGTACCTTCAATCTTTGATCAATTTGAGTGAGGAGGAATCTAATGGTTTTTTATTTACAGAATTTTTAGCTTCAAAATCTGAGTTGTGGTCATTTCTTATCAATAGCTGTAAGTACATTTTCATTGGCTATTCAATATCACATAAAGCATATCACATTTATGATGCTGATATAGGTCAGATCTCAGTTAGCTGAGATGTTGTCTTCCTTGAAGACAAATTTCATGATTTCAAGAAAAAGCAACAAATGCAGGAATTTGTCCCAACAACTTCATTCACCATCGATAGGCCCGGACCTACAATCGTCTAACAACCACAAGCTAAAGATATCCCTGTCATTCATCCAAGAGAGACGTCTACTCAAGAACCTGCAGTTCGAAGGTCTGCATGACAACAACAACAACAACCTGATCTCTTTGTACCTCAGACGTTTATAAGCCACGATGAACCTACCTCTATTGCAGAAGCTCTATTACTGTCAGATGCAGACAAATGGAAAGCTGCTATGGATGTTGAGTACCATTCAATAATGAAGAACAAGACTTGGAGTCTTGTTAATCCTCCTGCAGGTATAAGACCTATTGACATTAAGTGGATCTTCAAACTAAAGCTTAAGCCAGATGGATCAATATCCAAATGGAAAGCTCGTTAAGTGGTTAAAAGTTATGAAAAAGTTTATGGAATAGATTACACTGACACCTTCAGTCTAGTGGTAAAACATCAATCTATTCGCACCTTGTTGGCTATAGCTACTGCAGAGGATCTGGACATTCATCAAATAGACATCCAGACAACATTCCTTCACGGATACATACAAGAAGAAATTTTCATTTATCAACCAGAAGTTTACATCCTTCAAGACCAAGAGCATTTGGTGTGCAGATTGCAGAAGGCACTTTGCGCCTCAAGCAAGCTCCTAGGGCCTGGTATGAATGAATCAGTGACTTCTTGTTGCATCACAATTTTACTTCATGCCCTGCAGACTCAAAATGTGTACCTTAAGAACAAAGGCTCAAGCTATGTGATAATAGTTCTATATGTTGATGATTCTTTAATCATCATCAACTCAACTCAATTATTGCACGAGACAAAGTCTTGTCACAAAAATTTGAAATGACTGATTTAGGGCCAGTTCATTACCTACTTGGTATGGAGATCACTAGAGATCGACGTCACCATATCATATCAGGAGACTGTACTTGTTTGATCTTCCTGGTCCTTTGGAGCGTGAAGAGTCGAAAGTGTTTGACCTTCAAGTGTCTCGAACATTTGCGTTTCGCATCGTTTGACCTTCTCTTGTTGTTGTGTTGTTCATGTTGTTCGCGAACATTTCATCTTCGAGTTCTTCATTTTTGAGGTCTTCGAGATATTCATCAGGTTGGGAGTCGAGAGCTAGCAGAGCTTTGGCCCATAGAAACATTTTGTTTCTTCAGGAATGACGATGGGAGTGATGGAGGAAGTGAGAGTGGTCATTTGTGCGAACGTTGAGGCAGTGGTTGTGGAAGAAGCCTGAGATGGCGCGGTTCGTTGATGAGTTGTAGGAGGACTAGCGGAGGTGGAGGCAGTGCCGCACATTCTTTTGCTAGCCAGCGTGTTAGTAGCAGTGGAGTGAGTGGAGGTAGTAGCACCGAAAGGTGGGAAGAGGTTAACGTGAGGAACATCGATCAAAAGGATGGAAGAGTTGGAAGTTTCGAACTTTCTGTTCGAGAATTGTACAGGGAAGGTTACACAACAGGGGCCCGACGGCCATTCGGTTGTGCGAGTTTGGTTTAACGACCAGCCTTAGTTCGTTTAGAACAAAGGTGGACAAGTCATAAGGTACGACGGAGGGGTTAGGGTATTCCAAATATGATTCCACTATCTGGCTCATGAGGTTAGATTGTATGCGCTCCTTGCGCAAGGATGAGACAACAAAAGTTATTCATTAGATATGCTGCTGATTGGATGATAGCCTCTATCAAATACCCGTTGTTAGTTTTTAGCTGAGTTTTGGGACCCAGCGGAGTTAGGAATGGTTGGATGAGAGCAGGGGCACTACGATGGGAGGGTTTTTGGCGAGTACTAGAGACAATTCCTATTGCCGCTAGTGTGTCTGTAATGACACGCACTCGGTACATCTTGTGATCGTATTGGACATAGAAGCGGGCCTTTTTCTTGTCCCACATGGCGTAGGCCATGAGGATGAGAGGCATGCTAAGCATAGCTATGAATAGGATGGGTAAATGCCCATCGCTTACAGGAGAGGTCCGACTACCTGGACCCGAGGCATGACCAAGGAATCTGTAGGCAGTGGCTAGATTTGCATGTCAGAAGAAATGTCATTCTTAATGACATCCTTGGGGGTAAGGGAGTCGTCAGATGGACTGGATGGCTAGTTGGTAGGGCTAGAAGTTTAGGCCATTATATTGGTGGGTTGGATTACGGTAGAAGAAGACGAAGATGGAAAAACAGGAAAAGATTTTCAAAAAAGGCTAAACAGACATTAAAAATAGGGGCAAAGACTGGAAAAAACTGGAAAGGTGGATAACGTGCAAAAGTAGCTAGAAAAGTGGGGAATGAGTGTATAACAAGTAGTTATGATGGTAGATGTAGGTGCATGCAAAGTTTGGTCGCAATCTAAAAGCTTTGAAAATTCATGAAAAATCTCGGCAGAGCTTCGCTGTAAGAAGTGCCAAATGAATCGAACTTTTCCCTTATAAAAAAAATTAGAGTGCGTATTAGGAGAAGTGCACTTTCCATAGCTCAGCTCTTTACCAAAATTGGCAGGGACCTTCTTCACAAAATTATCTACGAAGGTTCAGTAGGTAAATTGGATGCCCCTTGTGAAGGTTCTACAAAGGTTCACTGTGAAGGTTCAACAATTCCTGTGAGGGTTCAACTCTCATATGTAGGGAACTCTCGCACAACTTTTCTATATGGCTGATTTTCATGTTCTGACTATGTAGGCAGGTCAATTTCACTGTCATGAATCCATTTTTGGTGTCTGCAAAGGTTGGTTTGACATCTTGATGCTCTGCAAAGGTTCCAAAGATTCTGCCTTAAAAAACCCTCACATACACTCAAAATTGATGATTTTTCCATCAGGAACTCTCGCAGAGATTTTTATAGATTCATCTGAGTCATATTTAGTAATTGACAATCCTGCAAAAGCTAGTTCCCAAGGGATCTCAAACATCTTAAAAAAAGTGCTCTTTTTTGGTGATATTTTGAAATTCTCTAATCCCTAACTCTGGCAGACTACTGTACTGTTGCATCCAGGTCATATCTGACTATGAAGAGCTCTATGACAATTTTTATGGAAAATTGGTAGCTGATCCATCAGTTTAAGTGATTTTTGCCTTCATTTTGTTACTTTTTCTTGAGATCGATGTCTCTGATCCTCAAGTTTGGAGGCTGATTGGTGTCATATGATGATCTGCTACCCGATTAATCTTATCTGGATCTAGATCCCACTTAGATCTTATCGGATGTTGTCGGATCTAATCAGATTTTGCTGGATCTTGATGGATCTGGCTTGATCTGACTAGATTTCTCTAGATTTGCAGTGATGACTCTGAAGATGTAACTTACTTGTCATCACCATCCTTGATCTGCTTCATTGAGGTGGCCAATACTTGTGCAAACGGCTACCATTGATGGGCGTGTCAAATGGCGTCCCATCTAGCTGTTTGAGGTTCACGGCCCCATGGCTCATGATTTCCTTTACAAGGTATGGGCCTTCGCTTGTGAACTTCAACTTTCTCTTGATTGCCTTGGTTTAATACATGAGAACCAGATTTTCTGATCGAAGATCCTTCTTGTGCAATCAACGATCATGCCATGCCTTGCGTCATTCTTTTTCAGTTGCCAATGCATGCACAACTAGTAAGCGCGTCTCACAAAGTCTATGTAATGCTTCATGGTGTTCATCAAGATGTTGCATTGTGGAAATTCTTAATGATGGTACCAAAAACTCTACTGGTATTACTGCATCCTGACCAGTTGAAATGGCGTTTGGTCAATGCTTCCCTTTATGTTGTCCTGAATGCCCACAGAGCAGCATGTAACTTGTGCTTTCAATCAGATCTGCTAGCTTCAATGGTTTTCGTGATCACACTACACATGGTCTTATTGGATGATTCTACCTATCCATAACCGTGAGGATAATAAGGCGTGCTAAACCTATGGATCACGAAAAATTCCCCCAACATGACCTTGATGGTCTCATTGACTAAATGGCTTTTGCGATCGCTGACTATCTCCACCGGGCACCCGAACTGCACAATGATATTTTCATACGGAAACTTGGCAATCACTTGAGCATAAACTATTCACACTACCTTGACTTCAACCCACTTGGTGAGGTAATCCATAGCCATGGTAGTCCTTGTAAATCTGTAAGCCAAGGTAACACCTGGCTTCTCCCAGATCTACAATCTTGAAATGTTTCGAGATATCGTTCTTCACTTCAACAATCAACTTCTCACTCTTGCAGAGTTTCAGAGTGTCGTCCACATACACAACCAAAATGATGATCTTCCCATCTGTAATTCTCACATAGACATTGGAATCAGCCATTAGTGGCTTGAATTCTAAGGATTTCAGGGCCTGATCTTTCTTCTTGTACCATTGTTGAGCTGACTGCTTAAGATCGTAGATACTCCTATGCATTCTGCATGCATAATTAGGAAGTGAATTCGAGACATTTCCTGGGGGTTGATCCATGTAGACCTCTTCGTTTAGCTCACCATGCAAGAAGGCTGTCTTCTCATCTACAATGTGGATCCTGAGGTCATAAGCAGCTGCATATGCAAATAGTAAACATAGGGACGAGTGTTTCATGATAGGAGAGAAGGTCTTAGAATAGTCAATACCATATCTCTGAGAAAATCCCTTCACTACAAGTCTTGCCTTATATTTCAAGACATCTCCATCTAGTCCATACTTTAGCTTGTATACTCATTTGCATTTTACAACCTTTCGCTTATCTGGTAATGGCTACAATGTCCATACCTGGTTCTTCCTCATGGATTTCATCTCTTCATTCATGGCTTGGATCCATCTGTCCTTCTCTGGACATTCAATTGCTTTCTCGAATGTCTGTGGTTCGTTACTGAATCCACAGAACTCTTCTGATGTAGAAGCAGAGCTGCCTAGCACATATCTTGCTGATGCTTTTTGGTGTCTTGTTGACCTTCTAGGAGATCCTCCTGAAATTGCAATGCATGTGCCTTTGTCTGCTCTACTAGGTTGGGAACCATCTCAGTTTACAGGTCTTATAGTAGAAGGCTGTCTCTCGAATCTTTCATCTTCTGATTTGTCACTCGAATGCGAAGCGACTCAAAAATCTTCGTCTTCGTGTTCATCTTCTGCTCCCTCAGTCACAGTTGGCAGATCATAGTACTGTCTTTCAAGAACTTCATAGTTGACAGGATCATCGTTGGCCATCGTTCTGCTCTCATCAAATCTGACATCTCTGATTGTCTTCACAGTATTTGTCTCTGGCATGTAGACTCTGTAGTATGACGAATTATTGTCATATTCTACAAGATATCCATGTTCAGCTTTCTCATCAAGCGTCTTTCGAAGCTTATCAGGAATATGTGCATAAGCTACACAGCAAAAGATTCTGACATGAGTGTGAAGAAACGAAATGTTTCCAACTACAAAGCCTTGCTAGCTTTCAACCCTCAACCCGACGAAGACATTTGCGAACTCAAAGATTTGGAGACACGAAGCACGAAAGGTTTCACGAACACTTGAAATCATTAGGATTAAAGCCTCTGTTGGCTGATTCCAATATATATGTCAGCGTTACAGATGGGCAGATTATCATTGTGGCTATGTATGTGGATGATTTGCAAGAGTGAGCAGCTAATAGCTGAAGTAAAGGTAGACATCTCGAAACATTTTGAGATAATGGATCTGGGAGAAGCCATGTGTTACCTAGGCTTGCAAATTGAAAGGGACTATGAGAGAGATAAGTTATACCTTCACCAGTCCAAATACACCCAAAAGATCCTAGAGAACTTTGGGATGCTGAATAGCAAAGGAGAGAACACTCCAATGCTCGTAGGGATGGTGCTGACGAATGATGACTGTCCAAAGACTGAGGAAGAGAGAGAACAGATGCAGCTCACACCTTATAGGAAGCTGATAGGATCACTGATGTACCTTGCAGACAACACACGCCCTGATATTGCTTATGTAGTATTCAGGATGAGTCAATTCTGCACGAATCCAAGCTCGACACATTGGAAGATTGCAAAACGAATTTTGCAATATCTTCAATTAGCGAGGGATTATGGCTTGTGTTATTGTCATGGTGCAGGTTTCAGGATACTTTCCTACAGCGCATCCTACTTTTGATATGAAGCATTCTACTCTCCTCACTAACAAGCACACTTTGAAGTTTTTCAATACTAGGAAGTGAATCTTGAATAACAAAGGTTTGAACAAGATTGGAATAATCATCTCCTAATCCATTCAAAATGATTTGAACTAATTCATCATCTTTGATTTTATCATCTATAGAAGACAACTCCTTATTCAAAGATTTGATCCTAAAGACATAATTTTGGGCACTTTCACTACTTCCTTTCATGCTTTGAAGGATTTGATTCCCAAGCATGAGTATCCTTGAAGTGTTCTTGGATCCATAAATGGCTTTTAATGAATCCCATGCCTCTTTGGATGTAGTACAAAATGAGATTTCTTTCAAAAGTTCATTACTTGCATTCATTTTTATGCAGTGTAATGCAACTCTACATCTCTTTTTGTACTTAGCCAATTCAACTCCTCCTTGAGGTTCTACTTCCACCTCAAGTACTATGTCATAAAGATCATGAAGTACAAGAAAAGACTCCATTCGAACTATCCAAGTAGCATAATAGTGGATGTAAGTAATCTACAAAAGACAAAATGTTTTACCTAAGTTGCAGGGTTATGTTGACGCTGATTGGGCAGGAAATATAGATGATAGAAAGTCAAGAACAGGTTATGCCTTCAATTTTGGTAGCGGTCGTTTTTCATGGTCTATCAAGAAGCAAGATACAATTTCTCTTTCTTTTGCAAAAGCCGAATATAAAGCATTAAGTTCTGCTACTCAGGAAGCTGTTTGGCTACGTAAGTTGTTATGTGAGATTGGCATGAAGCAGGTAAATCCTACTGTTATTTTCTGTGATAGTCAAAGTGGAATACAATTGGCTAAGAATCATGTCTTTCACGCAAGGACAAAACATATTGAGGTAATATATCACTTTGTGCGTGAGAAGCTACAATCTGAAGATATAAATATTGTACACTGTTCTACGTTGTTACAAGTTGCTGATATATTTACGAAAGCTTTAAGTAAAGAAAAGTTTGAGACTTTTAGAGCCAGACTGGGTTAGATCTGGTTATGTAAAAAGCCTTTACTTGTAATAGTATTATGGAGGTATGTTCCATGAATAGAGTAAACTCTAAAATAAAGAGAGACATTGATCATTGAGGGAGAGAGTTAAACTAGCAATGATCGACTTATACAATGCTTTCTTATTTCGACGGCACCACGTGTGCTTAGTTCTAGAATTAGTGGGCCATCTTTCTTTTACGAGCCCTTTGAGTGCTTTTAAGCAACTTTATCTTTGTACCTGCTTATCAGTTGAATATACAGTTTGAGGTGAGCTATTCTGTTGTCTTGTCTTGTTGCACTTGATGTTGTGCTGTGGTGATTGATCCGGTAGGGTGTTTAAACTGTTTTTCTTAACTACAAGTACATCCAAAAATTTTCAAATCACTAAGATTTGGCTTTTTGCCATACAATGCTTCATAAGGTGTGAGACCTCCAATGGCACTATTAGTCATTCTATTACATAGAAAGTTTGCACATAAAATAGCTTCTCCCCAAAATGAAATAGGAAGTGATGCATCTAATCTCAATGCTTTAGCACACTCACATAGTGTTCTATTTTTCCTCTCGGCCATCCCATTTTGTTGTGGGGTGTATGTGCAAGTAAACTCTCTTCTAATGCCATTAATTTGACAAAACTCTTTCATACTATTGGAGATGTACTCCCCTCCATTATCACATCTTAATACTTTCAAGCTAGCATTAAGTTGCTTTTCTACAAGAGTTTTGAACTTCACAAAGGTTTCAAACACTTCACTTTTCTTAGACAAGAGGTAAATCCAAGAGTATCTTGATTTATCATCAATAAAAGTGACATACATAAGAGCTCCACCATTTGATTCATGTGAAAAAGAGTGAACATCCGAATGAATCAAATCAAGAGGAGACTTAGATCTTGTCAAAGATCTCTTGAAAGGTTGCTTATGAGACTTGGAGAGTCCACAAGCTTCCCAAATCTTGCCACACTTGGATATGGCTTTGGGAAGTCCAATTGCTAGCTCTTTGTTCACCATGGTCTCCATAGCTTTGTAGTTAGGATGGCCTAACCTCTTGTGCCATAGCTCCACTTGAGAGAGCTCCTCCCTTGCCATGTTAACACTTCCAACCATCACATTAGCATCCAACTTAAATAACCTTCCTTGCTTAAAGCCATTAGCAATACATTTATCATTCTTCAAGATGGAACATGCTCCATGCTTGAAATGAACATCTAATCCACTATCCATAAGTTGACCAACACTTAACAAGTTCTTTGTAATAGAAGGTACATAGAGAACATTGTCTAGATCTACTTTCTTAGACGATCCAAGACATAATGGAATGGATCCAATTCCTACAATCTCACATTCTTGATCACTTGCAGTGAAGATAAACTTCTTAGAGTTTTCGTAAGAAAGTAAGGTAGAAAAGTAGTCTTTTTGGTGAGTCATGTGGGAACTAGCCCCACTACCAATCCACCATGTGTTGTAATCAGATGTTTGTGTTAAGGAAGCCATCAAAGATAAGTTGCATTCATCCTCCTCCTCAAGCACAAGGTTGCCATGGTTGTCCTTCTCTTGGGCATTCTTCTTCTTGTAACACTCGGATGCAAAGTGTCCTTTCTTACCACAGAAAAAACACTTAAGCTTCTTCTTGTCTTTCTTACTCTTGCCTTTTGAACCTGAAGCTCCATCCTTGCTCTCGACCTCCACATCTTGGGTCTTCTTGGATGGAAAATTCTTCTTTTTGCCTTTCAAAGAAAAGTTAGCTTTCTCATCGCCATCAATCAAAGAAAGAGAACCAATCCTATTCTTGATATGAAGCATCCTACTATCCTCAAAAACTAGCACACTATGAAGTTTTTCAATAGTAGGAAGTTGATCTTGAATAGAAAATGTTTGAACTAGATTATAATACTCATTTCCTAATCCATTCAAGATGATTTGAACTAGCTCATTGTCTTGAATCTTGTCACTAATGGAAGATAACTCAATATTCAAAGATTTGATCCTAAGAACATAATCTTGGGCACTTTCATTACTTCCTTTCATGCTTTGAAGTATTAGCATGAGTATTCTTGAAGTATTTTTGGATTCATAAATAGATTTTAGTGAATCCCATGCCTCTTTGGATGTGCTACAAGATGAGATCTCTTTCAACAAGTCATTACTTACATTCATTTTCAAGCAATGTAATGACAACCTAAATCTCTTTTTGTACTTTACGAATTCTTGAGCTACTTGAGGTTCTTCTTCCACACCAAGAACAATGTCATACAAATCATGAAGTACAAATAAATGACTCCATTCGAACTTTCCAAATGACATAATTAGTTGATGAAAGCCTTTCACTAGCTTCAAGTAAGAAGCCACCCATTGATGCCATTATTAGTGTAAATGCACTTGAAACTTAGATGGTTTCACTTTAGAGATCTGAACCTATAGTGTCTTCTAGCAATCAATAAGCTTGTAGACCTGACCCTAACACTTTAGAACAAATCTAGAATGATGGATCTATAGATTACAATCTCAACTTTGCAAATTCGCTCCTTAACCTTTGGTTTATAGCACTCAATCTCTCTCAATTTCAAGGTACACTCAAAAAAATAGAGAATCAACTTCAATGTACTGTAAACAAGATTTAATCCACCTATATGATTGATCTAAACCAAGAACAAATCAATGGAATAGAAACAATGCAAGTGAAAGCTTGAAAAATGCACTAAATTGACTCAAATTGGGTGTATGAAGCTCAAATTGCACCAAAATAAAAAATACTGTTCAAAATAGGTTCTATACGGCCCCACACGTGTGGAAGGTACACCTGCAGCCCACATCAAGATTTGGTACGAATATTTTGGTTCTAGCTATCCATTCCAACTCTCTACCTCAATATTAGCTTGTTTTCAAAAACCTGCCAATTTGGGAATAGTTTTAGATCAATGTCTTAAATGCACTTGTACTTGGCTCTAATACCATGTCAAAGTATAGCAAAATGGACCAAGAATAGATCTGAATCAGATCCACAAGTGTGATTGGATGTTAGATTAGATCAATCTATCAATCTACACAAGATTAGATAGCATTTAGATCAAATCTAGATGAATAAATCTAACAAGAACAATCATTATTGATCAAAACTTGTTGCTGGTTTCACACGTGTGAAAACCTGTTAGAATACGGACACTAGTCTGAGAATAAAGTATACTAATCTTAGAACCCAATCAATGCATAAAAACACAAGACAAATAGAGAGAAAACACTAGAATTGCTCCAAAACCAAGATTTAGCTTCCATGTCAATTATGGCCAAATGAGCCACTATATATACACAAGAGCTGATGCTTACTCAGCTGATTTGGCACGTGTGAGAGTGCCTACTCATCAAAGGATCCACCAATAATCATCAATATGGCACATGGACCAAGTTTCCTAATTTATACCCACCTCCCTTGATCAACAAAGGAAGTTCTTTGGCTTAAAAGGCTTTTGGAGGAGCTACATGTGATCAAGGATGAAGACATTCCATGCATATATTGTGATAATCAAGCAACTCAACAACATGCAAACAATCCAGTCTTCCATTCTCGAACAAAGCACATCGAGATTGCACATCATTTCGTGAGGGAGAAAGTGCAAGCAAAGGAGATCAAGCTTATTCATGTTTCATCATCAGATTGCATTGCTGATATACTCACCAAGGCATTGCCTAAAGATCCTTTTATAAAATTAATATTGGCTCTTGGAGTTATAGATAGATCTATGCTAGATTTACCAAGCTAGATTTTTGAGGAGGAGTGTGAAAAATGCAAATAAAGCTTGGTAGAGGCCAAAAATATTGTATATAGGATAGACACACATGTGTGGAGCCTGTTCCCACATGTGAAACTAGTGTACTTTTAATGTACCATAATCATATATGTTGTACATATGTTTTAATTCAAGTTCTAGTGGTAAAATGGCCAAAAGCTAGTTTTCTAGAGATATGACACATGACACCAATCTAATGATTGCATGAGCCAAATATTTTGAATAGGTGTCACATCCCATGTGTAGAGGATAGCTCACACGTGTAGAAATAGCTGAAGTAGGCGAGTTTTCGCTTCTAGAAGATTTCCATGAAGATCTCCATATAGTTGGAAAATAGACCAAAAATGCCCAAAATGGAAAGTTTTGATCCAAGTGTCAAATTGCATGATGGTGACAAGGCATCCTCACACGTGTGAGATATGATGCATGATCAGTACCTCGAGCTCCAAAAGTGTATATATAGAGGCTTATTTGGCCATAACCAATGTGAGACACCAATCTTGGTTTTGGAAGCAATTTTGAGTGATTCTCTCCATTTGTTTTGATTGTTTTGAGGTGCTATCAATGTGTACTTGATTTTCAGGTTGAAGTCCATACTCACACAGGATTTTGTGTCTAGAATTGATCTAGATTGATCTTAATCTCAAGTAGATTGATAGATCAAGTAATCTGACAACCAATCTCTCTTGAGGATCAGATTAGGATCCACTCTTGGTCCTTTTTGTACTTTTTGCACACCTATTACCAAGAAAGTTGTTGTAAGTAGAGATGTACTTTTTGATGAATCTCTCAATGGCAAAGAGAAGGTACTTTCCAACAACTCTCATCTTATCAATGATCAGGCTATGGCCGAGGAGGAGCTTAAGGAGTTGAAGACCAAGAGGATCTTGGTCAAGATCCAAAGGAGCCAGGAAGATCAACAAGATTGAGGGCTGAGCCATCAAGGCTCACTTATAGTGACAAAGGAAAGCAAAGGGAAGATTCTCAACTACACACCTCTTATTCTTTCTTCACTACTATGCTTGAAGAAAGAATAAGAGGTGTGTAGTTGAGTCTTTATGGACTCAACTACATGTTTCAAAGAAGCAATTAAGTCTCAAAGTTGGAAGGATGCTATGCAAGTAGAGTTTGATGCTTTGTTGGAAAATCAAACTTGGGATCTTGTTAATCTACCTTATGGAAAGAAGCCTCTTACTTGTAAGTGGATATATAGATTGAAGTATAATCAAGATGTTTCCATTCATAAGTATAAAGCAAGACTTGTAGCAAAAGGTTTTTTACAAGTCAAAGGCATAGATTATGATGAAACCTTTGCTCTTGTTGCAAAGCTTGTAACCATTAGATTGATCATATGCCTTGCTACTTCTTTCAAGTGGGAGCTCTTTCAACTTGATGTGACAAATGCTTTCTTGAATGGATTCTTGGAGGAGGAAATTTACATATGCCAACCCGAGGGCTTCATCAAAGATGGAGAAGAAGACAAAGTGTGCTTTTTGAAGAAGAGTCTTTATGGACTCAAGCAAGCACCTAGAGCTTGGTACTCTAGGTTGCATTCTTATCTTATTTTCATTGGATTTGTTGTAAGTTCTTATGAACCATCATTGTACTACAAATGTAATGATGGAAAGATCATCATTTTGGTTTTATATGTTGATGATATAATTCTCACAAGAAATGATCATGATGACATTAAAGATGTGAAAATTTCCTTGTCTAGTGAGTTTAAAATGGTAGATCTAGGACTTCTAAAGGTCATACTTGGAATAGAAGTTACTAGAAGCAATGATTCTACTTTCATATGTCAATCTAAGTATGCTAGATCCATCTTAGAAAAGTTTGGCATGAAAGATTGTAAAGGAGTTGAACCTCCCATGGAACTAAATGTAAAAGTTTCTAAGGAAAGTGATGAACCATCCTTTGAGGAAATCACTACCTATAGAAAAATTATTGGTTCCTTGATCTATATGACCATCACTAGACCAGATCTTAGCTTTTGTGCTGGCAAATTGAGTCAATACATGCAAAGTCCACTAATATGTCATTGGAAGAGTGCCAAAAGCGTGTTAAGGTACATCTCGGCTACTAGAAACTTTGGCATAGTATATCAAGGGACTAATCTTTGTTTGAGAGCATACTCAGACTCAGATTTTGCAGGTGACAAAGTGGATAGAAGATCCACCAGTGCCTTTGCTACATTCCTATGTGGAGGAGTCATATCTTGGCTTTCCAAAAAGCAAGATACTATCTCACTTTCATTAACCGAATCTGAGTATAAAGCTATGACAACAACAACCAAGGAGATCCTATGGCTAAGAAGACTATTGGAGGAGCTTCAAGTGATCAAGGCTGAAGATAATCCATGCATTTATTGTGACAATCAAGCAGCCCAACAACTTGCCAACAATCCAATCTTCCATGCTCGAACCAAGCACATTGAGATTTCACATCACTTTGTGAGAGAGAAAGTACAAGCACAGGAGATCAAGCTCATTCATGTCTCATCTCCAAATTGTGTTGCTGATATACTTACCAAACCATTGGCAAAGGATCCATTTGTGAAGTTAAGATTAGCACTTGGAGTTGTAGATAGATGTATACTAGATTTACCAAGCTAGATTTTGAGGAGTGTGAAAATGTCAAAATCATGCTTGATCTAGGCCAAAATCATGTACATATTATGTTTACACATGTGTGGAGTCTGTCTTCACGTGTGAAGTGAATTAAGTTTAATTATTTAGATGAGTCATATAGGTTGTACATACCATTTCATTTGAGATCTAGTGGCTAAAATGGCCAAAATCTAGTTTTCTAGCTACATGCCACTTGGCATCATTTTATTGGTAGGAAAAGCTATTTCACATGGATAGGAGTGATCTCACACGTGCCAAGAACTTCTCACATGTGTCAAAACATCAGTAGAAGGTGAGATCCAACTTGTAGTAGATATTTGTGCAAGTGCCTATAAATTAGAAAAATTGCCTAAAATCAAGAGAGGTGGCTATAAGTTAGGAATATTGGTCCATGTTCCATATTGATGACTATTGCTGGATCCTTTGATGAGTAGGCACTCTCACACATGCCAAATCAGCCGAGTAATCATCAGCTCTTGTGTATATATAGTGGCTCATTTGGCCATAATTGACATGGAAGCTAAATCTTGGTTTTGGAGCAATTCTAGTGTCTTCTCTCTATTTGTCTTGTGTTTTTATGCATTGATTGGGTTCTAAGCTTAGTATACTTTATTCTCAGCCTAATGTCCGTACTTTGACAGGTTTTCACATGTGTGAAACCAGCAAGTACAAGTTTTGATCAATAATGATTGTTCTTGTTAGATTTATTCATCTAGATTTGATCTAAATGCTATCTAATCTTGTGTAGATTGATAGGTTGATCTAATCTAACATCCAATCACACTTGTGGATCTGATTCAGATCTATTCTTGGTCCATTTTGCTGTACTTTGACACTACACACATGTCTGCACAGATGTAGGCGGTCGAATTATTTATGTTCGATCTTTCTTCGTCCATTTTTGAGCTCTCATGCTCCTCAACATAGGACAAACTATTATTGTTCTCCTATTTGTTTTGTGCTAATTTGTTTGTTGGGTTCAGGTGGTAGTCCGTGGCTGTTCTTGTGATAGTGGATAGACTCAATTTTTGAATTGAGCCAACACGATTCGATTGTGTGTCCTTCGCGTTTGCATCTCACGCAGGTCTTCTTGTCTCCACCTTGTTGTTTCGACCTCCCTTTGTTTTTCCATTTGCCTTTGCTGGTTCCTTCTACTTGTTGATCACAATTTTGCTTTCGATCTGGCTCTCTCTTAGGCTTAAATTGTTTCTTGGCCTTCTCCTTGTTGTTGTAGAGGGCTTGGTCAGAAGCATCCTCGTGATCAAGATGCTCTCGAGTCTCGACTTCCTCTCGAATCTCGACAATTGCCTTTTCGAGTGTCACTGTAGGATCCTCTGCTAGCAGAGTTCTGGTTGTCTGGAAAGATCTAGGTAAGGCTCTCAACAGATAAGTGAGCTCTCTCTGCCCACACTGCATTTTCCGCTCCGGAATTGTGTAGTGAAAGCAATAGATCCTTCATCTTCCTTACAAAAGAAGTGAGGTCTTTGCCATCCCACTACATGTTTGTCAGCTGATCTTCAAGCATCATTATTTGACTGCGTGATTTCGTCTGAAATCTTGTGAGTAGTGTATCCCACATCTCCTTTGCTTTGGAGAGTGTAGCTAGGTCAAGTGTGAGGCTATCCTCGATGGATGATGATAACAAAACTACTGCCTTGTCATTCTTCTCCCTCCATTCGGGTAGCTCCTTGCCTATTGTTGTAGGCATCTCCTCGATGCCATCTACCCAGGAGAATAATCCTTCGCCCTTTAGTATCAGCGAGGTCTTCACCTTCCATGCTAGGAAGTTAGATCCTGATGAATCTAGAACTGTACAGATCCTGGATTGTATGCTGCTGATTGAAGCCATTGCTTCTGAATTTCTGTATAGTTCTTGATGGATTTTGTTTGAATGCTTAGCGTCCTTAATCTGATAGCTTTTCGGCTATGTCAGACTATGACAAGGTAGGCTCTGGTACCACTGATGCAAAAAATGTGCTCAAAAAATGTAGATTTCAGCTAAAACTCTGGTGACAAACTGATAAAAAAAAAATCTCGAACGATTCTCTCTCTCATGGGCTCTGTTACGTACACATATCACTCTATTCGCTTCGCAAACCTCTGTAGAATGCAAATGTCACAAAATAACCTTATTTACTTGTAGGGGCCAAAAAAAAGGCCTTACTATGATAGAAGACCCCACTTATTTGAAAAAGTATTTTAAAAAAAAATGGTGGGAAAGTCAGTTTCGTGAAACTCGAACTATATCTATTTGAGAATAATTCGTGTTGGATCAATCGGGCCCTGTAACACAACGAAACAAAATGAGACGAAATCTAGACAAAAAACAAAATGAAGCGAAGCGAAGCAAAACATATACGAGCTCTGACATTGATTCATGTTGGAAGCATAGAGATCGCGAAACAAAACGAAGTGAAAGAGTTCGCGACAAGATCAATCAATCAGGCTTTGTAACGAGACGAGACAAAACGAAACGAAACAAGATGAAATGAAACGAAACAAGACGAAATGAGACAAAACTTAAGTGAGCTCTGAAATTGATTTACCCTTATAGCGAAGCGAAACACGAAAAGAAAAGCATTCGCGAACGAAATCAGTTCGTCAAAAATTTAGATATGATTGCTGGTCACTGCCGGCTATATCATTCCTACAATACTTCAGAGTGTAGACATACACTACTGATCTACGTTAACAAATTAATATAACATTCAACAAAATCAAACCAAAGTGCAAAATTGAATAAACAAGTGAATCTGATACACGAATTGTAGCAAACAAATTTTCATTCAAGATCATACAATCATACAGAATAATATGTGCACAACAGCTACAATATTATCTATTGATCTTCTTGATTCTTCAAGCACTACATGACAGATCCACGCAATGCATTGGCATGAGAGAAATACAGTTATCTAACGAATAATGTCTCGCTTACTAGCGGACTTCTGGATCTACAGATCCTCTACATTGTATTCTGTATTTTTCATCTTCTGACTTCTTGTCTTGCCTACTGTATTATGCATCAAACAGAAAGTATGTAGTCGCGTTGTGTAACTACCAGATTAGAGAGATTAAACATCTACAACTAATCACAAATTACAACAGTGGCAGATTAGCCACGATTTAGAGTACTTCTGCTGATGTCATGATATCTGATCAAATATTTGTACCCCATGGTACTTGGCTGATCTTCTTGGTCAGTTGAGGAGCATGACTGATTTCGTGTTGTGTCGTGTCGTGTTGTCTTTTGTCAAAAGTTCAGGATTGAAAGCTAGCAAAGCTTTACCAATAGAAACATTCTGTTTCTTCAGCATAGACTTTGATAACACTCCAAGTGAAGTCCTATTCTTCATGAACAAGTCATTCCCAATGCTTTGGTGAAAATATCAGCTACACATTCCCTTGATGACACACGTTGAAGCTCCACCTCCTTTGCAATGACTTGTTTTGTAGGGTTTGTAGATATAGTCGGTGAGCAGCCCTTCGGCCTGTCAAACAGGGTTAGATCATTGGATAGGTATCTAACTATATCAACATGCTCATTTTAGATGCTTCTTACTCTTTTTCCTAACACTACCACTCTTTAACACTACTCTTCCCTACACTAACCACACACACATCATGATTTTAGAGTGAAAGAGGGAGAGAAGAAGATAAGAGAGGGAGATAGATAGATAGAAGAAGTAGTGCAAGAGGGAGAGAAAGAGAGTGAGAGGGGAGGTTAGCTCATTTGCTCATTGTGTATGCTAATGGAGAAACATTAACAAATGAAACCAAAAACATGTAAGCTAGAAAACAAAAGCAAACACACAAAGAGCATTAGCAAGTATTGAATAGCAAATGAGGATGCTTCTCTCCAAAATGGTAGAGTTTCCTCCTTCGCATTAAGCATGAAAAAATGATACAAATGGTGTCTTTTTATGGATGGGGAAGGCTCTTGCACCTTTCTCTTGGCTATTCCAAGGAAGGTGGGATTGAAATCCACACCCTTCAACAAAAACACAAACTAATCAATGGTGGAGAGAGAAACACACTTCACCTACCACCAAATGGCTTTGACTAATTAATCAAACTTAGGAACTTAAGTTTAAGCTTAACTTTGGCCTTCTACTATTATTTCTAATTACGTGGCCCAAAGTCAAGTTTATGCCAAAATTATTTTATTTACAAGTGCTCATTGGGCCATATGGGCTTATACACGCAGGATGCCACAACCCTCGCAACTATTTCTATTTTTTTGACTTTATTTATCTACAATATGTTGGGAATAGCCCCACCTACATGCACCTTCTGTGTGTGTTTGGATGCGTTTGCATTCGCTTCTACTTTACATACACGATGACTGGCCGCTATCCTAGCAGCGATGGAGCAATTGCATTCGCTTCTTGAAGATACTTTATGTACATGATGACTGGTCGCTATCCTAGCAGCGATGGAGCACCTTTCCACATGCTGTTTTTTCAAGTTTTGTCATGATTTTCATGTATCATCTCAGTAAGAAATAACATTTGATGCATAGACCTCAGTCTAATTTGAACCTACCGCGATGAATGGTTGGCATACTTCAAATATTGCTCAGTAGAAGTTGTTCATATTGTTGTCAAAAGTATAGGTTGATACTGCTACTAAATGATAATATGAATGATGTTGAAAACTGTCAATACGTATGGCTATTTGCGGTGTGAAATCACTAGTAAGGTAAAAGCACTACCATTAGCTAGCTATTTTCGGTGTGAAATCACTAGTACGTTAGGAGTGTTTCGCTTGAGCAGTTGGAGATGGGTAGCTCGCAAGAAGGGTCTTTGTCTCATATTCAGGTATGATGCTATATGATTTAACATCGATGCGTATGGTAATCTAACTTAAAGAGTTGCAGTACGATGCTGGTACACAAATAGGTTCTCTAGATATGAGGAGAATAAGTGTATGCATTTATGAGTTCTTGAAGTATTTTTGTTTCTTACCATTAACTTATATGGATTGGTCTAAAAGTTTGTAAAGATACGATATGAGCTCACAAAACTAAAAGCGGCTACGGAAGGTGAGCTATATACTTGGTCAGAGTATGACTAAAAGTGGGCTTGGATGGCATGGATTTGCCAAAGCTACGAGGTGCTTGGACTCCTAACTGCCTTCGTGGGATGTCCTTGGGGCTAGTATGGCATGAATCTGCCCTAGTACCTAGCACTGATACTTAAGTCATTTCTCGCTTTATTTGTATATTGTAAAATAGCTTCTTATGTGTAGAATGTTAATGTGAATTTAATACATTCTTTTGACTCTAATACTGATCAGTATGGCGTATGCCCTGATACGATTTTGTTAACGAGCAGAATGTATTACTAAGTATAGAATGCTTGATGGGAATGATTGCACTTATCAATGGTACTTCCATGCATGCTGATAAAGTAGTGAATCTTGTTTCAGACATGGATAACAACTGATGCTCAGCTATGACACATGTCTTCCTCACGTAACTAACTCACGTGGTTTTCTTTTGTGGGATGGTGACAGGTAATAGCCAAGTTTCCTAAAACTTGCTTCGCTTTATGGTACTCTATACTATAAAACTTTATACAGTTTTACTTTTACCTATTATGCTATGAATTGAAGGATTCAAAGGGTTTGGTCTTGACTTGTCAAGAGGGACTATGTGATGTTCTATTACTCTCTCTCTCTCTCTCTCTCTCTCTCTCTCTCTCTCTCTCTCTCTCTCTCTCTCTCTCTCTCTCTCTCTCTCTCTCTCTCTCTCTCTCTCTCTCTCTCTCTAGAAGAAGAATCACTTCTGCCTCCAACCTTTATGATCTCCGTCATTTGGGCAGATCAGTTACATTCCTATGAATATCTCAACGACCATCGGAAAAAACTTCTTTCACTTGAAGCTATGATCCAAGTTGTCCAATCTCATCTTCAGAAACTAGATTCGTCTATCAATGATCTCAAGGCCAAAATAGAAGCCTCCTCTCATTCGACTACTTCAACTAAGATCCAACAGCTTGAAAGTCAAGTGGAACAACATCATACCGCTGTCCGATCCTGGGCAGATGTGCTTAAAGGTCCTAACACTGTTGTTCTACCACCTCCACCTTCTTTTATCTCAGCTACGTTCACCGAGAGCCGTTTGCGAGAGCAAAAGGCTCTTAATGTTCGAGTCAGAGGTATTACAAACTCCCATGATGTTGTTGGTGAAGCTAAAAAGTTTCTTGAAGAGAGTCTTCAACACCACCACAAAGTTATGGATATTGCATGGCGGCCTAAGAAAGATCCAAGTACTCTTGTTATACACTTTGCATCTGCCACTAGTCGTCATGAAGCACTAGGGAAGAGATCTACACTGCGGGGCACCACGATAGACCTGGATGAAGACCTTACTTTCATTCAGGTTCAAGAACAGAAAAAAGCAAAACAGGATGCCCTAACGAATGGAAAGCGATTGATCTACAGGGATGGTATCATTCGTTTTGTAGATATTAAACCTGCTGCTATTACTATTCAGAGTTAGTGAGAGAGCTAGAGCACATAAGAGATGCCAATTGAATCTGTAAATGGTCTACGTACCATATAATCCTGGACCTTATCCTCTTCTTAGTTAGTTTTCGTTTAGTTATGTTGTTTGACGACATTGCTCTGTCTTGGTTTCACTTTATCTGATGTACTTGCTCGTCTTATACGCCTTTTGGCATGGAAAAGACGTTAATCAAGCTTTCTTTTCGAGTTTCTTTCTTTCTTTCTCTCTCTCTTTTTGAAAATGAAGAGTGATTACAAAATGGCATCACATCCCTACTTATAGACAAAGGCTAGGGTTACGATTTTTTGTTCACCCAAAAACCATGTGCCATAAGAACTTGACTTCTAAAAGGTTTTCAGCCAAATTGCATTTTAAACTACTTGTGTCCTTTTTGGCCCAATAGAGCATTGATCTACTTTTATTTCTCGCGTCATTGGCTTACGAGTACAGTGCACCTTCTACGGGTGTCTGACATTACATTACAAGTAGATCTAAGTCATTATGCCGACTCGGCCATGCTTTTGTTCTCATCGCCGTAAAATATGTTGGGGAGGCGTTGGGCCTTGTTTTTGTTTGTTAGCCGACTTGTCGACTTCTCTGGAATTGGCGTTCCCGGTACATATGGATTCTAAAACTCCTTATCTATGATTTGTCGACGCTCTTTAACGTAGTTTGGCGGCTAGATTCTATCACTTGATATTCGTTAGCCTCTTTTAGTATATGGAATTCGTTAGAAAATCTTCACCAGAATCTTCTAACATGCCCCCACTGCGAATTTGGTGACAGTCCCTTGGCACCTTATATGTCATTGGTGTGCGTGGCGATGTGAGATCGATGCGAAAGAAGGTGAAAAAGGGATATAGACAAGAGGGGGATGAGAAGCGGCGAAGAGTGAAGAAAAACATTTGTGGCAACAAAATTTAGGTTGAGAGGGGAGGGAGCAAAGAAAGCGTATTTACAAATAGATAAAAAAAAAAAAAAAAAGATAAAATGAAATGAACGACGAAAAATTGGAAAAATAGAAGCGAGTCCCTTGATGTTTTTTTGGACTTCTTTTGCTGTTTTTTTTTTAAAAGATAAGATACATAGGACAGATATGTGCTTCATAGAGCCTTCTTGAGTTGCTGGCCTTTCGCATTTTCGGCATCTCAGATCTGATGATGGGTTTGTGATACCACAAGGACAAATCGGGAGTGCATATTTCCCATGAAATTTGTCATATACTATCATTCCATCCTCGCTATATTGACGAAAGATGTTGCGAATAAGCGATGGTAGGTCCGGTATAGTGGGCTTTGATCCTCGATTGTCGTCATCTTCTTGAAGGCTTTATTCGTGGACAACCTGGGTTCTTGATTCTCGGCAATAGGGCCAAAAATTGTAGTGCCTTAGCATTCGACACCCAAGTCCCAAGGATCACTTGTCACGTGGGGTTGTCATTCCCAAGGGAATGACACCTCCACCTATACCTATTTAGCATGTAAGAGAGAGAGAGAGAGAGAGAGAGAGAGAGAGAGAGAGAGAGAGAGAGAGAGAGAGAGAGAGAGAGAGAGAGAGAGAGAGAGAGAGAGAGAGAGAGAGAGAGAGAGAGAGAGAGAGAGAGAGAGAGAGAAAAGATGGGCACTCCAAAGTGTAGAGTTTCCTTAGCAAAAGATTGAAGATACATCACAAAGGAAATGGTCCCTTTATATAGATTTGAGAGGTGGACATCCTTTCTTCTTATTGGCTACACTAAAATGACAAGGATTCTAATCCAAGCCCTTCAATAGAATCTAATGATTTCCAAAGGGCCAAGAAGAACTCACATGAATCATGCAGTTGAATTAATTTGGTCAATAAGTGAATCACATGATTCATGCTCACTTATACCATTTTAACTTTTATGGTCCAAGTCCTTTTATTGCCTAGGCTACAACTCGAACTAGACTACCTTGTGCTTTTAGGGTTGGGCTTATACACTCAAGAAGCCAATGCCCTTGCACTTATTTAGGCCAATGGCCTTGCTCTATACATGGGGCCCGTTGTAAACTGTCTTGTGGGGCCCATCATAATGCCCAACAGAATGTGATACATATTGATTGTTTCAAACAACTTCTTCAACGTATCTGATGCTCTCTTTGGTCCAATAGAATCAATAATGTATGGGATTATTGCATCTTTCACTGACAAATTGATGAAAGTTTGAGCTCTTCGAACTCGCCTAATCGAATGCTCTTCTGTCCTCCGCAAGTAGTGGACATGTTTTTTCACCTATAACTAAGTCTCATAGTTCCTTTTCCATCAAAATATTTTTCATTTTGAATTTCCAAACCGAGTATTTGGATGTGTCTTCCAATTCACTCGCCTATGATAGTACACTATCACTCATAGTAGCCATAACTATGTTAAGATGAGCTTGAATATCAAAATTGACTTCAAAAATGAAAATTCACAACAAAATTGAAAAATGACATCTTTGACTACTCAATCAGAACTATGGTTAAGAAGATAAACTACCACCAATAAATGAAGCAGGAAAGTTGGTACATGAACCAGAGGCAATAGTTAGGTATCGTGATAAGAGTGGGAAAATGGAAAGTGAATACAACAACACCTAATTAAATGGAAAGGTCTGCCAACGAAAGCAAAACATGGGAAGATCATTCTTCTATGAAGAGGTGACCTAAAATTTTGAAAACTGCCAAAGGTCTTTTGGAGCGTGACACTTGACGAAAATGTACATGGTCTTTTGTTTTAGGACAAAAATGCTTTAAGCAGAGGAATTGTCATGTCTTGCATGTAATTAGCCCATGTGCACAACAATAAGCTTTGCCAAATGTAGTCATGATGATATACTAGATTAGGATTAGCTCACTAGATTAGTTAATAGAAAGGCCTAATCAACCACGCTATATTTGTTTGGTGCGAATTGTAATAATGGTTGTAAGGCCCAAATTAAGCTAATAAGATTGGAATTCAAATTAGAAACACAAAGGACCACTATAAATAGAAAAAATCATGCTATTTTGGATGCTATTCTACATTCGTGCTTTCTTGATTTGTTTTGTGGTTCATGGGCCAAAATCACATGAGAGCTTGATTATGCTTTAGATTCAAACCCAATGTATTGAATGATCAATAATGATGAAGATTGCTATCTGACTTGGCCTAATTTGATCAGGATTTGCCAATTTTATCTAGTTTCTTGATTTATTGATAATTTTCTTGATTTCTTGTTTTGCCATGCCAATGTGATGTTTAAGAATGGATTAGATGTATAAATGCTAAGATCGGCACATGACAAGCCTATTTGCTAGTGGAAGGATCACCATCCAATTGATTAGTTCACAAAATTAATTTTATTTAATCATCAAAAGAAACTACTTCAATTCCTATGAGTAAGATTGTTAAATTGATGTTTTTGAAAGACAATAATCAACCTTTCATACAATCTAATCAATAAGGTTTGCTGGAAATTTTCATGCTTAAAGAAAAATGTTCTATGCCATTGATGGCAATCCAATTCCTCATGTGAACCCCAACTAATAATACTTTGTTGGGCATGATAAAGAGGCTAGGGGCATGTGTCTGGGCTTGCATAAGTAAAGCAAACAAGACATTGAGCGTATGTTAGTGTGGATAATCAAATCAAGAGTTTGAGCCAACCGTATCTTAAAAAACATCGAAACTCTTAATGTGCAATTTTTCGAAAGTATGATATATTTTAGAATTATATGTAAATATTGCCAAAACATCCCTTTTTGCCACTATGGTAGTTTATTATTTCTAGATCATTTCACACCAATTTTACTTCAAAAATTCCTAGCTATCTTTTTACTTTTTGCAATGTGATCACACTATATTCAATTTTTACATAAATCCCTTCATTTTTCAGTGTCATTTGTGTCACAGAATCTTGCCCCCAAAAAATCACGGTTTTCTACTACATACCGAGCAATCTTCTAAAAGCTTTCAAGTGTTACTTATTTCGTAATTGTTCTCAATTTCTCTTGTATGTCCATTTATGTGGCTAAGTGGAGTTGAGCTCTTACCTTGAGGAAAGGAAAGGATTTCGTTTTTAGATAGAATTTCAGACATCATCAGCACAATTGAACATTTGCCAAAAAAAAAAAATGGACCCTATAGAAAAGAAAGAAACCCACAAAAACAAGAAGTCCAAACATTTGAAATTGAAAAGAGAAGCTTTTTAGCTTTTGCTTGTGAAGCAGGGGAAACAAGCTCCCAGTAGCAAGTCATTTTTCAAATTTTGATGTATTTTAACAAGTAAATAAAGCTTGCCTCATAAAACGGTTGTAACATAATACTCAGCTTTCATAAGTGGAGGTGGCACATGCTTTTGATGAAGGATTTACCACTTCAAAAATCAGCAAATCCTACACTGAACAAAATAAACCATCAAAAACCACTTCAACAACCCCTTCGCTATTTACTACTCATACCCCCCTTCTTTCCGTCAACCTCTTTCAATCATTTACTTTTTGCATTTTTCACAAATGTATATGCACTGAACGATACCTCAAAGGAGGCATCTATGTCATGAATCCACTATTTAGTGATGAACTTGGAACGATGCTGAAAGCTAAAGAAATAATCCCTCCGGCTGTTTAAAAATCTACAAGAGAGCTGATATTACAACCCTGTGAATGCCTCAACAAGGGACAGGCCTTGAGATCCTTTTGTCCTTTAAACAGACTTCTCAAATATACTTGACTGGATAGAAAATGGGAAAGATTGCTACATAAGTTCGTGCCAAAAGAATGGCAAGGAGCTCAACAATTTTGTGGAAGCATGTAGCTCTTGAGAGATTTTCAGCTATTTTGAATAGTTATAACAACCACTTGTAACCATCAAGGAATGTAAATTTATACTGGAGTAGAATCATAGAATTCACTGCAATTAGACCCAAGTTGGGCACAGCGAACTTCCCCATAAGAACGAAAGTGCTGTAATAATCGGCGAAGAAACATGTTGCAGCCAACAGTGGAAGTGTCACACACTAAAGTTACATGCTTTCGAGCCCGTGTTATAGCAACATTCATTCGCCGTCTGTCACCAAGAAATCCCACCAACCCAAAACTGTTTGACCTCACCTGCAGAAGAAAAATACACAACTCCATTGAGCTGAGAGGGTTATAATTATCGCATATTACGATGTGTATCAACTGAGATGGAACAGCCACATTCCAACTAAGGTAATGTTAGTGCAGCTCATGCACTTAGTGAAATTTTAGTATGTCGTTACCGGTTTAGCAGTACCAAACATAGTTGCCAAATTTGACAAGATTTTCAAAGGATTTTCTCAAATCTTCTAAGATGAGCAAAGCAGGTTTGAAGCAGATATTACCATTGATATAATTACAGCATCAGCTTCACGGCCCTGAAAACTGTCTATACTTGCAACCTGCAAATCTCCACTATGTAGCACCTCTTGCAACCTATCTTGGAGCAACTGCACCTGTGCCAAATAGGGTGACTGAACTGCAATGGACATACCTTCAACACCTGCACCACCTTAAAATTTGAGGACATGCCAATGGGCGGAATGTTGGGTTTTGTTCTTCAGGAAATAGGTATTCACCCAAACCAAAACCAAGAATATCTATCAAGGCCATTTGAATGAAACTGAGAAAAGAAGACAACAGACATGCTTGTGACACAAACTGCGTGTCAATCACGCAGTGCTTTCTGTACGTAACTGAAGCTAGTAACTGAAGCTGATGGAAAGGATGGTTATTTTATGTGATAGACCAAACTGTACTATAATTTACATAGAGTACACAAGAGACAGTTAGCATATTAGTTTCATTAAAACTATCAGGACAGGTGGTGAAGCATGGAATTTGTCCAGAAGTGTCTAATAAAGTCAGTGGACTTTAAGAGGCCTCAAGATAGGTTTCATGCCAGATTTTCTTTGTGATAAATGAATTTGTAATAAAAGTTCCTTCTTGTTTGAACTTACATTCTGCAAGTACCTCAAATCTTGTAACTCTCAGCAGTTAGGAAACACATGTTGTGTCATTCTACCTTTGATAAATGCAGGAACTAAAGAGCTTTTGTTTTGATGACCACCCCCCAACAAAGTTCAGAAATTGTCCACAATCCAGGCATTAGTTCCAGCATACATTTTGTAGTTCTCAAGAGGGCCTGCTTAGAGCTCCCAAGTTCTTCCTTTGCATGAGCATGAATGTGCAACTGATGTCTAGCACCTTTGTCACCACCAAGAATCAACAGCAGTGCAGGTGTATGCCAATAAGTAGAGAGATAGGTGCTGGAAGATTCGAAGGCACATTCTAGAATTTGGCAAATCTAAAAGTTCATCTATGGTATAGGGATTTGTGCACAGCCACATCTTTTGAATGAGAACTGTGAGAAATTTGAAAATAACTTTGTGCAAGGGGTGAAGCTATAGCGGACCCAGCAAGCATAAGCAATTCCCAAGTTATCCTAGCTTTGCAAAGTATAGCCAAGCTGGCCAAAGAAGTTATTAATCAAAACTGGATGAAGAACAAGGTTAAGCAGGAAGGGTTATGGTTTCTATGCTTTGGAGTGTATTTTTATTCTCTTAAAAGAATATGAGTAGTGTACCAGTAAGAAACGGTGTACGAGATCAACAGATAGTATGAGGCTATGCGCTTGAGGAAGACGGTACTGTTATGTACTGGGAGGATGACAAATCATTAGTACTGCTGAACAGGAACCAATTTCCAAAATAGACGGTCACAGATGTTTCAGCACGGAAATTAATAGAGGCATTGGCTGGTTACATAGATCATTCAAGACACGGCAATCACATCAGGTAATTGTGGCATTTATTCGAATGGGAAAACTGGAACATCCAAAGATCAGATCAGAATAACAAACTACTCATTCTTAGCATTTTCTAAAGAAGATAAGAGGTACCTTAAAATCTACTACTGGTTGTAATTCAACAATTAAGAACATTCAATTTTGCAAGAAATGGGCAGAGTACCTTGGCCACATCATAGAACTAGGCTTTTTCCCACTCAAGGAGGAACTTCAGACAGTACATGCAAGACAAACTTTGGATTCCACCAAGACATACTGAGATACAAATGCCACCATCAGGATGACGTCGTTTAAACAAACTGATGGGTACATCATAAAACATAGATTAGTTTCTAGGCAGAAAGAAAGAAGAGGCAGGAAGAGGAAGGGATAGAAACACAGAAAGGAGAAGAAAAAGAGGGAGGTGGAGAAGAAGAAGAGGAGGAAGATGGAAAAGAAGAAGATAGTGGGAGAAGAAGAACAAGAAAAGGGCGCAGCAGCAACAACAGCTTTGTAGACTGCACTGAATCGTTTTTGGCAATTTTTATCTGAATTTCCCCTTGTAAGGCCCCAAAAAACAATGTTGAGAGCATGGGGATTGGCACAGGCTTGATGTGGACGTATTTCAAACAGGTTTAGAACCTCTGTGCATATAATCTTGGTTGCTACTATGACTACCTTGTAATCAAGCCAAGCTTGTTAAATAAGGATTTTCAAACGTTTTTGGAGACCTGTGACATTATGTTTTCTTCTACTTTTCTTCCACACATGTACAGCAGCAGATTAATACAATCCCACCTACTCTGTCTGCTTGATGTAAGGGTGTGATGGCGCCTTCCAAGTATTTACACTGTGCTGCTGCGGTGGAATCTCAAGATCTGTCTGATATCTTTTCTGTAAGGAAAGATTTCTGTGAGCAGTCTGACAGAGTATTCAGTATAGTTTGTGTGCATTTTCCTAGCTTGGGCATGTTATGTAATACTAATTCCTGGTTTCTTACCGCTCTTTTTCTATCCATCTTGTGCTGTAAATTTTGTTTTCTTCGTATGAACTTTTTTTTCACAATATATTATGTTCTTTGAAGATGAATTTTGTGATTGTTTTTTCTAATCTGTAAATTTTTAACCTTCTAAGTTTGGCACTTAAAATTTATAGAGATGATGTATTTTAGTTGATATTATGATAAGTTCTTTTTTCTTGATTTTATTCTAGTGTTTCCCCTGGCTGGTGACAAATTGTAAATTCTGTGTGCTTCATCTTGTGTCTTTGTCTTTTTGACCCATATTATTGTTGGGATGCGATTTGATGTGTTTAGTTCATGGCACAGCTATTTAGAAAATTTCACATTCGATTAGTCTTGCCATTCTTCCAGGTCGGAGGGCTAGGGTTAGGTTTAGTGTCTTTTTTTAGGGTTACAAATTTTTGAGAGAGCGCTTTTCTATTTTTTTGCAATTTTTTTCTGACCTATATGGCGAAGGTAGGCTTAGGTTAGGCAAATCTATTTTTTTTTAACCCTACAAACCTTCAAAATGAAAAGACTGAAAAAAAATTAACAAAGCTTCAAAAATAAAAAAAATGAGGTGCTTCTCTCCCAAAAATCCTACCAAAACTAAAATACCACCTCTATCCCAAGAACTTGCATAACTACGTCAATTCTTCACCAAATTGACTGAAAATGGACTCAGATTCAAGCTAAGACAGAGATCTACGAATCTATAAAATTACTACAGTCAGAAAATTAAGCCAAAAATACAGCCAAAAACTATAGCTAACTAAAATTGGAATGATCTCACTAAAATGGCCATAACTTGGTCATTATAACTCCAAATCAAGAAAAATTCGTACCTCCCAGAAGCTAAGAGAAAGGGGTATTGATCTAAAACAAGTCCATTGTCAAGATCTCACAAATGATTGACGATGGCAAATGCACAATGGCAGATTGCACATTGAATTATCACATTCAACTTTTCAGAATCAAGAATCAGCATTGCACAAATTTCAAAAGTTAAAACTCAAAAACCCTAATCCCTAACCCCCCCCCCCTCTCTCTCTCTCTCTCTCTCTCTCTCTCTCTCTCTCTCATCTACACACGCGCACGCTCTCGCACATGCCAAAAAGGTTGAATGGCCGCTCAGGTCACTCCCGGGTAAAAAGGTCAACAGGCCAGTTCGAATTGGTCCCGACACCTGGGTTAAAAAGTCATCCAGCCAGTTCGAATTGGATTCCGATTCAAACTGGCCCAGTCTGATTCAAACAATTTGAATCAAAATTCAATGTTCGAATTGCGATTCATAGCAACAATGGTCTAGATTACCCATTTGATCAGTTAAACTGGCCGTACACCTGACCTTTCCATATCATTATAATTCGTTGATTCTAAACTGCTACAATTTTCAGATGAAGCACAAACAGGCACCACAAATAACCAATTTTGAAACAGCTACACTTGCGAAAGGGGGAACTAAAACAACTAAGCATTTAGATAAAAAGGTACACTTTCAATCAGTAGAAGGTTATGATGGAAAGTATCTTGGAGTACTAGTTATGAGCAGGAATCAAATGCAAACAGATTTGCACGTTTTCCCTTGGAAGTTGGGGGTGGGTCAATAATCACACTTTGGAGACTCTTGGTGAGTGGGGGGGGCAGAAAAATTCATACACATGCAGGTCTTGTGAGCACAGTGTGCAAACACATTTGCACGGTTCCTGGTAACCATGCTGCGAGTAACTACCATGCTCTTTTTCATTGGTCACCAAAGCACAGATTCTTACTTTGCTACCACAAAAACATAAAAAGGTAGAGAGCAGGAAACAAGGAAAAACTTAATGTTATCGAGGGAACAAAAATGCTTTGAACAGGAACCCAATAGTAAAAGAGACACACAAATAAAAACCTTTATCCTTCAGTATTGACTAGAAGTAACTGTATAGAGTAGTAGGTCCTTAACTATCCGTTGGATGAACTGGATCATAGCAATGAAAATTGGGAAAAATGAGTATACGTATGTCTTCTTATCATCAAAAGCCTCTTTCTGCAAAAGTCACTGCTGCAAATAATCCAGTCTAGTTTAAAAAATTTCTTAAATATATAAACTTTAATTCTAATTTTATCGATACTCGCTTAGTTTTATTTGTTAATCATAACCAGTGATTTAGGAGGAAGTACATCCACATTGTATAAGCTTTCCAACTGCATAAAGTATTCCACATAAAAAACAGCATAAGAGTTGAGTGGACCTGTACCTGCTGCAAGTAACGCTTTGACATGATCAATCACAATATCTGCTTCTCCCTCATTGTAAAATGAGCCAGTGCCAGCAGGATCTAAGCATTCCTCACAACCAGCCATCAGATTGCCTCTTGGCATACGGGTGTCTAGCAAAAGCAGAGGTAGTGTTGTTATCCAAGTTGCCTGAAAGTAAAACAGAGAAGGAAAAGTGCTTCACCCGGGCTGCCTGCATTATATGGTAGCATCAAAGTCAAAAGCCTAGTCTATATTTTGTTTCCAGGTTGTCAATTCTCAATCACAATAGAGAGAAATTGTCGGTACTTGCTTCAGCTGTATATTGGCAAAAGTGTGGTAAAATCTTCCATCATAGAATAAGCCCCCAATTTTTAAGACCTCCAACCATATAATATGATTTAAGAAACTAGCTTTTGCACTTCAATAGGCATAGTTGCAAAGCTGTGTAATAAGTTCAGTGAAGTAAAGAGCACAGGAACCTATACCAAGCACCCACTATTTTCAGAACATGTAAATTAGGTCCTTGGTTTCTTTTTGTATATAGCAGCCACCTGAGCACAATATTGGGAATTTGGTTGGATCAACCTTCCGTCTAGAAGGCTCCTCCAAATTGCCATACGGAGAAACCATAGACCTGATTTCACATGAGGAAAGGGTCCAGTCTGCGGCACTTCTGCCCCGTGGAGGCAATTGGCCGAGGGTGGAGGTGTAGTAGCAGCTCTCTAGGAGTTTTCAGAGCCTACTCATGTCACAAGTTACAAGCACGTAATTGATTTTCCACTTCATACCTGGACACTTGGTGAATCTCGTAAAAGGTGTGAAGACACTGAAGAGGCAGATTGCAGTATCCCTCCGTACATTTCTCGGGAAGCCCACCTCGCGATGGCATCATGCATGCGATATTGTACTGCCAATATTGTGTTCATGATTCCTCCATGCAACTTAGAAGCCCGCTCCATCAAAGAAATTCCAAGGCCACCCTCTAATGCTTGTTTTGAAATCACTAATGGGGCCAACTGATGAATGTCCCCAGCCAGCAATGTACGCTTTCCCTTCAGTATTGCAATCCAGCAAGCTGGCTCAATGGCTTGTCCAGCTTCATCCACAACAACAAGATCAAAAGCTCGTAAGTTTTTAAGCAGAGGATCTCCTGCTCCAGTGTTTGTGGAGAGAATAACCTGTGCAGTTCTAAGAATCTCGTTTATGGTTTCCTGCTCTTTCTGCTTGTAGCTCTTGCCAAGCTGCTTCAATGTCTGCCTTAGGCCTGCCTCGTCCTCTGATTTACTGGCACAATGCCTGAGGTTACGTCGTACAGTTGTTCGCTTTCTTGCAATTTCTTGCTCGCATTTAGATAATCTAGCTTTGACCATGACACCCAAAGAACTGCCCAATATTGAAGGTGCCATGCGAACAGGATTACCTATGCGCACAATGTTGATATTAGCGGTAGCAAGCCGTTCGACCAAGTTGTCCACAGCTGCATTTGTTGGTCCTGTAGCTAGGATCTTCTCACCACGAGAGACAGCTCTAACTATCACTTCAACAACCACCCTCGTCTTTCCAGTCCCTGGAGGACCTTGAATAATAACCAATGGCTTATGTCTATTGAGAGCAGAGTTAATAGCTGCTATCTGCGAATCATCAAAGCCATCAATCTTACCAATGGCTGCATCTAAATAAGTGGAGCCCAAATTTCGTGGACAGTTATCTGCTATCTGACATATTTCTGACCCCTCACCAAATAGAGTAGCAACAACAGAGGCAGCAGGGCTTCTTTTTTTCAGACCTTGAATTTTGAGCTCCTCTAGAGCTGCACAATTACGCTGACAGATAAGTTCATCAAATGAGTGTCCTCAAGGCTCTGATGACAACCTCTAGTCTGATGGCACGGATGACAACAAAACCAGAAAACAAAGAGAGAGGCAAAGAAAGAGACCTCAAAGGTTATGGTATTAGCTAGATCAGGAATCTTGTCAATTTGCAAGAGGTTTCCAAAGAGCTTGGACACTGCTGGATTGCCAAAGCGTGCTGCCAGAGCAACCTCAATGCTTGAGCCATTCTCACCAACACTGTACACTGTGCCCTGCAAGCCCTCAAAATTGCCTGTAGAATTAGCACCTGAAGATTGTATTCGCACCATATCACCTGGCGAAATAGCCGGTGGCAGGTGTTGGCCTGCTTCAGTTTGAAAACGAACTAGATGCAGTCCTCCCAAACCTGTGCTGCAAGATGTAAGACATCAAGTCTGAAAGAATATCAAAAGCCGCACAAATCCTCTGTAACTTAGATACAGCTAGCAGAAGGAATTATCAGCTGATCATGAAAATACAGGAAAGTACTTGATAGCACTCAGACATTAAATATCAAGAGCACAGTGATGAAGACTCCATATATGCTCACAAATACTTAACCAACCTAAATAAAAACAGATCATTTAAGTCATTCTTTAACCTGTAGAGGAGCTGAGGGCCTTTATTTTAGAGATTGAGACACGCTTCACAGATTCAACATCGCCAGAATCAAACACATAATCCCCCGCCTTTGATCCAGGTGAAACTGCAGTTGCGGAGGGAATTGATTCAAGTGATGCATCTGTGGAACTTAATTCAGCCACTCTTTCAATGTGCAGCAGTTTCAAAAACCTTCCAGCAAAATTGTTAATGTTATCTTGAACTTCAGCAACCTTCTCTGCAGTCAACCCTAGCTCATTTTGCACCTCCTTTGCTCGTGGAAGATGTCTTGCAATACCTCGATGATCGCCTAAAAGTAAAGAGCAAAACAAGGGGAATAAGATAGCTGCCTATGAATATTAGCAATCATAGGGTATTAAGCAGTACAACATGTTAAGTGATTACACATATCTATCTTTGTATTCTTCGTTTGCACATAAAATCCACTACGATTTGTGCCTCCTGTCAGTCCTAATCTTACTTCTTAGTTAACTGTCTCACTAGATTTATGTCACTTAACATCATTTCCAGTGTTTCGTTTTCATTGATGTCATTATCCACTAGTATGGTAGATTAAACCATGGTCGTTCATGCTATTATGTCAGTGCTTGCTTTTTATCAATTTCTGTTTCGCATCCTCCATGTTTAAGTTATCACTCCCTGCTCCCATGATGGTCATTCCAACAGTGAAGTAGTAGCCTCTACTTGACAGCTCCACTCAGTTGTCCCTTAGCCCTCATGGATCTAGGCTACTGTGGACCATTTGGCAACTCCATTAAAGGGTCTACTTCCTTGTTTGCCTGGGACTTTTAGCTTTTACGATTGTAGATTCAGGCATATATTCTTGCCTTCACATCCTGAAGTTTCGTTATCAGAACTGGCTTCAGTTTTATATTTTGAGTCAACTATTGCAAGTTCTATGTAGACTTGGACTCTCATTCTATTTCTCTAGTCATTTGAGGATCTCTACATATAGCTTCACATCTATGTGCACCATCTGAGCGATTCGGCCATTATGTCATTTGGCATTCTACTAGGACAAAGTAATGGAGTGAATATGAACTTGAACAGCTCGATTGTCACGAGCGTTGGTTGACCAAAAGATTGAAGATTGACCAACAATTGAACTAGGCATGTGGCTCGAATTGACTTAGGTGTGGACCTAGTGTGCCTGCAGTTATCAGTCAGCAAGGCAAGACAGGAATGATCATCGTGAACCTAGGCATCAGGTACACATGCAGAACAGACCATGACAAGGGCTAGCCAGCAGTAGGTCAAGGGTGTCCAGTGATCAGTGAGGCAATGGGGTGAAAGGATGTGGCTATCAGCAGTGAACACACACTACAATTTTCAATCAGGTCAAGACACCAAGTTCCAATTAATGGGCCGGCCAAGTACCAATGACAATGTTACAAGGGACGTAAAATGATAGCCTATGGCAGGCAGTAGCCTCATTCTAAACACCGGCCAGTTTGGTTTCAAATCTTGGAGAGTGAGGAGAGTGAGACTGTAACAGTTGGTATCAAAGCAGTAAAATCACCCACGTTCAGAGAGAGAAAATGCCCCTTCTAAGAAGAAAAGCTAGAGGAAAAAAGCAGGTCGCAAAGGCAGTTACTTCCAACTAGTGGCTGGAATGGCGTTCTCAATGGTATAAGCAAAGAAATGTGATTGTTGCTAATTCAACTACGAACTCCTAACACAACAACAATCCAGGTGCTTGAAAATCACGAACGGCAAAATGTTCAAGAATCTATGACATACAAGTTTCTGCATTGAAAGTTCCAGCCTAGGTATTGCATTCATGGAGAGATTAAAGCACAAGACAGTGTGTTGGGGAAATGTGTTATGAACTCACCTAAGCTAACCCTAATTACTCAGTGGCCCTAATTGGGATATCTTTAGGTACTGGGCCATTACCATTAAGGGCATGTCCTTATGGGACCCAAGTACCTTAGTTGCCCTAATTTCTAGAAGGTTCCACTAACGGCCTCTAGATAGTATATATAGGGCTAGACATTAAACACAGCATTCATTGTAGTCATTCTGCCACTTGCCTGCCTTGCCCGCCTACCACTTGCCTGCCTAGCCCACTTGTGCCTGTCCGCTGACCTGATCTGCCCGACCTGCAATGGCCTTCCTGTGGTCTACCTGTGGGCTCCTTTCCACATCCGCCTACAACCAGCGTACACCAACGCTGAGGTAGAGAAAAGCAGCCCACTGTTGCTACTTCTTCTAGTGAGGCAGAATATAGAGCGATATTTTCAGCCACAACAGAGTGTTTATGGCTGAGAAGACTACTTGTTGACGTGAAGTTTGGCGAGCCCTCAGCCACTCTTATCTTGAGTGATAGTCAAAGTGCTATTGCCATTGCACGGAATCCTGTTTTTCATGCGAGGACGAAGCACATCGAGATCCATTATCACTTTGTTCGGGAGAGACTTCATGATGGCGACATTTTACTTGAATATTGTCCAACGGAGGATAATATTGCGGACCTCTTCACTAAGGCGTTGCCTAGAGTCAGATTTGAAGCTTTATGCAAAGCTTTAAATTTGATACCACGTGTTGGTTTTGTTACATAGTGTTTTTGCATTGTCATTTAAGGAAGGTGTTAGAAATAAATGGCTATGTTAAAGTTTATCCATAGGTTACTTTGACCCAAAAGGTCGAGATTTGTGTAACCATGGGTATTTAGTTATTTAGGCCATCTTAAGTTTGTCTTAAGTTCAGCTGGACCCAATTTTGGTCATGTACTGACTCGTGGGTCCTTAGGGGTCTGATTTTGTTGAGGGGCCCTATCTTGACTTTTGGGGGTGCCCTACATTTAGTAAGTGGTTAACCTTAGGGTTTGGTGGCATTTGGTCACATCCAGGTAGAGTACTTAGATGCTCATTGTGTATTCCATTTTTACAGTTTGGCTAAGCATTGCTCTCCATTGCTCTTGTTGCTGTTTTCTCTCTCTCTCTCTTAGAGTTGGGCGCCCAGCCTCTTCTCTCTTGTTTTCTGTGGAGATTGATTGATAACTAGATCTTGGTGACTTGACTCTTGCTTTCCTACATTTGTCACTAATAATCTCATCTCTCCTCAAGATGAGATTTCTACCGCTTCACCTCTTGCTGGTTTTTCAGCCAAAAAGAACTCATCTTTAGCTTCACAAGTTGCTGTTTTTTCATCTTTTGAATGGGTGATTGATAGCAGTGCCACACATCATATGACTTATCGCAAAGGTAATGGAGTCGCCATTATCTTACTCAATGGTGAGGAGAAGTACATTCGCAATGTACTTTATGTTCCAGGAATCAAGAAAAATCTCATTTCGGTCGCTACTATTATGAACCAAGGCTTGGTTGTGGAGTTCAAAGAAGACAAATGTCTAGTCAAAGACCCAAAGAGATCTCTCATGATCATTGCAAGGTGGATTATTTCTTATGGATACCTATGAACGAACTGCTTCATCATTTTGTCTTGTTGCATCAAGTTCACATTTTTTGGAGTTGGCTGAATTATGGCATGCTATGTTTGGACATCTCAACTTTGCTAGCTTGAAGATGTTGAAGAGATGCAATATGGTTGAAGACATTCGTAATATTGAGCATCCCGAAGGACATGTATGCGAAAGATGCATACTTGGAAAATTTTCAAGGCAAGCTTTTCCAATTGATGGAACTATTCGAGTTGGTGGCAAGTTCGATTTGGTTCATAGTGATGTGTGTGGTCCAATGAACACCGAATACATTGGAAGGTGTAAGTACTTTGTTACTTTTATTGATGACCTTCCACTGCTTCTTCAAGTTTGCAGCCCATAGTTTATCAAGAAGAACCTATTTATGGTGAAGAGCAACCTATTGAAGACTCTGGACAGAACACTTTGGACAACAAAGTGTTGACAAAGGTAAGGCTGTTGGACAGCCCAAATGTTAGAGATCTAAACACCACAGTAGGGCAAACACTAACTGATCCACCCAACCTTGCCCACTCCCTGATATGGAGTAAGCCCCTCCTAGCCCAGTGTGAGGACTGGTAGCATGCATACTGCCAAGTGTTCGCCATGTGGCACTGACGTGGCCGACTGCACGTCTGGACTCGTGGGGCCCTATCCTGCTGATAGGGTTCCTATGTTGTGTTAGGCCCGCCATGGCTATGGACCGTGCCGAGGCACACTACTCACACTATCCTGCCCTGTTGGATGTGTACGCTGGACACGTCCCTGACTGTGGAATTTGACCTCCTATGTTCTCTAGGGTTCGTCGGCACTGGTTACAGACTCGTAACACTCCCTCCCCCTTAAGAACCGTCTTGGTCCTCTAAGACAAAGTCCGGAAATAACTTGCAAAGGACGCTGCCCTTTTTCCAAGTGGCATTCTCAACAGGCTGATCCGTCCACTTGATTAGATATTCTTGGTATAGAGTATGACGAGTCTACGTCTCTCTACTGCTAAGGATCTCCTCTGGTTCATGTGGAAGTTGTTGAGAATCCAATGGGAGAACTAGAACATTGTCCCCTACCAGATTTTCAGATCTGGTTAAGGGTTTTCATAACTGGCTTACATGAAAGACTGGAAAAACCTTACTGTTGTGGGAGTTCTAGTTCATAGGTGACCTCGCCTAGTCTCCTACTAATGGTAAAAGGACCACAATACCTAGGAGACAATTTAGCACACACTCCTGATTTGAGAGTTTTAGAGTCAACTGGGACTCGTAAATAGACTTTCTCACCAGCGGAGAACTGCACATCCCGTTTGTGTGGATCTGCATAATGCCTGGCTCAATCCTGGGATTGCCTAATGCTACGCTTAGCATGTTCTATCATCTGGTTTAGGTCTTCTAAAAAGTTTCTAACTGCTTCAATTTTTTCTTGTTAAAACCCTATAGTTGTGGGTGAGCGTGGCTGAAAACCATACATCAGCATAAATGGGTTGTATCACGTAGCTGAATGTTTGCTACTGTTATAAGCAAACTCTAATATAGAGAGATATTCCTCCTAATTAGTCTGCTTTTTGCTGACATATGCACGAATCATATCCTCCAGCACCTGATTTACTCTTTCTGTTTGACCGTCCGGTAGTACTCATGTTTAGTTTAGTACGGAGATGATGGAATACTGCCCTCCAAAAATTTCCATTAAACTTACTGTCCCGGTCGCTGACTATGCCGGAAGGAAGACCGTACAATTTAAATAGCCCATCTATAAACAACCTCGCTAACTCTGAAGCTCTAGCGGTTGTTTTAGTTGGAATAAAGTGAGCCATTTTGGTCAAACATTACCCTTTTGGGTCTTAGGCAGGTTTACTATAAAATCCATGGAAATACTGTCCCACTTACCAGCTTGTATATCTAAAGGCTGTAACAACCCTCCTACCTTTAAACGCTCTGCTTTATTTACCTGACATTTCTGGCAACTAAGTACATACTGCTGGACGTCCCTTTTCATACAAGGCCAGAAGAATTGCCTCCGAAGAAGTTCATAAGTCTTTTGAATGCCTGGGTGCCCCGCACTAGGACTGGCATGACACTCATATAGGACCTGCTGCCTATGATCCTCTGAATTGGGGACACATACTCTAGTACTCATCCTGAATGGAATACTGTTTCCATTTGAATCCTTGAGTCATCTGACCCTCAACCTCTGCGGTTCGCTTGGGTAAAACAGGCTCTGAGTTCTCAACATCCTCTGACGTATACTCGGACTCATCATCCTCAACGAAAGCTGCTGTATTCTTGGATGAACTGGCACCAGCCCCGGGAACTAGTTCTAAAGTCTGTGACTGTCTGCTTTGGACTGACTTCCAGATAGTAGAGAAGTATAGCATCATGCTGGCACTTCCCTCTCAAGGACTCGAGTAACTCACTACGAATCTGAGTGGAACTCAGCTCGTTTATCATGGGCATTCTACTAAGGGCATCTGCTACTATATTGAATTTCCCTCGTCTATATCTGATAGACATATCAAACTCTTGCATTAATTCAGCCCAACGAGCTTTCCGACCTCTGAGCTCAGGCTGATTGCAAAGGTAGCTTTCATTATCTGTCAGGACCTCAAAGTTACCATACAAATAATGCCACAAAGTCTTCAGGGCATGTACTATGGAGAAGAGTTCCTTTTCATAGGCACTATACCTAGTCTGTGCTGGTTCGAGTTTTTTACTCTCGAACGCAACTGGTCGTTCATTCTGAGTTAGTACAACACCAACCGCAAAGTCGCTGCATCTGTTTAGACCACAAATGGCTGATTGGGGTCGATGACTTTTAAAACTGGTGCAATAGCTAAGGCTGTTTTGAGAGCATCAAAGTTATCCTGCTGTGCGGACTCCCATTTGAACTCCTTTCCCTTCCCCTTAAGAAGATCTGTCATAGGAACTGCTATCCCTTTGATTCCACAATAAAAGCATTTTAACTTAGACTTATCTTTCTTTTTGCCAAAAGAGGAAGTCTAACCTTGATCTTGCCCTTTAGATCACTTGCCTTTGCCTTTGCCCTTGAACTTCCTTTGATGAACATAGCCTATTCTCGTCGCCAATGGTGAAGGCATGGTCAACTACAGTTAACCATGGACACAAAAGCCCTTGAGAAGAAGTTAAGCAACATATGGAAGAGTAAGTCTTGGGTAGTGATAGCAGCATGTAAAATTGAAAATTGAAATGTGAGGGCTTCCATGGTTGAGATTATTTATAGGCCACCTTATTAAAGGAGAGGTTAAGAGAAAGTAAAGCCCTTAACATGAGATACTTGACTCCGTGCCATATTCCACTACTTCCAAGTTAGGTCCGGCCCCAATGTCCAAGGCAACCCCTAACGGTCCAAACCTCCATTAAGGCCATGACAATGATGGTGACCTACAACTGAAGGATAATTCAGATTCTGATTGCGCAGGTGATAGGGACGATCGAAGATCGACGACAAGCTATTTTTTTAGCCTAGGTTCAAGGGCTATATCTCGATGCAGCAAGAAGCAGCCCACTAATGCCTTATCATCTACCGAAGGTGAGTAAAGGGCGACTACGAGGTCCGCCTGCGAAGCTATTTGGTTAAAACGTCTACTTGAGGATATGCAGATCTCTCAAGTAGGACCTACATTGTTACACTGTGATAACCAAAGCTGGATTCAGCTTGCGAGAAATCCAGTCTATCATGCAAGGACGAAACACATAGAGGTGGACCAGCACTTTATACGAGAGAAAGTGCACAATGGAGGGATTTGAGCTAACTTATTGCGACACCAACAATCAAATTGCTGATATCTTTACTAAACCACTTAGTAAAGATAAGTTTGAGAAGTTCAGAATTTTGTTGGGCGTTAACTTTAATTAAAATTGCCATTTAGGGGGAAAGTTGAAGAGTAATGCCTATTTTACCCCTTTGGCTAAGCAATAATTATGTTGTAAGTTGTACATAACGCATGTTATTGATTAAATGCAAGAGACCCCCTATTTGTAAGTTAAGAAAATTAAGGCAAGTGGGCCACTTGGCCAAGTAGCTCACTCATATGGTTGACACCTAGGCTTTCCATGCATGTATTTAAGGTGCTCAAGGGACTTGGAGGACCCACCCCCTTCTCACTCTCACTAGCAATTCATTTTCTCTTCTAACTTTTGGTGGTGTGAGGTGCTTATGCAATTCTCCTTGTATGTGATGTTTTCCATAGCTAAGTTTCTAAAGCTTTCTTGGTTGATCTAGTATTGCAGTTAAGATACTCCATAGCTAGGTCTTGCAATTCATCAGTGATAACCTTGTTGAGTAGTCTATGTAGTATGGATGTAACAAACTATTAAGTCTTGAGTTTGAACTTATATGACAGTCAAATTGTGAACATTGAAGTTTGAACACTGAACAAGTTACCATTCAATATTTCAAGCTTCATATGTGCTATGTAACATGTTGTGTATTAGCTTTCAGGGCTGGTTTGAAAGGACAAAAAGCCTGCTATTTATTATCACATTCGCAAGCCTGAAAAATGCTTCTTGGTTTCCAAGGGTAAGCTCGAACCTGAGACCAAAGAAACTTTGGATGTCAAGCTAACCAACCGAGCCAACCCCGTTGGTTTTTTTTTAAGCCTGAAAAATGATGTAAGGAAAAGGGAATGGCATAATGAGAAATTCTTGAAGAGAAAGAACCTGATTTAGTCTGCTTTTTGAACCATTTCCATGACTCTGACTGCTCCCAATCAACCACAAACCCTTGCTGTTGTAACATAAGGAGCGCATTCTGCAGCTCTCGTTGCAAATGATCAAACAGAGTTGGATAGTGAGACATAGCTTTTTGACACAGCTCCTCAAAGCCTTCAGGAGGAGAGTTTGCCTCCACATAGGGCTTTGCTTGTACCACCAAGGATGTGCCTAGTGATAATTTCTGCCGAATTAGGTCATAATCTAAGGTTTTCTCTGCGTTGGCGATTTCGGTGGCCATGGCTTTCATTCCCCGAGCAATCCACCTGACCACGGCTCTGCCTAGCGCTTTTTGCCCTAGCGGATCCCCAACATTCCGAGCCACTCCGCCCGCAGAATCAGAGCGATTAGGAATGACATTGCTATCCGGTTTCAGTTTGAGATCTTTTGTGTCTGCAGCAAGCAATTGAGACTGAATTACTGCATTCCTTCCCCTCCCCGATGAAGATTTTCCAGATGATGAAGGTTTCGGGATAGAAGAGGCAGCGAGAGAGATGAAATAGTAAGGATAAGGAAGAGGAGAGGAGAAAATGTAGAGCGAGGAGATAGCGCAGGAAGGCATCGCCATCGCCGGAGCAGCTGAATACATCACAATAAACTTTAAAGTAATGGACAGAAAAGGATCTTTTCTGGCCCTACGTTGTAATCAGTGTTGGGCGGTTCGTAATTTGTTATGTGGGGAGGCTTGTTTGTGGCCTTAGCCAATTTTATGTGTGATGTATAGGACTTTGGACGAGGCCCCGAGCTTAAAAATGTCCTCCGCCGGCACCTTTCATTGCGTAATGGGTATATGTGCTTTTTTTTTAGATGAATTTTATGAAATGTAATTGGCACTTGTGTCGTCTTCTTTTTTTTTGTTAGGTAGGCTCATAACAATGAAAACTAAACAATAGCTGAAACTACGTTTAAAGTCATGATGAATATATCCAGCAACCATCCCAGAATTCAATCTTTAGCAATGATCTTTCTTTCTAAAATTGCGAACTGTTCTTTTATCACATGTCCTTTATTGTTTGTGGCTACTTTGTGGATGTGCAGGTAGGTCATGTTCAGAAATCAGTGAAACGAGACAATGCTCTAAAGAAGGATGTACAAGCTTGTCAAGATTGTTTATGGGAGAATATTTGCTCATATTTTCATATAGTTATGGTTGATTATGTGGTTTTTGGATTGTAGGCAGTGTAGGTGTTTAAGGAGATATATTAAATATTGTTCATTCTTTCAATGCTGAAAATTCTCCGGTTCCGATTGTGAAGATTGTTTATATTGTCTTTGAGAATTGTCTGATTTCACCTTCTTTTGATCTCAATCTTGGCAATGCAATCTCAGATTTCTCGTGTTCGTTAGATGTAGCCCTTGTCTTGCCACCTGTTTCTGCCTCTCTTCATTGTGAGCATGTACAAGTTCATTCCACCTCTACGAGTGAAGATTTTGTAGCACTACTTGCCGAAAGTCCTTAAAATATTATTGAGAAGTTATATAAGACAGATATGAAATATCTAGTGGATATGTTGGCTATGTTCTTTGCTCAAGTGCAGAAGAAGGATGACATTCTTTATCCACTTGAAACGTATTATGTCCACTTAGTCCTTTACATTTCATTCCATGGTTTGCTAATGTATACTACAAGATTGAACTAACTAGCCAATTTAAGCTATTTCTAGTGCATATTTCAACATATAGTTGTTTGATAGCTATGCCCTATGGTTTCTAATTATCTACTACAGTTGTAGTCTGGCAGGTATGTACAGGGCCATGGGATGCGCGATTCAGGCTAGTATAGAGGCACAGGTAGTAGAGACGGGGGAACCAATTTATTCTTCGGGACTGTAGGTTCAAAAAGGCCAAGTTAGCCTATCAAAACTCTTGCCAAAAATCTGCTGTTGTTGGTAATGGTAGAAAAAGGAAGATAACCAATACTCTGACTCTAGATGATATTAAGATAATGCTAGCTCAACCTTTTATGTCACGAGAGAACAAGAAAGGTTGCCTAATGAGAGTTGCTTTCTTCTGTACTCAAAACTTTTGCATTAGAGGCCAGACTGAACTGTATGGATTGTTAGATTGTGATTTCACTTTTGGATATGATCTCAATGGGCCTTATGTGTGTTATGATGAGCGATAGTCTAAAAACCACAAGGTTAATATCGATCACTGCCAACTTGAGCATTTGAGGAGGCCAATGTACTGTTATATTCAAGATGTGGTAGATACTTTCCGCTGCTATTATGACCATCGTCCTACCTGGAGACTTGACGAGTCAGGGCCTCATCCACTTTTCTTATGGCCAATTGATGGCACCTAGGACTGGACATGAATTGCGACAGTGTGAGTCTATCCCTTATACTTGTTCAAATCTTTTAACCACCAATCTAGCTTTCCATTTTGGATATTGATCCATCTGGTTTAAGCTTCAGCTTGAAGATCCACTTGGAGTCACCTGTAGGAGGATTGACAAGACTCCAGGTCTTGTTCTTCATTAGAGACTGATACTCAGCATCCATGGCAGCTTTCCATTTGTCTGCATCGGGCATTGACAAGGCTTCTGCTATGGTGGCAGGTTCGTCATGACTGATGAAAGCCTAAGGGACGAAGCGATCAGACTGCTGTCATTGTCTTACAAACTTTCGAACTACAGGTGCATGAGCAAACGATTCTCCTTGGTGAATGACTAGGATCGTAGCATCTTGTGGTTGAACAATCATGGGTCTAGGCCCATCGACGGTAAGTGGAGGCGTTGGGATGAACTCCGTTGTTTGAACAGTTGTAGGTCGTTGCCTATCGATGGAGGGTGGAGCTGCTATGGCATGCTCTTGCATTGGCTACTTCTGCTTGAAATCGTGATACTTGTTATAAAGAAAGACAACGTCATGACTAGGAATTATATAGTTGTAACTACTTTTGTACTTTTGCACTAGTTCATTACCTGGAATTTTTCATTTACATTATGAGAATTGAATCTTTTTCCTCATGTGTTTTGACATTTGCACTTATATATATTATGACACATGAGTATATTATGTGAAAGATTCAACTAGTTTGATCATATTCGCTATATTTTCATATTTGGCAAATTGAGGCCAACTTTGTTTTAGACTTAGAGTTTGACTTTTCAAAGTTCATTAGTCTAAATTTCATTTGAATAAACACTTTTTAAAAATGTGGAAAAGTTAGAAGTCGAGTTTGAGTAGCTTCAAATTTGAATGTTGGGTGCTTTGAATCTAGACCCAAAAATAGTAGAATTAGCATTTTGGTGGGAAATCCAAGTGGCCAAATAAGATTTGGACCTGTTATAAAAGGATGTAACAATTAGAATTAAAGTAGAATCACTGTGTTACTGTACTGTGGGTCCTATCAGTGGATAAGGATCAGTTGGCCTCGCCGCGAGGCAAGTCGACGGGACACGTGTCCCACCAACGGCAACCTGGGTCATGCATGGGTTGCATGAGTGAACAATTATATGTACAGTGTAATTTCATTTTGAGAAATACAGTTGCTATGTGAGCTTGTTGTGGAGAGTGTTTTCTGTGTTACTGTGTAGCATGATTTGTGTTCCTATTCAAAGAAAATTCTAAGTTGGTATCAGAGCCATACAGGGAGTGTACATAGTACAACATTGCCGTTGAAGAGAGCTTCGGGAGAACTGTATTATGAGAGTTCAGGGTTTACGGCGGGTTGAAGACGGAAAGAGAAGCATTGGTGCACGGTTTCTAGTTTATAGAGGCTTGCTAAGCTCAGCAGAGGATTATTAGCCTATGCATAGCATCAGACAGGGAAAAATTTGGTGAAAAATTGACAATTTTGAAGCCAGCTGAAAATTGAAACCGAGTTTGGGGTTACGGTTTTCATACATAACTGGTGATTTCTTCACTGTTTGTGCACCGTTTTGGATGCAGTAAGGACAGGAAGGAAGCTAATCACATTGTCAACCAGCCATGGAGAGATTCTGAGGTTTATGTCAGAGATTTGTCTCCAGACAGTTAACCTAGCAGATTTGCGGTAAAAGGTGAAGAAAGCCACTTTGTCAAGTTGAGCTAAAATCACCGTTTCTCCATGGAATTTCTTGAGTGAACACTCTACAGACTTGGAATCAGTAGGGCAACCCTGCTCCAGGCCTCAGATCGTGTTCAAATCGATCCACAGGCGAGTTAGATCAAACAAAAATGGGTGTGGGGAGGCGCAACCGCAGACAGGGAGGTCGCGGGCTGTTCGCGCGTGGAACCAGGGTGAGAGCATAGCGTTTCGAAGTGGACAGTGTCTACAACACTCTCCATTGCTGCACAGAAATGCTCAGATCCGTTGGATAGAGGAGTTACAAGATCGACGGCTTAGATTGTGCTACCCAGATTGTACGCCAGAAGTGATTTCACCATTCCACTGGGCACGTTGTTGGGAGTTGATGACTGAGTGCATTTTGGAAGCCGTCGCCGATTTGGCTTTCAAGTTGGTGGAAAAGCAACGAGTGGCCTGGTAAGGGAAAAAGTGCAGGTCATTATTTTCAACTTCTGACATCACTGTTGGCCTCAGCATATTGTTTTTAGCCTACGGCAGAAGTTTCAAGCAGTTTTGCGATGGCAAACATGGGAGAGTCCATTTTGAGCGAAAGTAGCAAATTGGACGGGATTTCCAACTATGCAATGTGGAAATTCAAAATGAAAAACATACTGATGGAGAAAGACATGTGGGAAGTCGTCACAAGTGATGAGAGAAGGCCGCCAAATGAAGCAGATATCAAAGTGTTCGACAAAAAGATGAGGAAAGCTTTGACCTTCATTAACTTGTCAGTGAAGGATCACATCACTACCCACATTTGTGATGCTGTTACACCCAGACAGGCATGGGATGTGCTAAAGGAGCAGTTTGAGACATCAAATCCGTCAAGAATCATGTTTCTAAAGTCAAAGTTGAATAGTGCCCGCATGGAGCAAGGAGAGCACATTCAGACGTACATGACCAGAATCAAGACAATGAGAGATGAACTGCATTATATTGGTGAGCGCATACGTGATGTGGAGCTGGTGCACAATGCATTGTGCGGCATTGCAGAACCCTATCAGATGTTTGTGAGCGGAATAGCATCAAGAGAAAGATTGCCAACCTTTGACGAGCTCACATGAATCTTGATGCAGGAAGAGCAACGGCGAGAAATGGTGAAAGCTAGACGTCAAAATATTGACAATCAGGCACTGGCGACACACCAAAAACAAGGCAAGGGCAAGGGCAAGAAGAAGTCTAAGCAGCAATTTGCCAAGTCTCAGGAGGACGAGGGATCTTCCAGTAAAACTAAGAAGAAAGGCAAGTGCTTCCATTGTGGTAAAAAGGGCCATTGGAAGAGTGAATGTCGCAAATTCCTGGTGGAACAAGGCAAGGAAAAACCAAAACAAGCAGGTAACCTTGTCGATGAGGGTGAGATTGAAGACTCTAGCATCTTCGTATCTGCATTGTCATCTAATCAAGATGATCAAGCATGGTATATTGACTCGGGAGCCACAAGACACATGACAGGTAACAAAAATTGGTTCAGTAGTTTGAAGGTGTTGGATAATGGAACATCTGTTTCACAAGCAAATGGTGAGGTGTGCAAAATCAAGGGGATAGGCACCGTTTCAATCCAACTACCTGATGGCAAAAGTAGGATGATCAGGGAGGTACTTTACGTACCAAGTTTGAAGAAAAATCTACTTTTTGTTGGAGTCATTACTGATCAAAAGTTGAAAGTAGAATTCGCCCATGATCGTTGCTTTGTGAAGGATGTGAACCAAAAGTTCAAAGTTATTGCGGATGGAGTAAGAGAGCCCAATACAAAATTGTACAAGTTGAATGCTACAATTAAGGGGCAACATGGACTTGTATCATCCGTTCCATCGCAAACTGAGTTGTGGCATAAGAGGCTTGGTCACTTGAACTTGGGAAGCCTCAGTTTGATGAGAAAATTGGAGATGGTAACAGGATTGCCTACCATAGAAGATCACTTGAAATTGATGTGCGAATCCTGTGTATATGGGGAGCAGCATCGAGAGAAGTTCAATAAAGGGGGTGTTGCAAGAGCAAAGAACATCTTGGATTTAATCCACACAGATTTATGCGGGCCTATGAGGACCATGTCCTTAGGTAAAGCCTTCTATTTCATGACCTTTATTGATGATATGTCACGTAAGATGTGAATCTACTTCTTGAAGAAGAAATCAGATGCATTTGATAACTTCAAGAGCTTCAAAGCATTGGTCGAAAATCAGACAAGTAGGAAGATCAAAGTCCTAAGATCAGATAGTGGAGGTGAGTACAAGTCTAATGACTTCAATGATCTTTGTGATCAATGTGGGATTAAAAGACAATTTACGCAAGCTCATAATCCTGCTCTCAATGGTGTAGCTGAGCGCAAGAATCGTACAATTGTGGAAAGTGCCAGATCTATGCTAGCTGAGATGAAACTACCAAAAGGTTTTTGGTCAGAAGCATGTAGCACGGCAGTCTATCTTCAAAATAGAAGTCCTACCATTGCCATACCAAAGATAACACCTGAGAAAGCATTCACGAAGAAGAAGCCAAAGGTGAACCACTTGTGATTATGCTCTCTTATCTAGCATTATTCAAAGCAAAGAAGCTTTGACTTATGTTGAAGCGAAGGATGATGGCATTTGGGTCAAGGCCATGGGAGAGGAGATGGAGTCAATTGCTAAACATAGCACATGGGACTTAGTAAAACCACCAGTTGGCAAGAAACCCATTGGTTGCAAATGGGTATATAGGACTAAGTATCATATAGATGGAAGTATAACAAAGCACAAGGCAAGATTGGTGATCAAAGAGTACGCACAAAATAAAGGCATCGACTATGAGGAGACCTTTGCGCCGATTTGTAAGTGGAATACTCTACGTCTACTTGTTGCTTTAGCTTCACATTTTGGTTGGCCTTTGCATAAGATGGATGTGAAATCTGCTTTTCTAAATGGTGAGTTAGAAGAAGAAGTGTTCATGGATCAACCTGAAGGCCTTGTAGCGAAGGGATAGGAAAATAAAGTATGTCACTTGAAGAAAGCGCTTTATGGTCTTAAACAAGCACCACGTGCGTTGTATAGCAGGATTGATGCCTACTTTCATTCAAAGAGAATGGTGAGAACACATTCTGATTCAAACCTATGTGTCTTATGCTTTGATGATATGGTTGTTTTGATTGCTCTTTATGTTGATGACTTGATTATTACGGGAAATAATCAAGAGATGATAGACATGATCAAGAAAGACCTCATGGAACAATTTGAGACGACAGATCTCAACCTGATGCATTACTGCCTTGGAGTAGAAGTGTGGCAAAAAGGACATGAAGTGGGTTTAACACAAGTGAAGTATGTCAAAGAGTTGCTGCACATGTTTAGGTTGCAGGATTGCAAACCAGTAAACACTCCTATTGAACCAGGTAAAAAGCTTTCTAAGCTTGATGAGTCACAGTCATTTGATGCTACGCTGTATAGACATTTAGTAGGGAGCTTGATTTACCTTACCATGACTAGACCAGATATATGCTATGTTGTTGGCATTGTAAGTTAGTTTATGGCAGCACCTACAGAAATGCATTGGAAGACAACTAAACGCATTTTGCGTTATGTGAAAGGCACTTCAGAGTATGGCTTGATTTACAAGAAGCATGATGGCTTGCCTGAGTTGTGTGGCTATGTGGATGCGGATTGGGGAGGTGACAATGATGATCGTAGATCCACCACAGGGTATGTATTCCAGTTTTGTGGTAGTTGCTTTTCCTGGTCTAGTAAGAAGCAAAGTACAATTGCTCTTTCCACCACAGAAGCAGAGTATAAGACAATGTGTAGTGTAGCACATGAAGCTATATCGTTGAGACAAATCTTGGAAGAAATTGGCATGAAGTAGAAAAATCCCACGACTTTACATAGCGACAGTCAGAGTGGCATTCAGCTATCAAAGAATCCAGTGTTCCATGCGAGAACTAAACACATTGAGATTCAGTATCACTTTATACGTGAGAGGCTGCTGAGTCGTGAAATTCATGTTGTTCATTGTAGCACAGAAGAACAACTAGCTGATATTTTCACTAAGCCACTTATTGGAGAAAAGTTTGATAAGTTTAGATCAAAGCTTTACTTAAAGTTTGTTGACTTTAAAGCTATGTATATGACTATATAAAAAGTAAACTCTACTTTAAGGGAGAGAGTTAGAATTAAAGTAGAATCACTGTGTTATTGTACTATGGGTCCTACCAGTGGATAAGGATCAGTTGGCCTTGCAGTCGACGGGACACGCGTCCCGCCAACGGCAACCTGGGTCATGCATGGGTTGCCTGAGTGAACAACTACATGTACAGTGTAATTTTATTTTGAGAAATACAGTTGCTATGTGAGCTTGTTGTGGAGAGTGTTTTCTATATGTGTTACTGTGTAGCATGATCTGTGTTCCTGTGCAAGGCAAATTCTAAGTTTAACTTGTGGAGAGACATATCTTCTCTCTTCTCTATCTCATTTCATGCTTATACATGGTTCTCTTGGGTTCTACTATCCATTGGTGCACTATACTTGTGATCGCATGCAATTATATGTGTAGAATGATCTATATTTTTTATTTTTGGATCCACACTTGTGAAATACAGTAGCTTGCTGGTTTTGTACGGACAACAACAATACTTTATCATTTGATTCATATTTAATCAAGTTCTATTAGAGTTTGCATCTCATTTTGTGTGTAGATGCTGATTTTTCTACATTGGTGACATTGGTAGAATATCTTCTTTTGTAACCCAAGATCTTTTTTTGGATTGGATCATCAATGATCTGAAATCCTTCATGGTATCAGAGCTTGTGTTTTAGGTTATGAAGGAGAAAATCATATCTATCAAAGATTTGGTGAAGATATCAAGCCTAGAGCATGCTAGAGAGGATTCTATACCAAAATCGAGTTTTTTGCTTTTGTAGATTGGATCTTTCGTAGATCAAAACCCTATATAGGTCTATAAACTTGATCAATTCCAATTTTTTATTTCACATACTGGATTTGGCCGATTTTTGGATCATTGGATCAACCTAAGTGGTGGCTAATAGATTGCATATCAAGTTTTCAGCATTTGCATATAGATTTTTTTGTCAAAACCCTAATTTTGATTGGATCTCTAGATAGTGAGGTTGTTGGACTTCATTTGAGTGCGTTTCAATCTTAGGAAGTAGCAAAAGTCAATATTCCATGATTCTATGTGTTGATTTGCTTGGTATAAGTGTTAGAAGAGAATTTTTGAGATAGTTTCAAATCTTTGTGATTTCTTTTGAAAACATTTGTTGTTGTGCAAAGGAGTCTTTTGTGCATTGAAATAGGTTGAAAAAGACGATCAGGTCATTGCTAAATGGCAACCTCAATTGGAGTCATGTTGGAAGCCAATGATAAGCTTACCTCAAGTAACTATTCATTGTGGAAAGTGAGGATGGAATCACTTCTTGAGGTGAATGATGTTTTGGATATTGTTGTAGGTTTGGAGGAGAGACCAACAACACAAAAAGATCAAATGAGGTATGATAAGAGGGCCAAGAAGGCTCTACACATTATCAAGATGAATGCTACCAATGGTTTCTCAAGGAAAGTGATAAGTATACTTCATCTAAGGATGCTTGGGATTCATTGAAAAAGCTTTATGAATCCAAGCCTACTTCTAGGGTGTTGACTCTAAGAAGGCAAATCTTTTCTTGTTTGCAAAAGAATGAAGAAAGTCCAAGTACTTTTGTTTTGAGGATGAAAGCATTGAATGATGAGTTGGCTTGCATTGATGAAAGCATTAAGGAAGGAGAGCTTATTCAAGTGATTCTTAATGGATTTTTGGATGCTCATGCGCAAGAAATGATTAAGCATCTGTGACAGCCATGCAATCTTCCTAATATTGAAATCTGATATGAAGAGAATGTAAAATTAATTTAGACATCAAAGACAGCCATACATTTCTCTGATAATAATGTTTGTGTAAGAGGAGTGAGAGTTATTATCATTCAACAAGAATGCGATGAAGTAGAAAAATAGTGAAACTGTATAATAATGTTGTAAACACAACAATCAAATCACAATACAATTGCGCTGATAAGCGTGTGATCCTACTTACAGATTCAAAACAATTGTTAAAGTTTTGAATATATTTCTCTCTCTCTATAATCACTTACTCTGGGAGTCCGCTATTGAAAGAACCGTTCTGGTCGTTGTATCTCTGTCAGGTCATCCTCTGATATATGATGACTTATAATGACTTCGTTTATATCGTCAATCGCTCATTTACATTTATAACAATTGGCAGATCTTGCATTATTCTAGCTTTACATTTACAAGATTGTTTAACAACTGATCAACTACCTAATTAGAACAGTTGTTATTGGAGCGTGAAGACGTAGACAGTCTATACTTGGAATACTGTGTATTTCTGTAGTGTGTCGCCTGTGTAGTATCCCATGTAAAACTGTAGTGTCGAGTTTTTCGCCTGTATAGAAACCCGTGTAAAACTGTAGTGTCGCCTATCAAAAACTGCATGTAAAAATGCAGTGTCGCTTTTTGTCCTAATTATTGCCTTTTAGAAACAGCATGTAAAAATGCAGTGTCTCATTTTTCGCATTTTTTGGACATAGTGTCACTTTTCTAGAAGTGCCTTAATGGCCCAAAAAAAACTTCCATAAGTGTCGCTAAACACTTAGTTGCTCAGAAAGGTAAAAAGAAGTGACAATGTCAAGTGTCGGGTTTTTCGCCTGTAGAAAAACCTGAGTAAAAATGCAGACTATAGCGACAATTAGTTCAAATATGCAGATTGTTAAAAAATAATTAGAACAGTTGTTATTGGAGCGTGAAGACGTAGGCAGTCTGTACTTGGAATACTGTGTATATCTACAGTGTGTCGCTTGTGTAGTATCCCGTGTAAAACTGCAATGTCGGATTTTTCTTTGTAGAAACCTGTGTAAATCTGCAGTGTCGTCTGTCAGAAACTGCATGTAAAAATGCAGTGTCGTTTTTTGTCCTAATTGTCACCTGTAAGAGACTGCATGTAAAAATGCAGTGTCGCATTTGTCGCACACAGTGTCGCTTTTCTGGAAGTGCGTAAATGGCCCAAAAACAACTTCCATAAGTGTCGCTAAACACTTAGTTGCTTAGAAGGTAAAAAGAAGTGACAGTGTCGGGTGTCAGGTTTTTCGCCCTGAGTAAAAATGCAGACTGTAGCGACAATTAGTTTAAATATGCAGACTGTTAAAAACAGTTTTCTGTAGATTTCATTTGAGAGAGTAAAAATCAAAGAAGAAAGAAGGGCTGTCGGGATGAGTAGGAGTTAGATTAAATTCCAACACAAATATGCCAAAGACAAAAAGGGCAAGGAACATTGAAGCGCAAGTTAGGGTTAAAACGCATGATGAATACTCAAACAACAAGGTGGATGTTGGATAGATGTGGTAAGGTGACAACAATACACCCTTATAGATGCATTTGCATATCCCTCCATGCATGGGTCCGAAGGTGGTCATTGTCTTACATCTGATGGGAATGGGAGCATTTGCCATTTAGGTCATAGGTGAGGTTTTGTAGGTATGAAGACACCAAATTGTTCAAAGATGTTGTGGTTAAATCCAATCCGATTGCAGATGGATCCTAAGGGCTCAATTGATGGCCTTTGGATAGGAAGCTGTTGAAGACACCCCACCAATTCATTGTGGTTAGCATCACCTAGCAAGGTTGCTGAACCCACTATACTTAATTCGCCACCAGGAGCTGGTCTGCGAAACCAAAGACTCAAGGTCCGCCGTATGGGGACCATACTACCCAGTGGTACTCGCCAATGTTAGCTGATATTTTTGCACGGAAAATCGAACTAATATTGAAGTTTAAATTCGCAAAACTAGAAAAAATCGGCATGTAAAACCTGATTATTAGAGAAAAATTGGCACGAATTTGCCTTAGAATTGGGTTCCAACCTATCCCTAAAGTGGCTAGACACAGTTTAAGAGTAAGAAATTGACTTTTCAAAAAATCCGTCAAAAATATTTTATGGTCGATTTTTGTAAGACCGAACAAAAAGTGCTGGTTCACCTAGAACTGGGTCCCAACCCATCCTAAATGAGGCTAGAGCAAATTTTGGGCCTTAGAAATGGCAGGTAAATATTTTACGACTTTTCAAAAAAATGGACAGTTGTAAAAAATAGCTGATATGGTTGTGCTAGGATCTCACCATGTACTGAATCCATTTTTTACTAATATACGATCACTCAGGTGTATTTTTCAGGGAAATCGTGTTGTCGTGGGAGCCCTAGTCATGAATGCCAAAAAAGTCAACCACAGAAGAAAAAACCAAGAAAGAAAAGTTTCGGGAAAAACAGGACCGAGAAATATGGATTTAGTGTCAAGTATCACAGAAACCCTAACGACAAAGTTTGGGCAATTTACGGGCAATTAACGAAATGTACGAACCAAGTGGTTACCCAACAGACCAAAATCCTAGACAAATGAGCAGTAGGTGCACGGCCCTTGAACGTCAAAGAAAGACAAAAAACATAGGTACCCAGAGAAAAATGAAGGTCGCCTACTAAAAATAGGGGTTGAAAAAGGGCCTCACCCAAAATTTGGATACTAAATGCCAAAACACCTTGGAGGCTAAAAACTTTGGGAGGTACACCCACTAGCAATTGACATTTTGAGCTTCTAGGGTGTACAAAAGTGGAAACTTGAATGGCCTCCCTAGCCTTTGACAAAAATGGCATCTTGGCTAGTTTTGGAAGAGAGCCTTGAATGCACCACTCCCCCACTCTCTTATGGAGGCCACTAGGTGTACTATCAAATGGGTTGGAGACAAATGGCAAAGAGGGCTTGAAAGGCATGAAGAATGGCAAGATGACATTGTGAAGGGGATCCATTGGAGTTTCCCATAAGAAGGAGCCAACTCTTTGTATTTCAAATGTTAGTACTTTTGTGAGTTAGTATTTTTGAGAGTTAGTAATTGTAAGAGTTGGTAGTTGAATGTTGAGAGCTTGTTTGTTTGAGAGAGAATGTTGGTTAGTTTCCCTTTAGAGTTAAGTTCTATTTTGGTGTTAGTGAGTGTGAATGTTGTTACTCCATGTTAGGGTTAGTGGGTTGGGTTGGGTTGTATGTCTTGCTTCTTGTGGCTAATGTCACTCAATGGTAGTGCTTGGCTGGATTGCTTGAGGTTAGGTCCAAATTGTGGTTAGTCGCTTGACATTGATTGAGGATTGATGAATATCATGCTTGGGTTTGAGGAGTACGTCATGAAAGATGTATGCTTGAATCTCGATGGAAGAATGAATATTACTTGAAAGGAGTTGGTGGGATGATTATAAATATTATGGGTTCACAATTACTTGTTTACCATTGGAGGGTAATGGTTACATTACATGCTAACGTGTGATTGAGTGGTGAAGGTTTGATTATGAGTTTTGGTTGTTTGATAGACTACATTGTGGATTGCATGGCTGGAATGATTTGGGGAGGTTTGGGTAAGTGAATGATGTGAAAAATACAGATCCTAAGTGGATCTAAACTCCAAGATCATTGGCTTGAATGCTTGCACTCCAAACTACATAAGCTAGGAATTGGCAACACATTCTATGCTACCTAGAATGCAAAGAACTTGATCAAAAAGCATTTATCACAAATGGAAACTTCCATAAACATCAAGTGCGGCCCAAAATAGCATTATACAGTCCATAATACATCAGCCTACCACTTTTGGAAAGCACCTAATATCATACACACAAAGCTTGAACTCAATCACTACACAATGCCAACAATGGAAGGAGAACCCAATAGAAAAATCTCTCATTAAGCAAATGAATACAATGGATCTGCTCCAACCTGTTTCTCCACGGCCTACCTGCTATATATAGCTGAGAGAGATGACTCTCTCTCCTCTCTCTAGACCCTCCTTACCTAAAATATGCCCTATATAGGTAAAATTGGCATATATGTCCAAAATACATGAAAATGGACTCATTTCGAAGGTCTTGAAGTTTGACACTTCTTCATACTGAAAAAATACACTTACTAAAAATATCTAGACCTGTTTCACACGTGTGAAAAGTCAGATCCTAAACTATGTGCCATTTTTAGCAATTTTGGCCTAAAACTAGACAAGGAAATGTTGACAATTTTCACAAATGATGGATTGAAGTGAAGGGTTTCCATTAGTGATAGAGATAGGGTTTGTTAAAATTGAAAAACAATCCATATTGATTTCTTGGCTTGCTACAAATGTTGTACCATGCAAGTATGTAGCTCATTAATGCAAAGTGCCAAGTTTGGCCTACATAGAACTCGAGCTACATGGTTATGTATTGTCTAGTTTGATAAATGCAACTTGCATATAGTTTGTATACATAGAATTCGCATGATTATGCTTGTAGAAACTCGTGGCAACTCACATGCATTAATTGTAAGTGATCCATAGTGACATGCAAGGCATGCACAAAGTTTATTGGACACATGCATGATGATTTGGACATTTCTAGTTAGAACTAGTACACTTGTAAAAAGTTGGTAGAATTTCATGCATGACAAGTGACAAATGTCACATAGACTCTAGATGTCATTTTGAAAAGGATAGATATGGTTCTACCTCGAGCTACCTCAATCTCCATAAATATGTGTAGCTCTCCACACAATTGATAATGAAGAACCAAAGTTTTGTAGCTATCTCATGTCATTTTGGATCTAAACAAATATTGCTTGTTATCTCTCTAGCTCTCTCTCTCTAACTCGTGTTGAGGCTAATGCTCATACATTGAAATCTTGTATTTTTATTCATTCTTTGATTCATTGCTATTATATTCTGTTGATTAGCATGCTAGATTGTGGATTAGCCATTTTCTCTGAACTAGATTTTGTTGTTCAATCTAGAATCAGGTTATAGTGCCAATCACAAAGCTTAATTAAGATCAGTCACTCTTGTGGACACTCCCCACACGTGTGAATTCTGGAAATTTTGTCAGGGTTGACCTTTGGATGTGGGTATGTGGTTTCAATTGAAGTTGTTTGCTTTCCATGAGGTTAGCTATTGGTGGGAAACAAACCTAGTGGTTCGAGAAATGTTATTTGTTGCTTGTCCATTGTGTGACTATGCGCTTGATGTATTCATTGTTGTTCCTACGCTAAACTCATTGTCGTTTGGTTGTTTGTAAGTGAGTATGTTTGTTGAAAATTGATGGGCTTTGTAATTAGCAAATGTGTAAAGTCAGATGCTTGCTCAGTGAGCAAAAACTTGCAAATATGGACTGTTTGGATTGAGAGTTTAGTTAAAGAAGCCCGTTCCACGACCTTCATTGTCTATAAGCAGGGTTGCTGATTTTTTTGAAAGATCTGTCAGGCTCTGCTAACTGATTCAAAAGTGATTATTTATGCTTTTTACAGCCAAAGCAATCGAAGTATAAAGAATCATGTTTGTAAACTCCACAAGGTACTTTACGGCTTGAAACAATCAGCAAGAGCTTGGTTTCAGAGGATTAACACATTCCTCATCCAACACGATTTTCAACCAAGTACTGTCGATTCTAATGTTTACTTCAAGTCAGTGCAACATTCTTTCATTATTATCACCTTGTATGTCGACGACACGTTGTTTTTCAGCAAAATTATCGATCGGGTGAAGAATGCTAAACAGATGTTGTCTTCTGCATTCGATATGACCGATCTGGGTGAAGCTCACTACTGTCTAGGAATACAAATTCATCGAGACAAAGTGAGACGATCGATTTACACTACTTAGCAGAGGTATTTTCATAATATATAATCTGATCAATTGTAAAGAAGCTCACTCACCAATGGATCCAGGCCTGCGACTGTCGAAGGACCAATGTCCTCAGACAAAGCAGGAGAAGGAGCGAATGAGAGAATATCCATAATAATTGATACTTGGACTTACTCAGAAGCAATTGCAAGTTAGGAATCAGAAGAATGGGGAAAGGCAATGCAGGAGGAAATCGACTTGATGCATAAAAATGAAACATGAACACTAGTAAACCTGCCAGAAGGAAGAAAAGTTGTGGACTACAAATGGATCTACAAAATAAAGCTGAAACTAGATGAGAATGTCGAAAGGTACAAGGCCAGATTTGTGGATGCAATTGATTGCCTGCCAATTTTTTTAATGCATATTGACAGGGCCAAGCAAGAGCGCATGAGAATCAAGATTTGTAGTAACACGTTTGCCATGTCTGAAGAATTTAAAACCTTCATGAATAATGATCCCACAATAAACCTTGGGTACTATAAAGTTTATGTTGGAGATGTACAAGAGATGGTATGTATTCTGCTATGGGAGGATTACAACCTTGCCATTGCTGATATTCCTTATGGATTTCGATTGCCAAATTCCATTAATAATGAAAAAGCATTTACATTCAAACAGATATCAAAGATGGTTGCAGATTTCAAGTATTGATGACGCCTCCTTTATGGAGATTCATTATTTTTCTCAGTGCTGCACAGACAGCATCAGTGCTTGCATCTTTTAAAGAGCTCACCCATGGAGCTGAAAACATGATGTGGTGAGTTTTACTTGATAATGTTTTGGGAGCATAAAATAAATATATTTGCTTACAAATATTTTTGCCAAACAAAGGAATATATTGTAGCTTTGTGAACACGCACTTAACATCCGCTATTGTTTTGTGCTCACCTGCATTATTGACCTGGATATTTCATTATACTTAATCTGATTACAACTCTGTTTGGTTCTGCGTTCAGATTTGTGTCAATGCTTGAATGCTTTTTCTACATTCTGTCTGGCTGTCTAATTGATTTGTCTGGTTATCTGGTCTTCGCTTCCGCTACGACCACGCATTAAAGCTTTAAAATAATCATATTCTTGTGTTCGCCTAGTAAGTCGCCAGTCGTGCACGCACTGAGAGAATTGAAGGGCTATCTCCCCAACATTCTCTGACACTATACCCAGGAGGGCAGTCACTGCCCCCAATGGGTATTTGGCCCATTCCAATGAGTGGCTACTCCTAGTGCCTGGGCACAACAATGCGAGCCAGGGTCCAGCATTCCCCTTAAAACAAATCCGGGTCAGGGTGCTTCATTGCTCTATACTCTATTCTTATGGGTTACTTAACGAAGTTAAATATAATAAATAAAAAAATGTCGTATTTTTTGGTGGAAACTTTTTTTGTCCGGTTGCCACATCATTCTAAACCCTGTCTTGCTCTTGCTCTTCCTCTTCCTCACTCTAACTCCCACTCTTCCTCTCTCTCCCTCTCACTGTTGCTCCATCATGTGTTTTGTCTCCTCCATCACGCCTCGAGCACCTCCATCGCTCCTCCATTGCGTCGACAGTGTCGCGCCTCCTGCATCGGATAGGTAAGTGTGATTGGATAGGTATTGCAAAATTGTTTTTTTCTGCCATGTATTCTTCTTAAGCATAAGTAAGTAGTATGTCAGTTAACTGCAAGCACCCTCAAGTTTTGAAATAATAAGATATCAAACCTAATTAATTGGTTTACATGATCCACATAAGTTTCAAAATGAAAAAAACACTGAAAAAGCATATTTTACACTAGAAAGGTGAGTATAGCAGTGAAATTGCTAGTTTACCAAGAAAAGAGCAAAAGAACTTCTTCACATAAAAGTCTAACCACCGCTTGTATTCTCTGAAAAATCCCCCATATCATTCAAAGCTTACGAATAGCCTCTTCACACTCCTAGTAAGAGAGCCCACTGAAGGTAATTAAAAATATTTGAAAACTGCAAGGGTTAGAAAGATGCAACATGGAGATGTCTACCTCCCTCATGTCAGATTTGGAGAAGCAATCTATTCTTTTGAAGTAAAAGCACTTGCAAAATCAAACTTGTCCAAAAGCTCAAAATTGGTTAGGCATATGTTTAGCTTTGCAGCCCTCTTCAGATTTTCAATTTTGTTGAGATCAAGGTGATCCAAGGTATTGATCTACACGTAGAAGAGCTTTATGAGAAATCAGTGTGCACCCAAAACTTTTGACAGAGCTCCCAAAGAAAACTTGGGAAGGGAAACCATTTTGTCATTTCAGAGTACAAAAGGTTTGTATTCAAAAAGAAAGTAGAGACAAAATTTCATGTCTACTTACAGATCAATAAAGGAAAATCATAACGACACAGAATTTTACAAAATATCTAATATCAACAATGTAGTTCTCAAGTAGTTCCCCATGTATTTGAAACATGCAAGAAGATGACACTTACTAGTGCTTCTTATCAACATCTCGGCATTCCACAGTACACATGAAAAGATGTAAAATATAGCATGAAACTTCTATATCACAAAAATTTTGAAAATCTAAAATGCTCAAAATTGTCCCAAATTCTTACAAGTGAGTTATGAGGATCGTGTTGACAACTCATTTGTGAAGTATGAAATTCAGGACGACACTTGAAGGCAAGCAATGAGTAAAAGTTTCAAACATTTGCCAAATAGGTTTGAAGCCACAATAAGAAATCTCATAGGGGTGTTCAAATAGATGCATTCTCCTTTTAGGTGTTATCGCTGAAAAAGGTTGTCATATTGGCTATGCTTATTTATTACTCTCAAAAATATTGTGATAGTATTATGTGTCCCGTTATGGGCTAGTCCACATTGCCCTTTAACAACCAGTAATATCTATTCAAAAAGAACCACGTGAGAGGATACTTGACAAAAAATTGTACATCACACTCCAAATCCTAAACCCATAAAAATACTATTTAAAATAGGGTCCTAAAGTTTCAAATTTGCTCGCCATTGTACACATTTTCTAAAAAAATGCTCACAAATATCTGCTCATCGACATATGCTCGCACCAGGAAATGCTCGCCAAAAAATCGCACCCTAGTTTGACCACCTTTGATATTCTTTGTCATTGTCGTACCCAACTGTTAGCCATTCTCGTGTATTTCTACAGACTATGGAAAAATTTGAGTAAAACTGTAGAATTGGATAGATGAATGGATGTAGATTAAAGATTGATTATTTGGATAAATCTAACACTCCCACTTAATCTGAATCCATGAATGTCTTGACCTTCAAACTTAATTCAACACAAAATCTTTTGTGTGCTCCAACTCAGTGCCTTCATGAAAATATATGTTGTCATGTCTCGCGTTCGACAACATTCCAAGCTTACCTCTTTGTCAAAAACTTTACTTCTAACATAGTGATACTTAGTTTCAACGTGCTTACTCTTGGAATGAAACATGAGATTGTCTGATAAAGCAAAAGCACTTTGACTATCACAATAGACAATTGTCAGAGCATTCTACTTCAGAGAAACATCCGATAGTAAGTTTCGCAACCACACTGCTTCCTTTGTTGATTGAGAGACAATCATATACTCTAATTCTATAGGCAATAGAGCTATTGAGATTTTCTTGCGATTGTTCCATGAAATTGGACCAACATTGAGGAAGAACCTAAATCTAGATGTGGATCTACAAGTGTCTACATCTCCTGCCCAACTTGCATCTAAATAACCACTGAGTATGTTGAGTTTGTCATTGTCAACTGCTCCATAATAGATGCATTGGTCCATAGTAGCTCAAATGTATCTCATAACTCTTATAAAAGCTTTCCAATGTATAATCCGAGATTAGCCATATATTGACTTAAGGAACTGCCTACAAAATCTATGTCTGATATGGTATAGATCATTGCATACATAAGAGAACCTATTATCGAATGATATGGGTGCTCACTCATCGGCTCCTTCTCTTCTTTTGTTTGAGGACACTGAAGTTTCGACAATTTGAGTCTTGGATCCATTGGCGAGTGAGCTACCTTGCAATTCATCAAGCTATATCCGATTAGCATAATGTAAACGTAGCTCTGTTGAGTGATGTAAATCAGCCTTCATAATAACATATCGTGCAGATTCCGATGTGGGCATCGAATTTTGCAAAATTTTATAATCCATCGCATTTCGATGCGTCGAATTCTGACGTCCAAGTAAAAATTCCCAAATTGGACGTCCAGTGATTGGGAAACTGTGTCAACAACCAATTTCCAAACTGCCCTTTGGAATCCAACATGTCGGATTGCAATATGTCGACATGGATATGACGTGTACCTGGCATTCGACGTGGACGTCAGAATTCGATGTGTACATCGAAATCCGACGTCCGTCACATTCCGATGTCCATGTCAGTGATCCGGATTATGGACTCTGCAGTGATCTGCGGACACGGATGTCAGAATCCGACGCATTTTTGGTCGTCGGAATCCGACGTTTGTGAATATTTTGATTTTTCTTTCTCACTCTTTGCAGGCCTTTGGAGCGTTTGGAGCATGTGGTGCATTTGGAGCTTGGAGTTTAGTGCTTGCAGCTTGGAGCTTTTGGAGTTTTTGGGAACTTTCGAAGCTTTTGGAGATAATTGTTTTGTTTTTTGTGTTTGTTTTGTTTGTTTTTGTGAAAGAAAGTGAGGAGTAATATAAAAAATTGAGGAGGGCAAAGTGTAATGTGTGAAGTAAATGAAGGAAAAGTGAATGTAAAGTAGATGAGAGTGTAAAGTGTAAAGTAGATGAGAGTTACATTATTGTTTGAATAGTAAAGATAATAATGTAAATTTAGAAATGTAAAGATAGTGAAAGAATTTTTGAGATATATATATATATATATATATATATATATATATATATAGTGTAATTTGAGAGAGAGAGAGAGAGAGAGAGAGAGAGAGAGAGAGAGAGAGAGAGAGAGAGAGAGAGAGAGAGAGAGAGAGAGAGAGAGAGAGAGAGAGAGAGAGAGAGAGAGAGAGAGAGAGAGAGAGAGTTTTGCATTTTGCATTGATTTAGAATTTAGGATAATAGATAAATAGATAGTGTTTGGTAGTAATTGAAAGTTAGTAATAGATAGTGTTCGGTAGTACTTGAAAGTTACACCATGTAGGTGAGCATGAAAAACCCATCGGTATACCATGAATCTGTCTCCAGGTTTTGTTTCCTAATCTGACAATACAATTGTCTATTAGGAAGGCATTCCACAAGCATAAGATATTTTTATCGATATTGTACTACTCTTCTGACTTTTTATTTTCCCATGACCATTTAAAGGCGTCCCTTTCTTGTTCCCACTTGAAACTCAGAAACATCTTGAACGCATAAGTAATGGATTTATTTATGATAGTTTTCAACCCATCAGTGCCATCTAAAGGTATGTTTTCATAGCACTTAGAGATATATGCAACCCATACATTGGTAATCTTTGATGGTAGATTGAGATAAAAATCAATCGAGGACTCGCACTGCCAAAATAAGCATGTATCCACATTTAGGATACCCTTGTATGTTTTTGCCTTAAGGCCTGCACCCTCCTTGAGGAATGGTGACAACATACCAAGAGCTCATGTTAGGAATTTTGCGAGTTTAGTAAAGCAACAGTCATGCGCATTGGTAATCCATCTAAAAGATTCCTTGTGGGCTTTGTACGTACATAGTAGATAAGGCAAAGGGTCGTTCCCCAAGAAGATGTTGGGTAAAAACCCAGTTAGCTTTTCCATGACATATGTGATAGTTTTTGTAACTGAGTTTTTTTTATCATTAGGAAAAGGGCTGAAGTCAAGACTTGTTAAGTCTATCTAGGGGAAGCTTCTGTACAAGGAATTTACATATGAAACTAGGATTGTGTTGTGCCTTGTCAATGCCATTGATGTATGCAGTTGTGTCCTTATTGCCATATAGCCAAGTTCTTTTTTTGATGATTTCCATGGCAATGTTTTTACAAAAAGTCGCATGCTCTCTTATAGTTTCTTCATTTAAATGTTCATGCGTAGGCAAGAGCTTGATTAATTTGAACCATCTATCATGAAGTTCAGAAGCCACCTCATTCATATTATTCTTTCTCAAGGTAATATGATTGAGACCCATCTCTAAAGATTTACGTAAAATCGGGCTTTTAACAATATTGTTATTCGTAGAAATAGCATGCCCAAATTTTTTTGCAACAAAGTTCTTGAATCTATTAAGAGATAAGCATTCACACGAATGTAAGTTTTCTATGTCAAAGTCACAGAAAACATCATAGGGAAAATACCAATCACTTTTGACACTTGGTAGGTAAGTCCAACCGAATGTAATATCATGAAAGCGTTCATCTACAACAGCGAATAGTCTGAATAAAACATGAGCGTAAAAAATCTTCACATGGATTGCTTCAAAAACTCTATTGCGATAACATAGATGTAAAAAAGAGCTCCCTGAATTACTATTAGTGGTCAGTTGTAGACGTCATGTCGCTGAGATACTGACTTCTCTTCTTTCTGTCCTTTCCTCATCGTGCACGCCGATTAATCCCGGTAAAAATTCTGCCTTTTGATAGGTAGGTTGCTCTTTGTGCTACTTTGCCCTTCCTTTCCAGTAAACTGTCTTCTCTTCCTTGTCCCTGATGCAGATACCACGGAGTTTGGATTGTTCAAATTAAAATTGACCGTTTTCTTGCTTGTGTAACAGACTACGAACTAAAACAGATAAGAAAACAAAATTAATTATCACCTTGAAATTTTTGAATGACAAGAAAAACTCCGAAAGTGCAGCATGGGAGCTTGAAATAGGATAGTTTGTTATGACTTCCTCCCAGCTTTTACAGGCCAGCCTCCGCACCATAACTTCCTGTATTCTCATGAAAAATTTATGATTGCAAGAAACAAAAAGGGTAAGGCACATGATTATTTTAAAAAGTGAATTTGAAAGCAATAAAAACATCTATTTGCAAATTACATACTTGCTGAATTCGTCCACCATTTCCTCCAGTGAAAACACCTTCTCAATTACCCTTGTCAAAACAGAGTAGTACGACCTACTTTTTGATTTCCACCTACAATTTCATCCTTAACTCTCGCAGTTTTCTAGCCTTTAAGCTCCTTGTTCTCCCACATGGTAAAGATTTGATCCCGAAGCTCCTAGATCTTTCCAGTGCGGAAGGCTAGTTGGAACAATGGACCAAATCGTCTTAAACCGTCTGACTTCTCTGACTCGTCAATAAAGACTCCAACTTCGAGCAAATAGGTTCTCCTGAGATTTATATCAGGCTTCCCATGTTTAATTATATGGTCTTCGAATTCGTGATGGAAAAACCTTATTTTCTCAATAAAAGACATCTTTGTTTGATAATCATTATCATTATTATGATCCCAAACCAAAAGTTTTCCTTCTTCAATCGTTAACCTAGCGAAAACCTTGCAATCAACAAAACCAAAAACCATGGAGGCAGGTACGTGGTCATCAATTGTCTACGAGCCTCTACGGAATGTGACCCACCAATTACAAAGTAGTTATAATTCATTGCTTTTTCTTCCTTGAAGTCTTTCTTGGCTGGGCATTCTGCAGGATCCACTAAAACAATGAATGGAAGTACAATGGTACGAGGATTTAGTTTCATTTTCTTCATTACATTTGATACATGCACATTATGAGGCACCCGTACTTCGAGAGGTCTTCGCTGTGTACCTGGATCAACGGGTGGTCTATGAATTCTAGAAATTGGCAACTGAAAAATACAATGGTTGACCAATTTATCTCTGACCACAATCTCTCGTATATGATTTTGTTCAGAAGTAAAAACTCCACTGCTCAACATAAAGCCAGACATGTTTTCTTCACTTTCTTCTTCAGATGAGCTGTGCTCTTCAGTTTCTTTGTCCTTTTTGTATCCTTTTGGTGGTTGTTTCTTTGATTTCCTGGATGGTTCTGCAATTTCTTCTTGAGCCTTGGTCTTCATTTTATTAGGAGGTTCTTCATTGACAGTAGCCTTTCTCTTTGTCGATCCATCCTCTATTGTAGAGGGTTCCAATGCAACTTCTTTGCGCACAAATGGACCAAGGCTAATGATCATATTACTAGAGTTAGATAATCGTCGAGATAAGATTAATGGAGAGCATAAATCAAATCGGCAAAGTTTCTCATTCACAACAAACAACATCTTTGCTATCTTCTGATTATCAAGATCCTCCACTGTCAAAATGAGTGTATCTAGATCGTCCTCTCCTTCATAATCCACCCATGACACTGGGCCACAACATTTAGAATCTTTCATCTCTAGCTCGATGCTAGGCTTTCAGCACATATAAAGCTTAATGCCATCTTCTTGATTATACTTGACGGCCCACTCATAATTGAGACACTTGGACTTCATAGGTTTGGACACTCGAGGAGGTTCACTTGACTTTTTTGATGGAGCTTTCCTTGGAGGAGTCTGAGAATCATTCCCATCTTGTGAACCAAACTTGAATCGGATGCGCTTTTGGGTATTGCTAGTATGCATCATTGTTATATTGAAAAATGATGCAGAACCTAACAAATCATAAAAAATGGTCAACAACGTAATAAAGTAATACTTTATGTAAAAATCGACTAAAAAATGTGACTTAGGCTATTTTGCAGTCAGATTTTTGATACAGCGTATCGTAATTCATGTTACAATCTTCGTTATTCAAATTACTTCCAGTTACATGACAATCAAAATGCGATAGAGTGAAAAAAGTCTGCGGAGGACAATATATCGACATGAAGACATAACCTAACTTAAAATAAACTAGAGTTGATCTGAGATATCGATACGGCGTATCGAGTTCCTTGTTCAATACATTAAGGCCGAGCAATGACATACCATATAAAGAAGCGTAAATGTAAGGGTGCCACTCAAGCTTCACGAACTTTAAAAAAACCCTAAACAAGCATAAAAACATACATTTTGAACTAAAATAAGATTAGGCAAATTGTTATGATTATTTATTAGGCTTTGTGTTCTGATCTCTTGAAAAGAGTAAATTGGAATTTTGGACATCAAATCAAATCAAATTAAATCGGCCAAATCAGCCTGCTGATCCGAATTGGTCCTGCCAACATTGATAAAATTCGTAGAAATCATCCATACCTAGCACACGTTCAGATAAACACGAAACCGACAGAAGAAAACAAGTCTAGCAGTCAATCAAATCTATCTGGAAGATATTACAAGCACAAAACACTGAAAAGCATAGAAGTGTATGGTGAGGTTGGCAGAAGGTAGGTGAATAGAAGGTTTCACAGGTTAAGCGAAACTTAGAAGAAGCAATTTACTCTATGAATCATAGAAGCTATCCCTTTCGAAGCATGTAGTTCATAACAGTAGTAAGTATAGACTCTGCACTGCACTATAGACTCAACACTGCCTACTCTGATGAGGTGATCTACCGTGAGGGCAAAACATAAAGATCACAAGTTTGAACTGGTGCTTGAACAGCGGTGAGGGTGCTTGAACAGCGCTGAAGGTGCTTTTCAACCACGAGATGACTACCACGAGTTTGAACACAGATGAGGTAGCTTGGATAGGTGCTTAAAAATGGCTGAAGCTGTTTGAATCGATTTAGAACTGCGATGAGGGTGTTTGAATAAAGTTTGAACATCGATGAGGGTTCTTAAACGAGCATGTTTGAAGAGCTGCATGAACAAACATGAGGGTTCTTAAACGAGCGAGCTTGAAAAGCTGCTTGAATAGCGCAGATGAAAAGGTGAACAGGCGCTCGAACAGATGAACAGGTAATGAGCTGAGTAGCGTAGATGAACAGGTGCGCGAGGGTGCTTGAAGAAACTAGTTAGGTTGAGCAGGGATGAACAGATGAACAGGCGTTGAGATGAGTAGCGAGATGAACAAGTGCGCGAGGGTGCTTGAAGAAACAAGCTTTTGCTTTTCTACTATGGTTGAACAAAGGCGCATCGGAATCCCTGTTACAAATAGTTAAGGTACCTTAAGTTAACCCCCCCCTCTTGTTTCAAAAAGTTAAGTGCTTAACTTATGCTCCACTTAGCTTTTCGAGCTAGCTTGAGGAGGGATTCCGATACGGCATATCAGAATCCCTGTTTAAATACATAATGTAGCTTAACCTGAATCCCGATACCATGTATTGAAATTTAGGTTAACAATGCTATAAAGTTGAAATCCTTAGAAAGGAAATGAAAACATTTACACGACTGCTCGACACAGTGTATTGAATTGACTGATCGAGAGCTAAAATATATCATTACAAAATTTTTTAGCAAATATTTGATTCTAAATTATATCAGCCATTCAAAAAGAATAAAAAAAGCATCTAAATTATTCTTTCTAAAAAACGTACCTTTGCAGGAGATATGCTGAAAGACACCTGAATGGTCGCTTAATCTCTGTGAAAATCACCCAAATCGTAATAGAAAAAGAAAGAGCAGTAACCTAAGCGCACGATCCAAATCCTCAAGAAGCAAGAATGACAAATGAGCTTAACAAACATATTTATAGCTTTTGGTGTCATGATTACTTTTTAAAAGTAACCGTAATAAATATATTACGTATTAATGGGTAAAATTTTTTGGCAACACATAGTCATTACATTTTTGCTTAGGATTCTATATAAGGGGTGTACGCCATTGTGCATCTTATTTAAGCTCTTATGGTAGTCTGTTTAATTAGACTCACTAAACAAGGTTTGGATTCCTTTTTTCATTACAATGTCTCATTCCGTCGAGCAGTCCAATAAATTATCTTCTTTGTCGACTGATTCCCATATCTCCATTGATGGTTAAATGATAGCCATGTTTCAATAGAAGGCTTGATTGATGTGTCTAGTGAAAATCATCTTTCAATTGAGGGTCTCTTAGATTTTTCCTCTTATGAGGAATGCCACAAAAATATTGAGGATTGTGAGGTTAGTCATTCCATTTCTCAAAACCTCTCCATCATATAGTATATTTTCTCCATCCGAGAGTGTGAATACAGGGGAAGAACAAAATGGATCTCAAACAACAGGATTCTCATCAATAACATCTCTAACATGCTCCCATATAAAGTCGGCCGTGATGGCTTCACCCATATGCTGTGGTGTGGCCCTGGCTCTGCTGCGTGCTCTGGCTCTGGACCCCCCCCCCCCCTCCCCTCCCCCCCTCCCCCTGCCTCTACCTCTACCTCTACCTTTATCTTTGCCTTTGCCTCTCTCTCCCCTCCTTTGGCCCCCATCTGGCTGCCCCCAGCCTTGTGTCTACTCCGTCGTGCCTGTGTGTCAGATGGCTGTGACCCTATGCCTTGGGATGAGCCTACCCACTGTGATGATGCCTGGCCGACGGTTGTTTGTGATGCTCCACTCCTGTCTACAAAAAGAGTACTCAGTCCCCTCCCTCCCAAAACCTCTAGGTCTCCCCCTAGGCCTACGTGCAGGAATGACTGGTTCCTCCTCTGTCTCCGCATCAGGGTCCACCAACAAGTCAGCGAGGTCATCCCCTTGTGCCTCCGCCCCCCATCTCCTTGTCCTCCTCTGTATTCCCCTCAACCCACTCCTCCTCCTCCACATAGTCTGCCCCGAACATCTCACCACCCTCCGAGCCCTCATCATCTCCTCAGCCCTCTCCCTCTACCTCCTTGTCCTCCTCTACTGCCGTAAAGCCCGTGCGTCAGCCTGTGCCTGTCTGTAGAACTCTCTATGGATTTCATCATCCATCTCCTCCTGCGTGGGTGGTGCCCGAGGAGCAGCGGCTACCAAATCCACCAAGCAAGTGTCAGAATTCACCTGCAACCAGAAACAATACATTGTTGTCAAGCAAGTATTGTTCAACTCATTGCATATTTTGAAAGCATAGTAGGAAAAAAAGGGTGATGATGTAACTCACCTCGAGCATCTGACCCTCTCCTCGCGTGCGCCTCAACATACGGCCGTTAATATTCACAAACACCAATCGCCTACACTGCTCGATGGATAACTTGTTCCTCTTTTCCGTGTGATACAAGGCCTAGGTGCTCCAATTTCTCTCGCAAGTTCCTGCTGAACAGTCCTGTGCAAGGACTCTCTCAGACCATCGCCGCAGGTCACATGTGCTGCGCCCTTGGATGCACCACCATGTAACGGGCCTCAGCTGATCCTCCCTCCGCGGACTCTGCTTTCCATCGAAAGGAAACTGGAAGCACTTAAATGCGAGCAGCTGGCTTGCAATGTTGGCCAGAATCGGACTTGTTGGCAGAAGAAAAAACATGGCATATGTAACTCCCCTCGAATTCACACACTACCAATGACTATAATACTTCAGTAACATTGCTACCAACCGTTCTCACACACACCAGCTGTCCAGAACTCATTACCGTACACAGTGGACTGGAAAAATGCCGCATGTGGGAGGTCTGTAAAGTCCCCAAAGGCCTCGCTGGAAACCATCCGCTGCAATGTGTCCTTTACCACCACCAATTGCTCTAGCACCAAGAAGTAAAACGCAAAGCGTGTGGGTGCGAGCTTCTTCAGGTTTAGGGTGGAGAAGGTGCGGAACAGGGCCAACACACGCCTCTTCCTAGTGAAAAAAGTGACTTGGCGCATGGCCGTAGAAGTGATCTGCAACACGGACATCCTGTAAAAACTTTAGATAGTAGTTGAGATGTGGTTAGCAACATCGAAGGAAGAAAGCATAGCAAATAGAACAAACTATACCTCTCCGATCCATGGAAGCGCACACAGGTCATGGATGAACAAGTCTATGCAATGTGCAGCATAGGGTGTCCACACAATGCTGGGGTGCTCCCTCATCATAATCTCGCTCATCTGCTTGCAGTTCGAGGCGTTGTCGGTGACAACTTGAACCACATCAGACAATCACATTGATATTAATTTGGAATCAAGGTCACCTGAATTTTCATTTGTTTCCTCATCCCTTTCCATCGTAGAAGAAGAGCGTTTGGTAGAGAGAGAAAATCTTTTCTTATTTTAGATCAAAATATCAATAAAACATTGCATCATAGTTGTTGTGTATCAAATTGTTTGTGCCAGTTAGGAAAAAGGAGATTGAAGTCCATTCGTAGATGTCTATTTGTCAACATGTATAGTTCCTTGCCTGAACAAACAATTTGAATATACTCTGGATAACATGTTTCTTTACCGTCAAGCATTTCAGGTTGTTCTTAGTCTGGGTAATAATCGTTTGCATCGTATTGCATATTGTACTGAGAAAGCCGGTTATATTAGAATGCCTCTTCAAAATATTGGTCTCATTGCCCAGCATGCTCTCTCGTGAATGGAAAGACATTTTCGTCCTCATTGTGAAGTGATGCCTACAACTGGCCAACTTCATTTGGCAGACAATTTTTCAAGATCAAAGATTTTCTCATTATACAAGGTCGACATGGTTAGTGCAAATGAGAGCTTTATAAGTTACTCATATTTTACAAGAGTGTGGAAATCTCATTTCAACGATGTCATGATTCCTATAAAATTGAGAATGGGTTAGTGCAGTATTTGTGCCGAGCTGAAGAGTAGGAGAAAAATGGTCAGGGATGAGAATGAGATCAAGGATGTCAAAGAAGCTTTAAAGAAACACAGAGAGGAACAGGCCAAGGAGAGACATAAAGCACTACACCATCGAAAAAAATATTTTTCTTCTCCAGAAAAATATATTATGATGGTTATTGATGGGATGGACCAAAAGAAGACATACTTACCTCATTTTGCTCGACCTCCAAAAGAGATTACATATGATACATCGATTCAAATGCATCTTGTTGGGTGCTTGATATATAACGTCCGTGTGCATTCTAAAGCTTTTTTGACGTATTGAAATATTCACAATGACCCCAACCTTACTATTACTATTATGCATAAGGTGATATCTGCTTGGCCCGAAAGCTTGTCCCCTGTGTTGTATTTACAACTGGACAATATTTGCTCGGGAAAATAACAATCAAATGGTTTTAGAATATCTCAACATGTTGGTGGCGAAAAAGATATTTAGAAAGATTAAACTTAATTTTTTGCTTGTTGGTCATACTCATGACCACATCGATCAGATATTTAGTACTTTTTCAAAGAAATTATTGTGACATGACGCTTTTACTCTTCCCAAAATGATGTCTCTCATTTAAGAAGCTTACACACCGAGACCACAAGTACTCCATTTAAGAGAAACCTTTGATTTTAAGTTGTTTTCCAAGGGTGCAGATAATAATTCATCTTTTGAACGCCTAAATGATATTAGCTTCCAACATTGTTTCTGAATCATACCCTTGGAGAATGAAAATGTCTTTCTATTTGCAAAACAATTGTCATCTGGAACAGAATGGCTTCCGAAGGATGGACTCAAGTTTCTAAAATTCATTCCAGAAATTGATATGAAAGCAGCCAAGCAAATGCCTCTATTAAATAAAAAAGAGACGAAGGATACAAAAAAAAAAAATAGAGTGATCAATTATATGGTTTGTCTACAGGAGCAAATAATTCTTCTTGACAAAGCAAAGAAATATACAGGTGTGATTGGTGGAATGATTTCTTTGAAGAACAAGAATGGATATTGAATAGAATTAACAATGATCATAATGACTTGTCTACCGAATTTGTGTGGCCAAATGCATCAGTTACAAAAGATATCGACGATTCAATTATTCCTCATGTGCCTCGAGATATCATTCCTCCGTCCAAAAATAGAGAAATATATCTTGGCTCAAGAAGAACGAAGTGTGATTTCCTTACAAAAGCGAGCTGAAAATCTTATAAAAGAACTTCTAACATAAAGATTCTGGACAAAAGACAAAGTCTTTGCTGCAAAAGTTCCAAATTGTCAGAACAAAAGGTTTTGAAACGACTTGACTTTCTTCGATCTTGCCAAATTGTGTTTGATTTTTGCAAAATAGTCAGCAAGATTTCACTCCCAATCCACGTAAAGACTGAAAAGTTCTGGAGATGCCATATTTACATTGATAAGCAAACCTGCATCATCAAAAGTGCCTAAGTCCGCAACATCTTTTGGTTTGTACAATTGGAACTGCGACTTCCGCTTCCAAAATTGTCACCTATTGTCTTCACAAAAATTGATATTCTTTAATACAAATGTACTCTAAGCCATACATAGCAAAAGAGCCTATGTATAACTCAACTGATCCAAAAGGCACGATTGTGAATTTCCTCCTTTCTGCTCGATAGATAACTGTGCCCCACAACTAGAGAAAGTCGTCCTTTTCCCATGGTGTCTTCTAGTTGTCGAAGGCGATGCCTACTGTGCCTTCGACTAGTTTCGACATGATCGCTTTGTCTGCGTAGTTGCTGTTGCCATATCTTGAGTTTGTAACTCGACAGCTAACTTTTGATCTTCCAACTGCTGCTTGAGACTCCTGTTCGAGCTTGTCGATTTTTGCTACTGCCTCCAAGTATTCTGGATGGTCAGTGACTCCCGAACAGGCATGCACGAATTGAAGTTTCTGCGTCAGATCATGAATTCTCGATAGGGCCTGTAGGTATTCGTCATGGGAGTTCGGCCGGCTGCAAGTCTGGGTCGCTTCAATAGACAGCTCCTTCAACTTCGCCAACTCTTCTTCGATAGCGCCTTCGCATCTTTGAGCGGTTGCAGAAACTCGACTCGAAAATTAGCGAGCATCTGGCCTTGGAGCTGGTTCATTTTCGAGAGATCTATTGTGATAGAACCTGCATTGCTACCCAAGGCAAGCACAATTTATGTCTTTATTTGTGTCGCTCACTCCTCTTGCAAATATTTTTGGAGAGCGACATTGTGCTTATTGGCATCTAGCAGTTGTTGTTTCAAAGAATCAATAGTAGTTTAAGAATTTGCAGGCTTGGCCTCAATCGCCTTATTGATTTCCTTCAAAGAATCAGCTTCCTTGGTTGTGGTGTGAAGATGTGTTTCGAGAAAACGATTTTGGTCGATCAGCTTGGTGTTGTCTGATTTGAGAAAATCAATTTTCTCATAAGACTCTTTGAGAGAGTCTTGAAACTTCCGCTCTGCTTCTATCAGGTCCAAGATGCTCCTCTGATTATATCAAACAAATTCATATATATCAACCACTAAATTCTTGGCTTTGCTGATCATGGATGTAAACCACTGGGGCTGGTTGTCAGGGTCATTATCATCTTTATCAGCTGCCCCAATGTCTCCTACTACAGCTGCTCGAGCCTTGGCTAAAGTGTCGGATGGAATTTCTTCTTCATCCAAGGCGCTTGATTCTTCTGCAGAGGCGGGCTTTGTTGATTCAGCAGCAGCATGTTCATCCGTATCTATGGCAATGGCAGTGGCACCATCAACGTCCATAGCAGTTTTTTAGGTGCTACTTGGATTGGTGGCACAAGTGCTACTGTGGTGGTTGTGGCAGGTGTGCAAAAAGTACAAAAAGGACCAAGAGTGGATCCTAATCTGATCCTCAAGAGGGATTGGTTGTCAGATTACTTGATCTATCAATCTACTTCAGATTAAGATCAATCTAGATCAATTCTAGACACAAAATCCTAAAAGAACAATCATTGATTGAAGGTAAGTGTACTTTATGATTTCACACATGTGAAACACTCTATGAGTATGGACTCCAACCTGAAAATCAAGTACACATTGATAGAACCTCAAAACAATCAAAACAAATGTAGACAAATGGAGAGAATCACTCAAAATTGCTTCCAAAACCAAGATTGGTGTCTCACATTGATTATGGCGAAATGTGGCTCTATATATACAATAAGTGGGACCTCCTAGTACTGATCATCCCTATGATCCTACATGTGTGAAGGTGCTTTGTCATATGATGATTCATCATGCAAAACTGACACTTGGACAAAACCTTCTATTTTGAGCACTTTTGGTCCATTTTCCTTCTATATGGAGATCTACTTAGAAATCTTCTAGAAGTCAAAATTCGCCTACTTCAGCTTATTCCACACATGTGAGCTGTCCTCTACACGTGGGATATGACACCTAACCAAAGGATGTGGCTCATGCAATCAATAGATTGATGCCATGTGTCATATATCTAGAAAACTAGTTTTGGCCTTTTTAGCCACTAGAACTTGAATTAAATCATATGTACAACCTATATGATTATGGTACATGACAAGTACACTATTTTAACACGTGGGAACAGGCTCCACACATGTGTAATCATCCTATATACATGATTTTTGGCCTCTACCAAGCTTATTTTTGCATTTTTCACACTAAAAAATCTAGCTTGATGGAAAACATGATGATCTTGAACTTGACTCCATGGGCTGAATTGGTCTTTGCTGGTTCAAAAGGTGTGAAAATCAGCCAATGATCTTGATGTTGATCTGAAATCACCATATCCATGATAGTGCTTCTTTGATGTTGAGATCTTCGATGAGCTTGAGAGCTTTGCACCATCCTAGCACCTCCAAAATTGATCCCTTCCAAATTTCATGTAGATGCTTGACCTTGAGGCTTGCTCCTTCTTCATGTGCATGCTCCTCCATGAGAAAATAAAGATTTATTTTTGATTTATTTGGATCACAAAGATCTAACATCATGTCACCATGATCTAGAGAATTAGACTCATCCAAATTGGCAAGACTATGCATGCTATAATAACAAAGTGTTTGCATCATATCTTCATACTTGTTTACCATGCTAATCTTAGATCCAATGAGGCTAAATACTTCATTATGGAGATAAGTGTCTTTAGAAGATGATTCACTTACTCTCATAAAGAGTTTACAATTTGCCTTAATACAAACTTTCAAACTATGAGTGAACAAATCACTTTTGCTCTTACATGACTCAAGAGCATACATTTGATGAAATAACCATCTGCTTTCTGATTGATTTAAAATCAATTTGAACCTTTTAAGAATATCATCTATGTTCTCAAGAGAGACTTCATACTCAACTAGTATGGCTTTAGTCCAATTTTGAATTGCAATGATCTCACTAAAGCAAATTGATTTATCAAATGACATAGGAGAAGTAAGTATGAGATGTATATCACATGAGGTATGCTCCTCTTTCCCTTGAAATGTGAGCCACATGGACTCAACCATGTTTCTTGAGATTCTTTTGGAATCACAAATTGAGAAGGTCTCTCCTTCTCAATCCTTGACATACTTGAACCTTGAGAAGGACTCTCCTCCTCAATCCTTGGCACACTTGAACCTTGAGATGACTCTTTAAGATCCTCTTCATGATGCTCCTTTTTTATGGAGATCCGAGACCTCCATGTCTCATAATGATCACAACAAGTATGACCATTTAATATGCACTTCCTTTGATTATCAAGATTACTTATGCTAGAAACATAAGTCCAAAAATCACCACAACTTGGCATGATTTTTCCAATATTGAAATCAAAAGGTATTTCCATCTCAATAAGGCTAATTACTTGCTTATGGATATAAGTGTCCACTTTGGATTCTTCACTTATTCTCATAAGAAGTTTACAACTTGCCTTTAAGATTGAGAACTTACAATTTTCATCTTTATGAATGAACACATCATTCATGATCTTATTGAAACCCAAAGATCCTACATTATGAAGATATTTCCATTTCCTTGACTTCATAACTAATGTAAGCTTACAAGGAAAACATATTTTGCTATCTTTTAAGGCATCACACTCAACAGCATTGCCTTAAGCCACCTTTGAGATACAAAAATCCCTTCAAAGCAAAATAGATCTTCATAAGTTGACATGAGATCATAAATGAAACTATTTTCATTTTGTGATTCATGCTCGCTATTCTTGATTGATTTCTCTTGGATTATAACAATAAGTTTGAACTTATCTAAAGTTCCAAGCAAAATATTTTCCAAGGACATAAAATAAATCCAAGTTATTTTCATGAAAGTGACATCTATCTTTGCATCTTGAACCAAACAATGCACTTCCAAATGAAAAATTTCAAAAGATTTGACATGTGTTGTGATGGACTCTTGAAGACAAATCTTGCAAGTCCTTGTGAGACTCCAAGCCTCATTCACCTTTCCACAAAGGAGACACCTTTCCTTGGACTTGTTTTTCTTGTATTTGCATTTCGAACTTGAAGCTCCAACCTTCACCTCGGCCCCCTTGCTTTGGTTCTCCTTGGATGGATTGGTCTTCTTTTTGTAGCATCTTGAGAAAATATATCCTCCCTTGCCACAAAGGTTGCACTTAGGATCCTTTCTTTCCTTCAATAGGATGCCACCTATTGATGCCATGTGAATAAAAACCTGTGATATGATTCTACAAATGTAATTTGTGACTTTCAAGGACTAGATTTGAACATCTTCAATAATCTAGAATGATCTACAAAAGATCTAGCACAAACCTAAGAATCAATCTTCAAACTGATGACTAGTCACTTGGAAACTTTGCTTTGATCACTAAGACAAAAGCACACAATCTTTGAATCAAATCACAAAAGAAATCAAATCCAATCTCCTATTGGACTCATCAAATACCAATGACTCTTTTTTTTGAAAGTTGAAATGGATATGAAAAGATTTGACACCTAGATTTTTCTTTTCACTTAACTAGTTCTCTCAACACTTGAGATTCTTGAACAAAAGATGGGTTTTGTTTCAAACACATGAAAATCAAACTTAATCACTTCTTTTGGACTCACTCTTGATCCAAATAATCTCACTCTTTTAGAATGAATTTGATTTGATTTGACAACAAACTATACCATCAATTTTTCACAAAGCTTAAAAAAGTTAGACAACTAGAGATTCACAAAGATCTCAACCATGCATAAATACTTAAATATGGATGACTCCTCATTCTAGACATCCAATGGGATCACAAATTGACCCTCACACTTTCACAAAGAAAGTTGAATAGAACCAATTTGAGTTTCATACATAATATGTCAATTTTTGCTCAACAAATTGAATTCAATCACTCCTATTGGATTCCACCAATTACTCTACCTTTTAAGACTTGGAATGAAATTCAGAATCAAAATTTGTGATTCTTCTCACTAAGATATTGTGCTTCAAAGAGCTAATTCTACTTAGAAATATTTGATCACTTAGGAGAAGACAAATTCTCCACCAATAAGAACTCAAAATGAGCTTCTAGATCTTGCCCTCTACAAAGGAAGGAACTCTTAGAAAATTGGATCTCTCTCTACACATTTGCCATAGACACCTTAATGACTCTTTTCAAACCTTACAATCACTCAAACAAATTGAGTAGGGTTGAGCAATGTGACTTGGATCTCAATCTCTTTTCTAGAACTCTCAATTGAAGCCAATCTATGTCAAATTCTACAAAAGATTTGCATAGATGCTCTATATGCACTAGAAACTCTCAAAGGTTTCACTTGGAGGACATATCCAAGGATGTTTTCTAGCAAATTGATGCTTCTAAACTTGACTCCATCACTCTTGAACAAATCTAGAGTGATGGTACAATGGATTTTTGGCAATTTCTCTCTTCAACTTCAACATACAATCAAAAAATCAGAGTAGATCAGTTAATGCACCTCATTAAAGCTTCAATATTGATTTTTTGGCTGATCTAATCCAAGAACTAATCAAGGGATTAGATTTTCTATAGAAAATGTTTGATTTTGCACCAAAAATCACTCAAATTGGGTATGTGAGTCAAATTGTACAAATTTTTGAAATTTCTTAGTCAAAACCGGAGTTGTACAGCCTCACACGTGTGAAAAGGGTTCCTACAGCCCACAACAAGTTCTGGACCAAAAATTTTGAGGATATCTATCAAATCCAACTCGCTACCCAAAATTTGACTAGTTTCCTAAAACTTGCTAATTTTGGCTTTGATTTGGATCAACCCTATCAATATCAATAAAACCTCTTGTACTTGGCTCTGATACCATGTGCAAAAAGTACAAAAAAGACCAAGAGTGGATCCTAATCTGATCCTCAAGAGGGATTGGTTGTCAAATTACTTGATCCATCAATCTACTTCAGATTAAGATCAATCTAGATCAATTCTAGACACAAAATCCTAACAAGAACAATCATTAATTGAAGGTAAGTGTAATTTATGATTTCACACGTGTGAAACACTGTCTGAGTACGGACACCAACCTAAAAATCAAGTACACATTGATAGAACCTCAAAACAATCAAAACAAATGTAGACAAATGGAGAGAATCACTCAAAATTGCTTCCAAAACCAAGATTGGTGTCTCACATTGATTATGGCAAAATGTGGCTCTATATATACAATAAGTGGGAGCTCGTGGTACTGATCATCCCTATGATCCCACATGTGTGAAGGTGTTTTCTCATATGATGATTCATCATGCAAAACTGACACTTGGACAAAACCTTCTATTTTGAGCTTTTTTGGTCCATTTTCCTTCTATATGGAGATGTACTTGGAAATCTTCTAGAAGTCAAAATTCGCCTACTTCAGCTTATTCCACACATGTGAGCTATCCTCTACACATGGGATATGACACCTATCTTATAAATTTTCAACTCTTTCTTGCAAAGTAAAAATATTGAAGCCATAGGTAATGCTCGGTTAATCCAATGGTCACTGTGGTTTGACCACTTTGATTATACTACTCAGCATATCTTGAGAATAAAAAATAATATCGCTGACTTTCTTAGCAAGTTGTATCCTCCACCAAAGCCACTTTAGAAATGGTCAAAGAAGCTAGTCAAACATTGCCAGCAATATTACAACATCAGACTGCTAATGTCATAGTCCAACAACTCGGCTTGGTTTTGCAATCTTTCACAATATCCTAGTAATCCACTATGCCCATTGCATCTCCATGTAACTAAATGAGTTGTTGAGGAGAATGTGGGATGTGTCAAAGTGCTTGGATCTTGTGGATATAATGTTCCATCTATCCACAAATCCAAGTTTTTTTTTTCTTCTGCTCTGTAATGAGAACAATCCTCGGCAGATATTTGAATTCCTCTGCCTCCTCTTCTCTGCAAAGGTGCCAAATTAATAGGGATATCCACATGTAGATGATACAATGTCATCATAAAAAAAAACAATAGAGTAATCTGTTTCATCAAAGTACTATGACCAGATTCTATCCTACATGACAAGTTCACTATCTTGACACATGGGAACAGGCTCCACACATGTGTAATCATCCTATATACATGATTTATGGCCTCTACCAGGTTTATTTTTGCATTTTTCACAGCAAGCATGGTCAGAAGACTGGATAGGTCAACTGGTGTTGGGGGCAACAGTCTTCCCATCAACAAACATTTCTCCTGATCGCTTAAGACTCCAAAATGCTTACACAGATGTGAGACATGTGCTCCTACTGCCGAAAATTTTTCGTGTTTGATCCACCTCAAAAATGCCTTGTATGCAATGATGCCAAAGCATACAGGATTGTCTGCTAGAGCGTCCAATAAATACCCAAAATTCTGCACCGAAATGGTAGCATCCGCATCTGTCAAGAAGATAACTTGATTGGCGTATCTAGAAAACATTTTGAGTGTGACATCCTTGATCATAGAAATCTTGTAACCCTTCGTAGGTATGAAGCAGTTGCTCAGAAAATATGTGTCTTCGTCCACGACATCTCTGTTCGTAGAAATAATTTTACCATCAAGTGGTAATCCCAGAACCGTGGAGAACACTTTCTCAGAGACCAAAAAAAACTTGCCTTGGACATAAACTTTCAGCATCAGATACTGAGTGGATGGAAAACTCAGTACTGACTTCAGAAAGGATAACTGAAGGTTCCACTTTCAAACTTCCCAACCTGCATTGATCCAGAAAGGACTGGATTGATGCCAGCCAGATTCCTGCACGTGCTTTCCAGGTGATAGAAGAGCTAGATCCTGAAGCCATTTTGTCGAATAAATGACGAAAGCTCCGCAGATCACAACAGAATGTAATAGATTGCTTGATCGCAAAGATAGTGATCATAAGTAACGAAGCATAAAAAATGCAAGAAGAAAGTGTGAGGAGAAAAAAAAAATGACTATGATATGCAGTGGTGGTGTGGAGAGGATGATGACGTGACATCTGTCATTTCCGTTATTAAGGGTGTGCATGCTTCATAGTTTCAAAATATGATTTGACAGATCAGTCTTAATGATGGTAAGACCGTTTATAAAATGGAAATAATGAAAGTAAAAAGAATAAATCCGTTTTGATGTGTAAAGCGTAAACACATGGGAGTAAATTTAACGTGTCCATTGATACAAAAATTCTGGTCAGATAATATTTCTTGAGTTTGGACCCATTGATTCGTGTTGGTAATAGTTCGCCTTCAAGTGATTGGAGTTGAACAGAACCATTCTTAAACATCTCTATGACTTTATAAGGTCTGAGCCATCTCATATGAAGTTTTTCAAGGAATTTTTGATGTCGACTAAAACCACTTGGTTTGCCATCTTATTCCGTGCTAATTGGACGGCCCTAGCTTTATCAATCAAATGCAAGTGTTCATTGGAAATCCAAAGAGTTGAGATTTCAAACTGGTGAGACCAATAATCGAGGTAAGCCAACAGAACAGATAATCACTTGGAATCGTGACAAATATGAAGGTGACACTCCTTTGTCTGACACAGGTTTTACCTCAGAAAATTCTTCTTATGCATTATATAATTTCTCCAATGCATCTGACATTGAAGTGCAATATTTCGAATGCTATGAGAATACTGACAAAGAAGAATTTTTCGATGCCTGCAACGCTGAAGCGAGTGTTTCGGATAAAGAAATAAATGTTGCAGACACGAACCCTAAAGAGTCTGACGATGATTCGAGTGACGAATTTGACGAATTTGAACAAGAATTTGGTAAAAGTATGAAATTAAATGAATGGAAATCCCACCAATAGGATTTCAGCAATTCTTGAACCGTATCTTGTCAGATTTACTGTCTAGATAAAGAATACTATTGACAATCATTCAATCTAGTCATTTCATATTGTTTGATGATTCTAATCAAATTTAACGAGTATCTTGCACAAACGTTCACTTGACTGATTTCTAGCGATCAACATTGATTAGAAAACTATCAGACAAGTAGCTGATTTCAAATTTTTACCAAATTGAAATTCAACAAAAAAAAAAGAAATTCAAATTTTAACTTTCAATCTGGGAGTTCCCAACTCCAAAAGTTAAAAGAATGATAGTACAGCAAAACCTGTCGGCTATTTCATTGCGGTTCCTTCTGTCAATTTTAACTTATCTATCACCGAGAAATAAATTAGACTTAGTGAAAACACTGTGACATTTTATGATTGATAAACTCAGTTCAATCAATTCACTAATCTAAATTGATTCTATAGATAACGAAAAAATAATCGAAATTTCAATTTTTTTGGAGAACTCAATTTTTGCTTTATTTTACGTAATTCAAAAATTCTGATGAAAATACTATTAGTACAAAAAGCAATCAAAATCAAAAAAATTGAAACATTGTCCGATTCCTAATGTTCCTAATGTCAAATTGGCATGGCCTCACAGTTTCACATCGCCGCACATGCCAATATCAACGACATACGCAGGTGCCAAGGGACTATCATGCATGTAAAAATTTGAATATAACATATCAAAATGAATAAACGAGCTACTAGGAGATATTTTCTTGTAATCAAAGCCCTCTTAAAAGAATCATGAGGTGCCTAGTTTTGAAATCTTGCATTCAAGTCCACTTGGTCTTTGAGCAGGCCAATATTGGATTTTTTCAGTTTTTATGACTTCCCAACTGCAAAATCCCACAAAATTAAAAGATTACCTCAATAGATACATTTGAGATAACAAATTTCATATCTGATTCTTACCAAAATCATGAGAATTTCATACTTGCTAAGCTTAAAGCTTGTTGTCATTTTTGGCATACATCTTACAACTAGTGATTGAAGAGAAATAACATTGAGAAATTTTATATCATACCTTAAATATCTATACATGCTAGGTGCATCTCAAAGAGTTTATTAATCGAATAAGACATGATACTAATTCTATAAAAAAAAAGTAACGTATTTATTACCTGTAAGTATTCACGAGGTAGTGTATGAATATCATACTTTCAAGCTTGACTAGAAGTCTTCCGGAACACATATGATTGCCAAGCCCAAATGGTATGTACGGCACCGACTTAGTCTCTGAGGCCTGACTCAACAAGACAAATTACATAATGCTCATAAGCACACCATTATTAAGAGATCTTTGGTTCCAACAAAAAGGATATTATCGAGAGAGTAGCTCTATTTGATTCTCTGGCAAAAAAATAACATCAATTTGAAAGATGGAAAAAATACATGCATTTTCTAGTTACCTCAAATCTGGAGGGATCAAACTTCAGAGGATCCTTGTAATTTTTTGGACTCAAATGAATTCCAAGGAATGAGACATATACTTTCCATCCTTTGGGAAATAGAGTGCCTATCATTTTCAAATTTCATATGATCATCAAAGCTGCAAGCTAGTGTACGTAATAAACACATGATTATTTTGTTGTATTAAACACATGGCATTAGCCTCCTCCACTGTGTGTGTGTGTGTGAAAAAGAGATAAGCCTTCAAAATTAACCTTTTCTAAATTAGTTATCAGAAAGATAAAGTACACAAGGATACATAGAGAGTTTTTAAATCAAGGTTGTTGTGAAGGGAACTGTTATGTCCGAGAGAGAGAGAGAGAGAGAGAGAGAGAGAGAGAGAGAGAGAGAGAGAGAGAGAGAGAGACCCTTAAAATTTACATCTTCAACTATCGAACGGATTGTTTGGGGTACGATATTTGCAAGCCTAAGTGTCTCCTGTATTACCTACAAAAAATTGGTGAAATGTACCCTTGGCATCAATGCATATGATCATGTAGATTGCCATGCAATTAGACTACAGATGAATGAGTTTATTGTTATAAGTTGGAAATCAGTCTATTTGTTTTAACGTAAAGGAGTGTTATAGGTTACGTGTTTTCAGAACATCCAGAATGAAAAAGTGGCCGCTTACTCTCCAGGTCAATGGCATCATATCTAGATCTGAACAGCACAATGGCTCTTCAATTGATGTTTTTGCCATTCTGATACGTTGGTGTTCAGCCTATAAAGGAGATGATTCTCAGCTTATGAAATTGACTATATGTGGCTCCATTCAAAATGAGAGCCAAAAGATGACAGCCTAGATCTTTGAAACTACTAGCATATGCATCATATGGCTTTTATATACATAAATTTAACATCTACGTAGGAGTTGCTTAAAGAAAACAGTAAATTGGCAAACTAGTAGCACGTTCTTGTAATTTCCTTTCACGGAATAGACAAAAAACGACTAAGGATCTTCTTACGGTACCTTTTGATTCATGGAAGACCTCCACAAATCACTGATCCGTGGTCAGTCCATCCAACTCAATAGATAGATGTAGTCATGCATTAGTTTGATTGATTCATCACATGGCGCTAACGTCAAGATAGCATGCACCATAACGTGAAAAGTAAACTGCATATGATAGAAACCCACTGGTTATGTATGACAAACTTTATGACATAGTTGTGGTTCTGATATAGATGGCAAGCCGCATTGTGACATATATTCCTAAATGGACGACGAAACAATTTTTTTTGTTGACTGTTTTCTAAAGGACAGAAACAAAAAGAATTCAGCTGTGTGCATGTTGAAACATTTCTGAGCAAGTGCTCACCTTCCTGGTTTCCTCAGCTGTTCTTATACGTGACTGTGTATCCCATGTTCCTAAAGCCCAACGTGCTATGCTGTCAATGCTGGTGACATAGTCTTTCCGAGACCTTAGCTGAGATTTTGGAAATGTTTGAATATCAAGAGATTTTCGTAGTGTCTTAAATAGACCTTCCTTCATAGTATCAACTCCTAAGAATTGTCCAACAATAGGAAAGTATAGCTTAAAAGATTTTTGCTGCGTAGATAGCACAAATCCTGCTGCTTCCTCAGTGGATGTCACTATTGCGGGGTAACCCAGTAAGTGACTTCGAAAGATGCCACCATACCTATAAAAGAATAGGAGCTCCATGTTGTTACATGAAAGTTGGAATTATTGTCTATAATACACGAAAGTTTGAATATTGCTTCTACATCAAAGTGGGAAATATTGTTTCTACGAGAAAGCTGTTGCTTCTGCATAAAAGCCAGAATTATTGCTCCTACATGAAAGCTGCAATGACTGTCATTAAGTAAAAGCTGGGATTGCTGATTAACAGAAACCATCTGAAGTTGAAAACGACGACGCTAATGGTGATCAGAAAGGATCGATATCAGAACTTGGAAACATGTTTGTCATGGAAGTGGTATGGGCTTTGGAGGAAGAACTGGATGGATTCTCCGATCCATGGCAAACACCAGGCACCCTTGGGCAACTTTGAGCACCGCCGTTGTAGCTGTTTGACAGACAAGCTCCTGAACTTCCATTGCCGAGCTACTGCAGCTAAGAAGAACGTCAACAAGAACACAGAAAGCATAACGAGAATCATTTCATGTGACATCGTTGGTGAAATTAGCAGAGATGGATAGTGTCGAGAGCTATACGTTTTTGATCTCTTACACCTGGTATCGGAATGGTATTACAAGGGTGATACAAGCATCTCCATAAATGTATATTTATGTATCCCCAATGCCCATATAGGATATTTTATTGAGTTCAAAATCCATTTTAACTTTTTGAGGAATAAAAGGGACTCTCCTGGAATCATTCTAATAAAAGGGACTCTCCTGGAATCATTCTGCCTTCCTTTTTTCAATCCATGCACCTTCAGTTATCAAATGGTATGGTGCACTTAATAAAATTAACTTTTTTTACATGTACCTGCTACCACTTTCTACCGGAATGTGCATGTAAAAAAAAAAAAAAATATGACAAAGAAGAAGGTTCAAAAAGTAGTGAAAAATATCTTCGTGTCTAGGAAGGTCTGCCTCCTCAATTGTTGTGCTTCTTCGGTCGTTCCACCCGCATCATAATGGCCTTTCGCCTAGGTTACCACTCTCGGCCATCCAAAAGCCCCTCTCATAATAGACTTGTTTCTAGTGAAAGGAAGATACGCCTTGGTAGGACCGACTAGGGTAGCAGGCCCATGGATTGGGCCTTTTCCCTCATGAAAGGCCCCAAGCATGTGAATAGAATTTTGACTTCTACAAGCTTTGATGGACAAGCATATACTATGTGGTAATTTAGTATCTACCAACTACTAGAGTCAACCATACTTAGGAACAACCAATATATGGCCCCACCAACTAGGGCGAATGCCTCATCCCCTTGCCTTCTAGTGATACAAGCTACAAATGTTTCATTTTGTTATGAATATATATTCCCTCCATAAAGGATATATCATGATATTTTTAATCCTAATATCACACAAACATATTGCCAAAAGTAATATTTTTAATTCTAGTATCACACAAACATGTGGCCAAAAAGATATGTTCTTGATCCTAGTTGTTCCAAAGTAGGATTATTTCTACTGGTTTTTGGCGGTGCCAAGTAGGGCGGAAGGCCCGACAACTGAAACCTTCCCGCATACGAAAGGCCCCAAGCACATGGATAGAATGCAATCATGTCTTAGACTTTTCCAAGGTTTCATGAACAAATGTATATATGTGGCTAACTAGTATCTAACATCTACCAAAGACAACCCTACTTGGAAACAACGAATATATGGCCCCCATTGACTAGGATGGAATGCCCAACCCTTTCCATGTAATGCCACATGCAAAAAAAAAATATTTCTTGGGGTTTAAAAGCTTGTGCAAAAAACTTTTACTATAGTATTTGGAAAACTATTACTAGAATGTGCATGTGCCATGTCATTGGCTATCCACATGCACATTTTGTCAAAAACTTTATGTTCTATGTCTCAGTTTTGTATTGGCTATCCACTTGAGGATTGTGGTAAACATGCTTACAAAAATTGTGTCTAAATTCAATACATAAAAATTATACTCTCTAACCTAGCACCATGGGGACACTCTTTGAGATAATCTTGTGTTTCCAAAGTTTGTCCAATTCGGTGAAGTTGCGAAAAGGGGTGAAATTTTTTGCTGAGTCATGCTCTCTAACTTAGCACCATGGGGACACTTTTTGAGAGAATATTGTGTTTCCAAGGTTTGTCCAATTCGGTGTACCTTCTATTGGAAGACTCCAAGTTCTCACCGTAGACTTGATGCCACTCGAGCTTGAGCTTTTCCAAGTTAATGAACAAGTGAGAAGTGGTTTTTTAATTTTTTGCCATTTATGGCGGTTTTTGCATTTTGTGCAAATCTTATTTACAATTTTTTTACGATTCCATTGGACAACCCACGATGGATTGTGGTGTATGCACATTCTATTGGAATGTGTATGTGCCATGTTGGAGCCTGTCATTGCCTATCCATATGTGCATTGCCTCAAGAAATTTATGTGCTATATTTCAATCTTATATTGGCTATCCAAATTGTCAATGTAGACTTGATTTCATATTTAGAAAGGACTCATTTTACTAATCTTTTGCTATGTTAAGCAAGTAGGTGATCACTAGTGCCTTAGCAAGACTTGAGACTAGGTCTTTATGTGGCCCTTTCCAATATGCGCACCCACACAAATGGGCTTACAACACCTTTTCATTTGACACTATATTGTATTGTGATATTATTTCAATGATAAGATGGATTATAGGCATTGCTCAACAAAAATGCCAAGCATGACATGGTAGATTATTGAGTGACATGGGCCTTGCAATTTTTTTGAGATTATTGAGTGATATCTCTAGCTATTTTTTGAGCAAAAAGTCATAAAGAGTTTACAAATTTTTATTTTATTCTACAAACATTTAGAGTTTGAAAAATGTTTTGGGAATATGTCCTACCTTGAAATGAAAGACTTTTTTTTCTTTTTTTGTTGAGATTAGTATAAGTTGAAAACCAAACACAACACTCATGCTCAGGTTACGACTTTGATTTTGTACTAATACCCTCAAATTTTTGTTGAAATGTGCATGTGCTATGTGGTAGCTCATTGGCTGACCACATGACATTCCATCGAGGTTTTCTGTGATATGTGCCGAGTTTTAATTGTTTATGCTAAGCATGAAGGAAATTAAAAAAACTCTATACTGAATTTCAAAAGTACCTACTAAAATATCAACATTAGTAGAAGATTATGAATATAACACGATGACATTTGTTTTGGGACTTTGACCTAAAAAAGAGTAATCTTTTTTGGTGTTTTTTAATGGTCCTAGTATTAGACAAAAATCATGGATTTTTTTAAAATGAATCTTTAAATTTTTAAAATACCTAGAAAAAATGCATATTTTTAATAAAGCACTACAAGTTTTTTTTTTTTTGCAAACTTCATAAAATGTCATAATTACAAATGAAATAACATTTCAAGAGGACAAATGATTTTTGAAACTCGAAATCCCATTGAAATACAAAACGACTGAAATTATATTCGCATATTCTATTTTTAAAGTACGTTTTCTACGGAATTTTCACAAATGCCTCTCAATTCAGAACTTGACATATTCTCAACACTCTCGTTTTCAGCTGATGAAGTGGAAGAGTCCTCTTCTTCATCAGAGTCAACTAGCATATCTTCCTAAGAATCCATGTCCAATGTTGAGAAGAAACCTTGTAAGTCAACTTTTCTCCATTGATGACGAGGGAGGATGATGGTTTTTCCATTAATCCAAGTCAATTATATCTATAGGATATAGATATAGTTGACTTTTGTAGATGGTTGGTCATTGTTAAATCAAAATTAAACACCAAAACATCTACATCCTATAAATTCAAATCGTCGACTCTTGGTTGATTTTTTGGCAATCTCTTTCTCTTGCCCTTCGAATCTACTTGTAACATTTTGGATTCATACCTTCTCAAAAAAGCATTCGTCGAAGTGGTGCGCAACCAATGGACACGAAGTACTTTTCTCTGATTCCTATTTTGAATGTAACGAAGTACTTTTGGCAATCCAAAATGGATGTCCTTCATTGTCTCTTGAAGCTAGAAGTGCAACAAGGCTTCCAATATGGATTTTATTCAGATCACCACGCCACTTCATTTTTGCAGCTTTTACACTTTGCCTATTCTTCTTTGAGCCCACATAGATTTTACATTTCTCACCTGGCACAAGCTGCAAGAAATCATTATCTTGAGGAAGATCTGAAGTTCCTAATTTATGGCCAATGAAATACTTCAGTTGTTGATACGTGTTCGAGATTGAGCAAACTGGTGTCTTGTTCCTTGAAAAAGTCCATCCACCAATGCTGATCAAACTCATTAGAAAAATTCATAAGCTGCTTGAATACTTGATTCCAGAAAAAATTTATGAGGCAAATGGATCAACCTCACGATGTTCTCTTTGGACCTTCGTTCACCTAACATGGACTTCAAGGGAGACAACACAACAAGCTTGATTTGAGTCGATGGAATGTTAAGCAAAAATCGAACTCCTTCAAGAGGTAGCCATGAAAGTGAATTTGAAAATTGTTTGCCCCATAATAATATAATACCGGATTCATTACATTTGATTTTAAACTGATGCTAAAAGCTAATATCATTAATATTAGCTATGCATCATTCTGTTTCATTGGCACCTTAATGAAAATCATGTGTGTCTGATTAATGACACATTTGGCTTTGGCACATACGATTCCTTGACAATGCTTTGAAGCACTGGTAAAGAGAATGTCTTCTTGCATCTCAATCTCTTAGAAAAACAACTAAACATATGATCAATTTGATCGTGGTGTGGCCCACCAACAAAAGTTCTATTTTTACTATTTTGTAGTTTTTTTTCTCTACTAGCATGGACAAGTATGCCAAAACAATTTGGTATTTATTCTCCCTAGTAGTGTTGTCAACTACAAATAAAGTATTTCTAGAAGATTTTCACCAAATTCGCAGACCATCTTTTGTACAATGTTGATCTTCAAATTTGGATCATTTCGAACGTTGGGATAATTAAAAGAAAACCTTGGATCCAAAGTGCCATTAAACACAAGTGCTTCAAAAGATGAACCTAAATAAATTCTGCCTTGTGTGAAATTTTTAGCACGTGTGAACTTCACCACACACCCTACAGGATCTTATTAAGGTGTTGTGATTGCATAAGATTGATCAAAGAATAGTATGCTTGAAAAATCTAAGGCAAGAGCACAATGACATACATCTGATGAAAAAATCTAACTCTTCACTATGAAAAATGAATGTCAGAAATATTTTGAAGTGTTCAGTATGGGAAAAAGAGACTGCTCTCGGATAGAGAGAGAAATTCATACATATAAAACTCGAGTAGAGAGAGAATGAGTTCAAAACACCAAAATCTCAATATTCACAATATGGCAAAACATGCCCAGCTTTCCCTACATGAGAGAGACTTGAATTCCTATAGTGGAATTTCATGGAAAGTCCACTTAATTGAACTAATTCACCTACCAGAGATCCACATATGTAACTGCATGCATGCATGGTGCATGTACTGCATGTCAACTCATAAAACTGCCTAGACATGTATAGATTATAGAAACTACTTTGCATGTTGCATGGACTAATTGCATGTGGCTTGCATGCATACAGTAAGACTTTGCATGCTATCAAAACATCTGCATGTCATCATAATTGAACCTATCTAACTCAAATTCGAGCTACACGGATATGTGCTCAATTCACACTCCTTATATGTACAACATGAAATCTAGTGAAAATTATCATGGAAACTCGAGATAGGAAGATAATATTTTAATAATATTCACAATCCTCCTTAAAATTTATGTTCCTATCAACATAGATTTCGAAATTAGGCCAAGGTTAGACCTCATCTTGATAAAGACATTCTTGAGTAGAGGCTTGGTGAGAAGATCTGCAACACAATCTGAACATGAAATATGCTCTAATGAGATCTCTCTTCCAATGACTTTTTCTCATACAAAATGATGAGCCACTTCAATATGCTTGCTCCTTGCATGAAAAAGTGGATTATTTGCAAGAGCCTGAGCAGAAACGTTATCATTCTTGATAATTGGTAAATCTTCATCTGCATAACACTTAAGCTCCAAAAGTAGCCTTTTGATCCATAAAACCTCCTTTGTTGTGGTTGTAAGAGATTTGTATTCAGCTTCACAGGATGATAAGGAAATAGTTGCTTGCTTCTTTGAAAGCCAAGAAACCAAATTTCCTCCAAGAAATATAGTGTAAGCACTTGTGGATTTTCTATCCAACCTGTCTCCTACAAAATCTAAATCTGGAAAAGCAAACAAAGTCAGATCTTCTACTTCATAGTATAGTCCATAATCCAAGGTAGAAGATATATACCTCAAGACTCTTTTAGCCAACTTCCAATGATATAACTTTGGATCCTACATGTGTTGACTTAGCTTATGAACACAAAAGCTTAGATCAGGCCTAGTCACTGTTAACCAAATAAGTGAGCCAATAAGACTCCTATAAAGAGTGATGTCCTCAACGGATTTTTCATCATCTTAAATAAGAACTTTTATAGTGTGCTCCATAGGTGTATCTATACCTTTACAGTTCTCCATATGAAATTTCCTGACCATGGAAAGTGCATATCTACTTTGGCTTGTAAATGCATGACCTTTCCAAAAATCTATTTCAAGGCCTAGAATATAGTGAATAACTCCTAAGTCCTGCATTTAAACTCAGTACCAAGTGCATGCTTAGTTTCTTCAACTAACTTCTCACTATTTTCACAAAGAATGATATCATCTACATAGATAAGAAGAATAATTACAAAGTTATCTAGAAACTTATAATACAGAGAAGGGTCATATTCACTTAGACAAAATCCGAGTGATATGAGATAAGAATTGAGCCTTGCATACCAAGACCTTGGTGCCTGTTTCAGTCCATACAGAATTTTGAACAAAAGACAAACTTTTGATTCATTATCTTCCCTTCCTTCACAAAACCTGGAGGTTGCTCCATATAAATCTCCTCCTCAAGGTCACCATTGAGAAATGCATTAAAAACATCAAACTGGAACATACTCCATCTGTGAAAACATGCAAGAGAGATGAGTATTCGAATTGTTACCATCTTTGCAACTGGTGCAACTCTTTTTGAACATCATCAAGATTGATGATTGATCTTGCATGAGTCTCTTTGATCTGAACATCATCCAAGTTAAATTTTTGATCTTCATGGAAGACCACATCTGTACTAACAGCATTTTTGTCAGTAGACTTGTCAACTTGAAACTTGACATCCAATCCACTATCAAACAACTGTCCTACACTAATGAGATTTTTATTCAATCTAGGTACATACAGTACATCATGTAAGAAAAAAGATTTTGATGATGATGCATGTAATGGAATGCTAACTATTCCTTCAATCCTACACTCTACATCATTAGCAGTATAGATTGCCTTTTTGCACCTAGATATGGCATGAGATTAGTGAAAGAGTTCCTAGAACTAGACATGTGGGAACTAGCCCCACTATCTATCCACTAGACTTCTTTATTCTTAAAAGGAAAAGATGAAAAAGTAGACATCATTAATGAATCATCTCTTTCACTCTCTACACCCTCACACTCATCCTCATTAGTAAGGTTTGCTTGCTTAGATTGGTTATTCGCATAATGTCCTTTCTTTCCACAAAAAAAAACACTTGATCTTTGACAGCATCTTCTTGCCACTGGATGTTGCACCTTGTGAGGACTGATCCTCACCACCTTCTTTGGCTTTGTCCTTCTTGAAGTGTTGTTGTCCTTTGCCCTTGCCTCTTGACTTGTCTCTGATGAAGAGATCTTTTTCATCTCCACCATCTTTCAATGAAAGTCTATTGATCCTCAGCATCTTGTTCTCTTGCCTGCTTTCTTCAGTAATAAGAATACCTTGTAGTGTCTCCAAGGATGGAAGATCCTCTCTAACAACATAAGTCTGCACAATATTGTCATACTCATTTCTAAGTCCATTTAGGACTACTTGAACAAGTTCAGTGTTCTTAAGAGCATCACTAATTTCAGCTAACTTTTGATCAAGATCCTTAACTCTCATGACATATGATAAAGCACTCTCATCTACTCTCTGATAACTTAGAAATATTTGGTTTCTAAGTGTAAGCAATCTAGAAGTATTTTTGATTTCATAGATTTTTTTTAGAGTATCTCAAGCTTCCTTGGCAGTGGTGCATGTACTGATCTCTCTTAACACTTCATTGGTAGCATTCATTTTTATAAAATGAAGGGCAATTCTGGTTCTTTTGTGGAATGCTGCAGCTTCATTAGGTGCAGCAGGTTCTTCTTTAGCTCCACTCACAATATCCATTACATCCTATAGAATCAACAATGATTCCATTCTCATCTTCCACATTGCATAGTTGGAAGATGTTAATCTCTCATTGTGCTCTAAGAAATGTGAACTAGATGAAGACATCTTCTTGGTGAGAAATTCTAGTAATGATAAAAAATGGAGTTGAAAGGATGTTGTTTGCTATCTCAATCTAGGATCTAACACAGATGTTGATCCACCCTATGAAATCTAGCAACAGATGTGAGAACAAATTCCCAATACAGAAAATCAATCTATCTTGAATTTGGATCTTGCTTCAGTCACAAAAGAAGAAGCACATGCAAGCAAGAAGTCTATCTCTCCCACGAGTTTCAATGTACTGATAAATTCTCTAGGAACTTACTTTCAACTCAAACACAGTAATATGTGTGAAATGAAAAGTCTAATACCTGAAGACACTCACTTTTATCCAATCCTACTTGATTGATAGTGAAAATTGATGAAAATGGTGAAAAAGATAGATGTGTGTTCACTTTGGCATATCCCACGAGTTGAGTACCCTCTCAAACTCTCTGATTGCTTAAAACTCTTCTAAAAACAAATCAAATTGATTTAGAAACAAAAGCAGCACATTCTACTATCCAATACCTATCCAACAAGCTATAGAACATCAAATTTGGATCATTCCTTGAGAAGTATCACTCATTAATGAGGGCTGATTTCACACGTGTGAGCTCTCTATCCGTACAGAGATCCGCTGGATCAGATCAGCCTTTATTTGATCCACTTATGATCCACAGATTGCTTGTTTTTCAGCGAGTTTGAATTCTTCTCCAAAATTCGATTTTTTTGCAAGCAAAAACACTGATGATCTGATGTATACACACTCACCTCTTCAAAGCATGAAGCTCTTATACCATGTGAAGTCTCTAGCACGTGTCAACTTCACCACACACCTACAAGATCTTACTGAGGTGTTGTGATTGCACAAGGTTGATCAAAGAACAGTATGCTTGAAAAAGCTAAGGCAAGAGCACAATGGCATACATCTGACGAAAAAATCTAACTCTTCACTATGAGAAATGAATGTCAAAAATAATTCTAAGTGTTCAGTATGGGAAAAAGAGGCTGCTCTTTGGTAGAGAGAGAAAATCATACATAGAAAACTCGGGTAGAGAGAGAATGAGTCCAAAACACCAAAATCTCAATATTCATAGTATGGCAAAACATGCCCAGCTTTCCCTACATGAGAGAGACTCGAATTCCTACAGTGGAGTTGCATGGAAAGTCCACTTAACTGAACTAATTCACCTACCAGAGATCCACATGTGTAACTTCATGCATGTATGGTGCATGTACTGCATGTCAACTCATAAAATTGTCTAGACATTTGTAGATCACAAAAACTACTTTGCATGTTGCATGCACTGATTGCATGTGGCTTGAATTCATACAGTAAGACTTTGCATGCTATCAAAACATCTGCATGTAACTCAAATCTGAGCTACACTAGAAGGATATGTGCTCAATTCACACTCCTTATATGTACAACATAAAATCTAGTGGAAATTATCATGGACATGACCCAAACTCGAGATAGGAAGATAATATTTTAATAATCTTCACACCTTGTTCAAATTTTTGGGCACTCTGACAAAATGAGTCAAGATTGTTTTCTTCTGATCCATGCCATCAATAACAAGGCCGAGATATTTTTGTGAAAATTCCAACATTTCTTTCGATGCTTAGTCAAATTGTCTTTCAATGGTTTGTTGATCTCTGTGCACTTGAAGGGCTTTTGCAACATCCACTAAAAATACAATGAAAATATTTAATAAAATAAAGATATTATAATGCTATTAAAATATATTGTAGCTTAATTCATTTCAAAACAAAAAGTAATAAAATCAATGACAAACCTGATTAATTTTTACCTTTCTCATCATTGGTCTTTGCAAATTGTTTTGCAGATTTTAACAACTCGCAAGTAGAGCATATTATCATTTGTGATTTTTGGGAATCTTTACCAGTCCAAGATATCTTTTCCAAATTCTAAGAAAATATGAGTAACTCAAATAGGAAACATTTTTTGTTTTGGCAAACTCTTTGTACATAAAAAATACCTCTACTTTTGTAAAATTATCTGGCCAGTGAAAATATAAGGAATTAGACAATTTCTCTCCATGCACGTTTATGAAATGCTTTAGCCAGAAGCAGTTGCATTCAAAGCATCTGGAGAGACCGTTCGACCCTGTAACGATCCTTGTACTGTTGGGTCTTTCTGATGTCGTGCATGCATTCGTTGGAGACGTGAGTGAACTGCTTTGTAAGCTTTGCGACAAACATCCAAGGCATTTAAAAAATACAAATTATAGGAAAAAATAAAAGAAAAGATAAAGAAGTCCAACAAAAAGTATTCAAGGGCTCACTTTTATTTTCTTGTTTTTCACCGTTCCTTTTGTTTTCTCTTTTAATTTCCTCCATCTCTCTATATATACCCCTTCTCTGTTCCCCCCATCTTCTATCACTGATTATCGCCAAAAAAATTTCTCTCACTTTTCAACCAATTCTCATTTCCCCCTCTTGGCTATTCCCCTTCACCTTCATTCATTATGGCCTAACGGTTTCACATCACCATGAACGCCAATGTCAACTTCATATGCAGGTGCCGAGGGACTATCACCAAATTCGTAAAGGAGACATGTTAGAAATTCCAATGAAATTCTTCTCACCGATTCTGACTATCACAAGAGCATAAATGATATCAGACACTGGAGTCGAGATGCCTACTACAATGGAGAGCACCAACAGGTCATCAGCAAAGGATCTCCAGAATCTAAATATACTGGGAATCAGTCTATTTGTTTTAATGTAAAGGAGTGTTATAGGTTACGTGTTTTCAGAACATGCAGAATGAAAAAGTGGCTGCTTACTCTCCAAGTCAATGGCATCATATCTAGATCTGAACAACACAATGGCTCTTCAATTGATGTTTTTGCCATTTTGATATGTTGTTGTTCAACCTATAAGGGAGACGATTCTCGGCTCTTGAAATTGAATATATGTGGCTAAATTCAAAATTAGAGCCAAAAGATGATACTTTTTTTGAATCAGATAAAAATAGTTCCAAATCCTACAAACCTTGACATCATGAAGAATGTCCGGATTTTTTTCAAGGTAGACCATAAGCCAATCCAGAAGAGCTGATGTAGTTTCAAACCCACCAATAAATAGTGAGAACAAACCATCTTTCAGCTCATCATCTATAAGTTTTTCACTGTTTTCATCCATTCAACACATCAAAAATTGAATAATATCATTGTAGATTACACTTTCTATTCTCCTTTCTCGAACTTTTTGTAGGAGTTGAAGGCAATCGCAAGGGGGGCATGTTGCGGTCTGATGCGAAAGGAGTAAAGGAACCGAAGGCAAATGCAAGGGGCCATGTTACGGTCTAATATGAACAGAGTAAAGGCACCAAAGACAACTGCAAAGGGCTATGTTGTGGGTGAAAGTGGAGGAGTATAGCAGCCACAATTGACTGAAGGCCATCATCAAGTCAACGATCAGCTCTATTGAGTTGGCATAGCTCTTTATTCGTTCTATGATTAGCATAGGACAATGTGAAGATTGTGAATCACATTTAGTTTTATGTGTCAACTATTTCTTTTGGGTCTATGCTTAGCATAAGTCTTGAGTTACAATTTTTTTCAAGGTTACTATGTCAACTAGTTCTACCTCTTTCATTCCAGTAGTTGTAACTCAATATGTAGCAACAAGTGCATCATCTTCATATGATATTTTCAATTAAAGATTTTTTTATAAGGCCACTCCTGATTCTCACCATGTTTCTATAAATGTGGCATCATCATCATTTACTCATTCGCCTTCTGAAATTTATCATGTAAATGCTTTTCAAGAAATGACGCGTAACTCAACTTGTGACAAATGTTACTTCCTCGTCTTCCTCTTCAAATACAGGCTTTGCACAATTAGAACATTGTTCTTTTGAACAAGTTGAATAACTGAGTGATGATTCAAAAGCTTCAATTCACTCAGTTACTGATTCTTGTAAATCAACACATCAACGTAAGTCTATCGATCCTCGATGTGCAATCTTCTCACATCTTCATAGGAGAACTTCTCAAAGTGATCTTCGTCGTGTTAAATCTAAAAGGGCTATATTTACTAAAAATTTAGAGCTTTCTGAGGGTCTACAACATCATGAGGTTGGAGCCACTATTCGGAATTAAGAAATTCCAACTAGTTCAAGCACCCACAAGTGTCACAGGTTCTATTTATAAATTAGACTCCAAACAAAAAGAAAAATACAAAAGAGACTTGAGATCTTCACCTATTTTAACGAATGTAAAAAACAATTGATTACAAGATCTGAGATTCAAAAGCTATGTATTATTATTTGCTGCTCATCTTGTTGCTTACAGAAACTGAGTATCAAAGATATTGAAGAATTAAGATTAAAAACCTTTTCACGAAGTAAAGATGAAAGGTTTACTATTTGTGTGCAACAGTGAGGTCGAACAAAAACTCCTATAATTTGTATTTTTTTAATGCTTTGGACGTTTGTTGCAAAGCTTACAAAGCAATTCACTCAAGTCTCCAACGAATGCATGCATGACTTCAGAAAGACCCTACATTACAAGGATCATTACAGGGTCGAACTGTCTCTCCAGATGCTTTGAATGCAACAGCTTCTGGCTAAAGCATTTCATAGACGTGTATGGAGAGAAATTGCCTAATTTCTTATATTTTCACTTGCCAAATAGTTTTACAAAAGTAGAGGTATTTTTTATATACAAAGAGTTTGCCAAAACAATAAATGTTCCCTATTTGAATTACTCATATTTTCTTAGAATATGGAAAAGAGATCTTGGACTGGTAAAGATTCCCAAAAACTACAAATGAAAATATGCTCTACTTGCGAGTTGTTAAAATTTGCAAAACAATTTGCAAAGACCAATGATGAGAAAGGTAAAAATTAATCAAGTTTGCCATTGATTTTAATACTTTTTGTTTTGAAATGAAATTAAATTGCAATATATTTTGATAACATTATAATATCTTTATTCTATTAAATATTTTCATTGTATTGTCAGTGGATGTTGCAAAAGCCCTTTAAGTGCACAAAGATCAACAAACAACTGAAAGACAACTTGGCCAAGCATTGAAAGAAATGTTTGAAATTTTCACAAAAATATCTCGGCCTTGTTATTGATGGCATTGATCTAAAAAAAACAATGTTGCCTCATTTTGTCACAGTGCCCAAAAATTTGAACGAGTCAGATTTCATTCAGGTTCATCTTGTTGGAGCACTTGTGTTTAATGGCACTTTGGAGTCCAAGGTCTTCTTTTAATTATCCCAACGTTCGAAATGATCCAAATTTGACGATCACCATTGTACAAAAAATAATCTGCGAATTTGGTGAAAATTTTCTAGAGATACTTTATTTGCAGCTTGACAACACTACTAGGGAAAATAAATACCAAACTGTTTTGGCATACTTGTCCATGTTAGTAGAGAAAAAAAATTTCAAAAAAATAAAAGTAGGATTTTGTTTGTGGGGCCACACCACGATCAAATTGATCATATGTTTAGTTATTTCAGAGAATTGAGATACAAGAAGACATTCTCTTTACCAGTGCTCCAAAGCATTGTCGAGGAATCACATGTGCCAAAGCCAATTAATCAGACACACATGATTTTCGTTATTATATTAAGACACCAATGAAACAGAACGATGCATAGCTAATATTAATGATATCAACTTTCAGCATTAGTTTATCATCAAATGTAATGAATCGGGCATTATATTATTATGGGGCAAACAATTTTCAAATTCACTTTCATGGCTACCTCTTGAAGAAGTTCGATTTTATGCTTAACATTCCATCGACTGAAATCAAGCTTGTTGTGTTGTCTCCTTTGAAGTCCATGTTAGGAGAACAAAGGTCCAAAGAGAACATCGTGAGGTTGATCCATTTGCCTCATAAATTTTTTCTAGAATCAAGTATCAAGCAGCTTATGAATTTTTTAATGAGTTTGATCAGCATTGATGGATGGACTTTTTCAAGGAACAAAACATCAGTTTGCTCAATCTCGAACACGCATCAACAACTGAAGAATTTCATTGGCCTCATAAATTAGGAGCTTCAACTACAATTGTCAAACCTTCAGATCTTCCTCAAGATAATGATTTCTTGCAGCTTGTGCTAGGTGAGAAATGTAAAATTTATGTGGGCTCAAAGAAGAATAGGCAAAGTGTGAAAGCTGCAAAAATGAAGTGGCATGGTGATCTGAATAAAATCCAAATTGGAAGCCTTGTTGCACTTCTAGCTTTAAAAAACAATGAAGGACATCCATTTTGCCAAAGTACTTAGTTTCATTAAAAATAGCAAACAGAGAAAAGTACTACGTGTCCATTGGTTGCGCACCACTTCGACGAATGTTTTTTTGAGAAGGTATGAATTCAAAATGTTACAAGTAGATCCGAAGGGCAAGAGAAAGAGATTGCCACAAAAATCAACCAAGAGTCGACGATTTGAATTTACAGGATGTAGATGTTTTGGTGTTTAATTTTGAGTTAACAATGACCAATCATCTACAAAAATCAACTATATCTATATTGAAAGAACAATTTGGATTAATGGAAAAGCCATCATCCTCCACTCGTCATCAATAGAAAAAAGTTGACTTATAATGTTTCTTGTCAATATTGGACACAGATTCTGAGAAAGATATGCTAGTTGACTCTGATGAAAAAGAGGACTCTTCCACTTCATCAGCTAAAAACGAGAGTGTTGAGAATATGTCAAGTTTTGAATTGAGAGGCATCAGTGAAAATTCCTTAGAAAATGTACTTTAAGTAAATAGAATATGCAAATATAAATTCAGTCGTTTTGTATTTTAATAGAATTTTGAGTTTCAGAAATCATTTGTCCTCTTGAAATGTTATTTCATTTGTAATTATGACGATTTTATGAAGTTTGCAAAAAAAAAAACTTGTAGTGCTTTCTTAAAAATATGCATTTTTTTTTTGGCTATTTTTAAAAATTTAAAGATTTATTTTAAAAAAAATCCATGATTTTTGTCTAACACTAGGACCATTAAAAAACACCAAAAAAGATTACTCTTTCTTTCAAAGTCCCAAAACAAATGTCATCGTGTTATATTCATAATCTTCTACTGAAGTTGATTTTCTAGTAGGTACTTTTGAAATTCACTGTAGAGATTTTTTAATTTGCTTCTACTTTTAACATAGACAATTAAAACTTGGCACATATCACAGAAAAACTTCGATGGAATGTCATGTGGTTAGCCAATGATGAGCTACCACATAGCACATGCCCATTTCAACAAAAATTTGAGGGTATTAGTACAAAATCAAAGTTGTAACCTGAGCATGATTGTTGTGTGCCAGCTAGGAAAAAATAAAAACTCAAACCCTAAGTTTGGTTTTCACCTTATACTAATTTCAATAAAAAAAAAAGTCTTTCATTTCAAGGCAGGACATATTCCCAAAACATTTTTCAAAGTGTAATTGTTTGTAGAATAAAATAAAAATTTTGTAAACTCTTTATCACTTTTTGCTCAAAAAATAGCTAGAGATATCACGCAATAATCTCAAAAAAATTGCAAGGCCCATGTCACTCAATAATCTACCATGTCATGCTTGGCATTTTTGTTGAGCAATGCCTATAATCCATCTTATCATTGAAATAATATCACAATACAATATAGTGTCAAATGAAAAGGTGTTGCAAGCCCATTTGTATGGGCTCGCATATTGGAAAGGGCCACATAAAGACCTAGTCTCGAGTCTTTCTAAGGCACTCGTGATCACCTACTTGCTTAACATAGCAAAAGATTTGCAAAATGAGTCCTTCCTAAATATGAAATCAAGTCTACATTGACAATCTGGATAGCCAATATAAGATTGAGATATAGCACATAAATTTCTTGAGGCAATGTGCATATGGATAGCCAATGACAGGCTCCAACATGGCACATACAATTCCAATAGAATGTGCATACACCACAGCCCATTGTGGGTTGTCCACATGCACATTCTGCTTAAGAAATTCAAAAATGGAATTGTGAAAAAATTGTAAATAAGATTTGCACAAAATGCAAAAATTGCCATAAATGGCAAAAAATTAAAAAACCACTTCTCACTTGTACATTAACTTGGAAAAGCTCATGCTCGATTGGCATCAAGTCTGCGGTGAGAACTTGGAGTCTCCCAATAGAAGGTACACTGAATTGGACAAACCTTGGAAACACAATATTCTCTCAAAGAGTGTCCCCATGGTGCTAAGTTAGAGAGCATGACTCCGCAAAAAATCTCACCCTTTTCCTCAGCTTCACCAAATTGGCCAAACCTTGGAAACACAAGATTATCTTAAAGAGTGTCCCCATGGTGCTAGGTTAGAGAGCAAGACTCAGCAAAAAATCGTACCCCTTTCCTCGGCTTCACACAAACATAGTGCCAAGTGCTCAGCAAATGTAGAATTTTTATGTATTAAATTTAGACAATTTTTGTAAGCCTGTTTACCACAATTCTCAAGTGGATAGCCAACACAAAACTGAGACACAGAACGTACAGTTTTTGACCAAATGTGCTTGTGGATAGCCAATGACATGGCACATGCACATTCTAGTAATAGTTTTCCAAATACTATAGTAAAAGTTTTTTGCACAATCTTTTTCCATCCTAGTCAATGGGGGCCATATATTCGTTGTTTCCAAGTAGGGTTGTCTTTGGTAGATGTTAGATACTAGTTAGCCACATATATACATTTGTTCATGAAACCTTGGAAAAGTCTAAGACATGATTGCATTCTATCCATGTGCTTGGGGCCTTTCGTATGCGGGAAGGCTTCAGTTGTTGGGCCTTCCGCCCTACTTGGCACCGCCAAAAACCAGTAGAAATAATCCTACTTTGGAACAACTAGGATCAAGAACATATCTTTTTGGCCACATGTTTGTGTGATATTAGAATAAAAAATATTACTTTTGGCAATATGTTTGTGTGATACTAGGATTAAAAATATCACGATATATCCTTTATGGAGGGAATATATATTCATAACAAAATGAAACAGTTGTAGCTTGTATCACTAGAAGGCAAGGGACTGAGGCATTCGCCCTAGTTGGTGGGGCCATATATTGGTTGTTCCTAAGTATGGTTGACTCTAGTAGTTGGTAGAAACTAAATTACCACATAGTATATGCTTGTCCATCAAAGCTTGTAGAAGTCAAAATTCTATCCACATGCTTGGGGCCTTTCATGAGGGAAAAGGCCCAATCCATGGGCCTGCTACCCTAGTCGGTCCTACCAAGGCGTATCTTCCTTTCACTAGAAACAAGTCTACTATGAGAGGGGCTTTTGGATGGCCGAGAGTGGTAGCCTAGGCGAAAGGCCATTATGATGCGGGTGGAACGACCGAAGAAGCACAACAATTGAGGAGGCAGACCTTCCTAGACACGAAGATATTTTTCACTACTTTTTAAACCTTCTTCTTTGTCATATTTTTTTTTAACATGCATGTTCCGGTAGAAAGTGGTAGCAGGTGCATGTAAAATTTTATATTACGTGCACCATACCATTTGATAAATGAAGGTGCATGGATTGAAAAAAGGAAAGTTCTAGTAGATTCAAGTATTTTATGCCGACTCAACCTTGCTTTTATTTCCGTCGCAGTAAAATATAATAGTGAGGCTCTGGGCTTTGTTCCTACTTGTTAGCCGATCTGCTACTTGTCAACTCTTTTGGTATTGGCGCTCCCGATATATTTAGATTCTCGAGATACTTTGTTGATGGGTTATCGGTACTCTCCATTGTAGTAAGTGGCCCGACTCCGGTGTCTGATATCCTTTATGCTCTTATGATAGCCGAAATCGATTAGAAGAATTTCCATTAAAATCTTCTAACATGCCCCCACTACAAATTTAGTCCCTTGGCACCTGCATATGTCATTGATATTGGCGTGCATGGCAATGTGAAACCGTGAGGTCATAATGAATGAAGGTGAAGGGGAATAGCCAAGAGGGGGAAATGAGAATTGGTTGAAAATTGAGAATTTTTTTTTTGGCAATAATCAGTGATAGAAGAGGGGGAAACAAAGAAGGAGTATATACAAAGAGATGGAGGAAATTAAAAGAGAGAACGGAAGGAACGGTGAAAAACAAGAAAATAAAAGTGAGCCCTTGAATACTTTTTGTTGGACTTCTTTTCCTTTTCTTTTTTTTTTTTTTTTTCAAGTTTTTTTTCATTGAGTCTGTTCAAGCTGCTTACCCTTCTTCTCTTCAGCATCTCGGATTTGTCGGTGGGTTGTAGCTACCGTTCGAGCGAAACGAGGCCACAATGAGCTGTGCATTAAGGATTGTGAGCGGATTGGGTCACACGCAAAGTGCATATTGCCCATGAATCCCATCGTATATCATCGTTCCAATCTCTCTATATTGACGAAAGATGTTGCAGATAGGCGATGGTAGATCCGGTATAAAGGAATCTAATCCTCAATGGTCGTTGACATGAAGCACTTGTTGGGATTGAAACAATACTTACCAAAGCACAAGTAGCATGTGGTATCCACTTTTGTGGCGGTAAGAAGGTTCTCCGCATTATAGTAGGCTTCCAAGATGATAAGATCTGTTGAGGGCCCTGGTGAAGTTGATTGCTGTTTTCCAACCATGTTCTAATTTTATTAATGGCCAATTGTAGGCCCCCATGCTAGGAGTCTTCAAAGTTGACCATGCTCTTCTTCCGGACATGGAATGATATGCTAGATCTGCCCTTATTGCTGCCGAAACCAGGAAAGTTCCTCAAACTTGTCCGACAATTTGTAGCCACCTCTTGTTGTAATATCTAGATATTTCTTGACAAAGAGGGCCGGTTGTCCAGAATCAGGTTACATGTAGATTTTTTGGTACCAGTGCTGGTGTACCGCAGTAGTTCTACAGTGAGTGTCCTCAGTGCGAGGGATCAAAATAATTGAGGTGGATGGAAGGTCCATGGCCAATAAGTAGGATTCAGTATATTCCTAGTCTTGGATACACGACAGTACTGACCCAAAAGTAACTAATATCTTTGTGAGGCCCAGAACACACTAAATGGAGTTTAGACAAGGTATGAGACAATGTATGCATGTGTAGAGATATCAATAGCAATTCTATGAATAGTTGGTCCATGCTTAGGACTCTATTCTAAATGAATCTATGTATAGGGAACTTAGAGCTATGCATGGCTATTTGCTCAGGTTGCTTTTGTCTCTATAGATTGAGGCCAAACTCGCCTTACTCCTCATGGTGGTCATTGATTCATTGCCAGGGTTTCACTTTATCTTCATGCTTATTATTCCTTGGCTTGGGGGTGAAGCTTCTAGAGTTGATTGGTTTCTTCTACTTGGTCGGGTGGTTGCTCCATAGTGTGTTTTCCATTGTGTTTTGTCTTGTAAGCAGGATCTTAGGGAGCTTTCCTTTTATTGGTATCAGAGCAAGGCTTACAAAGATTGGAGAACATGGAGAAGGGCTACCTTTTCGTCGAAATTTCGGATTGGATCATTGGAATTCTCTTCCAGGGTGGATAACAAGGGTACAAGTGGGTGTACTATCATGGTTTCAATTTGCATTTTTCTAAGATCCATTACTCTTGGGATTCTTTGTGGGTTTATGGAGAATTGTCCTTGAAGGCCAATTTATGATGCTTTTTTGGAGCTTTTTCTTGTGTAGATCAAATCTTTGGTAGATCTGAATTTTCCAGCAAGTGTACTTTATTTTAAAGGTTCATTAATGATGAAATTAATGATGCATGCCAGTTCTTTCCAATGATTTATGATTCTAGGCTATGTTTTGGTCAAAATTGCTTGGTTTTTCATGCTTTTGGCACAAAATAGATAGTAAGAACCAAAATCCAGCAAGATCAGACCAATTAGATGATTATAATTCTGCAAATTGGCGTTAGAGAAAGAGTTGTATATCATGAATTTCCACTTTATTGTGAGAAAAAAATCAAAAAATAGCCAAAAATCATCATTTTTGCTTGTTTTTTCATAAAATTGGATAGTAGGTGGCTGTAAAACACCATGTAGAGCTTGTAAAGAGGTGGACCAAAGTCTTTTGAAACTTTTCCTTAAGTTAGAACCAATAATTCCAGCAATTGAACTTGTAGGAAGTCAAAAAAGTTCAAAAAATGACCATTTTTGGTGATTTTTGGAGGATGGATCCCTCCAAATCCACAAGGAGATCATTCTAGAATTATTTACATCATGATTAGCATTCTTCTTTTACCTTCCCAACAAGCTATCAGATGTATAAAATGATGGCTGGTGGCTTATGCACCATCTCCATCAAGTTTGAAGCTATTTTGACTTCTACAAATCAAGAAATCTTCGGTTTCAGTCTATACTGCATCTTAGGATCAATATGAATGCTTCATGGAAGTCTTACTGATTGTTTAAGACTATTGGTAGCATCAATTTTGGGCTAGGATGGGTGTTTGCACATTTTTGCATGATTTCGTCATGTGGAAATGTGCCCTACTATAGATTTTATGACACTCTGATCTCGCACGTGTGAAGCCTAGGTGGTAGGCTGATGTGGCAAGCATCTTGTTCACTTGATCTCCCTCTAAACTGAGCTTTATAGTACCCAATTTGGTGTCATGTAGCCAAAGTTATGATCATTTGAAATTTTGTAGTTTTGTGAGTAAAATTGGCAAATTTTGGAATTGTTATGATTGCATTCTAGTCATTTCCCTAATTTGTAGTACTGTGCATGCATGGATTAGTTGCATGCTGATTTTCATAGTGATTCTAACATGCATGAGAGATTTACAACCAATTTGAGTGGTCATATGCATGTGCTCTGACAGTTGGGTCACAAATCAGTGTTAAGGGCTGACAAATTTCATAAAATTGAAGTTTACGTAAAAAATTTCGTAATGATGTTTTGTGAGAATGAAGGTGAAGGGGAATAGCCAAGAGGAGGAAATGATAATTGGTTGAAAAGTGAGAGAAAAAGTTTTGGCGATAATTAGCGGTAGAAGAGGGGGGAAATAGAGAAGGGGTATATAAAAAGAGATGGAGGAAATTAAAAGAGAAAATGAAAGGAACGGTGAATAACAAGAAAATAAAAGTAAGTTCTTGAATACTTTTGGTTGGACTTCTTCTTCTTTTTCAATTTTTTTTTTTCATTGAGTCTGTTCAAGCTGCTTACCGTTCTTGTCTTCGACATCTCGGATTTGTCAGTGGGTCGTAGCTACTGTTCGGACGAAACGGGACCACAATGAGCTGTGCATTAGGGATTGTGGGCGGATTGGTGCATATTGCCCATGAATTCCATTATATACCATCGTTCAAACCTCGCTATATTGATGTTGTAGATAGGTGATGGTAGGTCCGGTATAGAGGAATCTGATCCTCAATGGTCGTTGACTTGAAGCTCTTGTTGGGATTGAAATAGTACTCACCAAAGCACAAGTACCATGTGGTATCTACTTTCGTGGCGGTAAGAAGGTTCTCCGCATTATAGCAAGCTTCCAAGAGTGTTTGGATAGATTTTGTCAATATTAATGGAGTAATGCCAAACCAGTCAATAAAAAAAACTAGTCCAATTTTTTTGAAAAAATTGTAATAATAGAAATTCCATAACTGATTTCATTTCTAGTAAAATCCTATGGTGAATTATATTCAAAAGATCATACTAGTACTTTTTCACATTCTACTAAATGATTTTTGATATATCAGATATTCAGCCCAAGTATAGGACATAAATGAAATTGTTTTGGACCGTTTCCTATAGTAATTAATTTTTAAACATTTACTAATGTCGTTATGTCTTCTTGGTACCTTAGCTGAAGTAGATTTTCAAGGAGCTGAAAATTCTAATACTGGTTATTAATTTCTTGGTTAGAATTCATTCACTTGAATTCATAACTAATATCTTTGTCACCATTGAGTTATCCACAGTTTTAGATGTCAATTGTGATGTTAGAAGTGGAATCTGATACGTGGATTACATTGGATCTGTTAGTTGATAGAAGCTTGTCCCTAGATTTGATGCATCAGAAGGAGATTTGAAGCTTATTCATTAACCAGTAAAGATCAGAATGTAATGTGAAACCATGTTGATTCTTCTGTTTAAGTCACATAATCAAATGTGGATGTGTGGTATCCATCTGATAGGCATGCCAGTCATCAAAATAAATGGATTCTCCAGTGTTTGAAAATAAGAGATAATATCCTATAGTATCAAATAAGGCGGTTAAGAATTTTTTGGAAGAAACAACTGACGGTATGTGTAAAATTGTATAGACCAAATTGACCAAGAAATAAAGGCTATCTAGTCTGCCATTCTTTTTGTATGAAATGTATTTTGAATATTAGAGCTTATTACTCTAACTAATAAAATATGAGTGCAGGTATCATTACCTGAAGACAAGAAATGAAACTGTAGATCAATGCTAACAGTTTGATATGCAGGTTCTAGAAATAGAATCTAATGATGAACCATTTTATGATATTAGTCCTGAACTTTTCTTAAGGGTATGTGTAGGTACTAAGAAGAGTACCTGAAGAATGAATCCAAAGAAGCTTCTTAAAGCTAATAGACGGTACCTGAACAAGGCTCAATCGAGTCTAAAAAGAAGGCTCACTCGACTCTATGAAGATTGGTAGAAGAAATTGAAGGACTGATCACCCTTTGTTTCACACTCCAGCATGATTGGGGATGGGGTCTTGTAAGTAGGATCTTAGGGAGCTTCCCTTTTAGAAGGTCTATTTTCGGAGGTGAGAAAATGGTAGGTGGTGAAGAGACATCTTGAGGCGAGGTGGAGAACTGGCATGAGGGGAAGTGCTGCGAGGCAAAGAAGCTATTTCTACCTCGGGCATGTTGGGATCACGTTGGAGGGTAGAGGTGGTGGCTTTGGTTTGAGCAGCGTACTGGAGGTCCTGGTGGTCGAAGGTGCAGTCTCCGCTAGTTTGGATGTCAAAATGGGGGAAGTTGAAGTTGTTGGTAGTCAAAGGTGGAGGTGTATTTAACAAATGGAAAAGCAGAGATGGTGCAGGGATGCAGATGAATGGATCTTGAATGATGGCATTATAATGGGCCATGGCTGCATTGTAGTAGATAATGATGGTGGTAGGATGGGTTGATGGTAGTCGTAATAAAGGGCGCGGAGCTCATTGTAGGAAAGACATAGGGCTTCAGGAAGGGCGACGATGGTCACGTGGCAGTGCTTGATGTGCTCTACCGGGACTTCTGAGGGCTGCTTGGGCGATCCTGCTGGCTTGTACTCTAGCCTGTTGTACATGTGCTTGTTGAGAAGGTGAAAGGAGAAACGGAGGTGGAACAAAGAGGGGGAGTTCATGCATATGATCTAGCTCCAATTGGAAGCGTCGATCTTGAGGAAAAGTATTAATTGTGGAAAGGTCAACAACAAAATGGAACAGAGGAGTCTCAAAAGCACCGCAAAAATAGCCATAGTCCTTAACTTTGTTGGGCAGCAAAGTTTTCCTGGTCTCGCACTGTTGTTGATTTCTCCATGGAGATGGTGCACTCCAAGGTGTAAATTAGGTTCTTGAGAGACCACTCGTTGGCTTTGAGGGCCTCTCGTTCTAGCTCCATCTCCCTAGATCTTAGCACCAGGTGCTGACGATCTGATTGGTAGGTTTGTTGGGCTATCTTTTCTACGTCATGAAGAGGTCTAAGTCATTTTTCGAGTATATAACTCCTAAAGACTTGCCTTGTATTTAAGGGCGAGACCTCTAAAAGGGAAACGTTGCCTTGGATAAGCCTTTACTAGGTCATCTATGTGAAATGACTATATATGAATCGACATATTAAACTAGAGTGATTTCAACTCTTAGTTAAATATACCTCTTATGGTATAATTGAACATACGTTCAACCTAATTGTTAACTAGACCTTTTCACGGGAGCGACGCACCTCTACTTTTAGAGGCGTGTTTGTTCGCTCCGTAGAACATATATTGATCACATGCTTCAGTCTCGATCATGTATTTGTGAGAGGTTGAAGAAGTGAATAGAGTGCTCTTAAATTTGTTCTCTGCATTGTTGAGTGTGAGTGATCCTGAATCTACTAACGATCTTTACTGCATTACATAAATTACTCTCTGGTCAGACAGACTCTCTAGCTCATTACAGTCGTTTGCTGTATGTCGGTAAATATGCTCTAAGAAACTGTCTTAAAATGTTCGTATTCGTCTGTCGCGAACACTTTCTTTTTGGCACTCGAATAAAGTCTACATTTGGTATAGCCTAGCACAATCATTCATAGAACTGTATGTATACAGATGTCAGTCCCCGTCTGAAGACTTGAGTCTTTGATCAGTGTTCTTGCTTGTAACTAGCATAAGTTTCTAACGTACTCTAAAATTCTTTGTGTTCTTTAACCATAACCTTGGACTTAAGTTGTTGAGGACTTTTGTGTAGAAACAAACAGTTCACGAATATGATTAACTAATTGTCTGCACAAACACGAATACATCGAACATTTCTCAACTATCTGTTGACAGCTTAATCAGCCGGAGTGTAGTACTACTGTACTACTTTGATAACATCTCAGCTGTAGAATGCATTTCATTCGATTTGATAGAGGCAAGACTGTTGTTTTGGAATTATTAACACTACACACCCCAAACACAAGTAATACTGGTTACTTTCTAATGTCTGTTGACAACCAGAATAACACCCAAAATAAATTATAATTGTATCAAATACATAACTTTCTAATGCTATACTCTGAGGGTTTGACATTATTTACTACAAAATCTATATTAACCTTGTTGGTATAGTATGACATATACCAATTTCTGGCGCCATTGACGGGGATAGCTTAGGAAAATTATAAGAAAACTGACACTTCCATTTCCATTTCTAGTGTATGTTAGATAGAAAATCCCGATTAGAACAATACCGTAAGCTTAGAGAGGAATTTTTATGAAGATAGAGTGAGAGTGCGAGTCGAAGAAATCTCGACGAGATCACTGTCCAGTTACTTGGAATCCTAATTAGCTTTGGTATGGAGCACGTTTTACTTATATTTCAGAAATTAAGTACCATTATTTTAAAGAGACTACTTCAGATGACGCAAATAGCTATGTCTTGCAATTTGAGTCAACTGCTAATGCAAATAACAAAGGAACTAACGTAGACAAACTGCGAATCTTTCATGTTCTGATGAGAAAGCAGGCACGGATATGGTACAGTCAAGTTGAACTAGATTGTGTAGGAACTTGGTTACTCCTGAAAGATGCGTTTCCGAACCAGTTCAAAGAAATCGGTTATAAATCCGAAATTCTAAGACATTTGAACAATGTTCAGAAGAAAACTGAATAATCCCTTCGAAAATATACATGAAAGGTCAAGAATCTTATAGGAAAACTAACCAAAGTATATCCCGTTGATATGCAAATCGAATGGTTTTTGGATGGTGTACCACCAAAGATTGATTGATATTGCAGACAAGGGAACATGACCTCCTTAGCAACAATAATAGCTAGTGTTGAGAACTTTAGACCTCAAAAATAGCACGAAAGCGACGCTCAACTAAAAGATCTTGAAAGTCTAAAACTGATTCTAGTGATAGTGAAGGTGAAGGTGATTCAGATACTGAATCAAGTTTCAATTCTTCAAGCTTGGAGTGTGAAAGCAGTGATTCATCGGCTTCAGAAGTTGATAATGGAGATAAAAGAAGTAAACAACGATCCAAAAGGACGACACAAAAATTATCAAGGATAAGTCGTCAACTTTTAAAGTTGAAAAGATTTGGAAGAGTAATATGGCTGATCTTAATAAAAAATTTAATGATTTGAAAGTGCATATCTTTGAAGTTGCAGACAAAAGACCAAAAGCTTATTCTTCCAACTCAGGAATGTGGTGTACGAAATGTGGAACTTCTGGACATACTAAGGAAGACTGCACCAACGTGAATATAAAGTATATCGAAGATGTTGCTCAAGAGGTACTCTTTATTTTTCAGAATGATGCAACTACTAATCATGTTCAGGGTACTGCATCCTCACCCCAACAAGATAGACCAAAGTTTGCACCAAGAAGACACAATCCTCCTGAATTTGTTGGACCAGCGATGAAGTCACAAACCACAACTAAACCAGTGTCGGGGGCAACTGTTACAACTATGGAGAACCAGGACATTTTTCACCTGGCTATCCTCAACCACGAAAGCCGATTGGTTATGTATTGAACTGTAGGGAGCCTGGCCACAACTATCCTGACTGCCCTCTCCCGCAGCAGCCGCGACCTAAGTATCGGTATGTAGGAACACTAGCTGCTGTAGACTCGAAAGAAAAGGCTTCGACTGATGCTGTTGTGTAGAGGATTGATATAACTGAAGGAAAATTGGCAAAGATAGAAGACCAGTCCTGGCCAAGTGACGAAGAAAAGCTATTCAAAGTCACAACAAGAAGCAAAGGCTCTTCAAAACCCGAACAGAAATCTTCAACGAAGTGCATAAACTTTTCAAAGAAGAAATCTTCGAACAAGTCAATAAATAAGTCTACAACCAAAGAAGATCTGAAAGATGACCCTGACTATGACCGCAATGTTGCAAAATAATCTTCAAAAGACATCTCAGCAGAAGCGAAAGAAATTATCAATATTGAACCACAGTCAGCTGCTGCAGAGAAAGTGGTCACGTTCAAGGAAGGGGAGGATGAAATATCGAAGACCAAATTGTCTAGTGTCGTTATTGACAAGCCAATCTTGAAAGCAAAGACGAAGGACTATGATATAGTGACGGACATTGGATCTCTTCATCCAAACATCACTTTTGAACAATTGTTGGCAGACCACTTATTACTGTAAGCAATTGAAAGGTCTTCTGTTACCAAAAAGAAGAAAAAAGTTTCTTTGCCAGATGCTGGTGTATTGTCTATTGATTTAGGAGACCTTGGCACACCTGAAATTGATGTCACCATTGATGGATGTTTGATTAAAAAAGTGCCGATAGACTCTGGTTCAAGCATGACCATAATAACAGAAGACACAGCTCATGCTTTGGGGCTATCTAACATTCAACCAATACAACAAAATATCAAGTTAGTAGATTTGACGCGATGAAAGTCTGTTGGAAAATTGAAGGATGTCAATGGCTACATTCAAGCCAAGCCTTTCACAATGAATTTATAGTTATCAAACCACTTGGTTTGCCATTTTATTCTGTGCTGATTAGACGGCCCTAGCTTTATCAATCAAATGCAAGTGTTCATTGGAAATCCAGAGAGTTGAGATTTCAAACTAGTGAGACCAATAATCGCGGTAAGCCAACAGAACAAGTAATCACTTGGAGTTGTGACAAATACGAAGGTGAAACTCCTTTGTCTAACAACATTTTACCTCAGATGATTTTTCTTATGCATTAATTATTTTTCCCAATGCATCTGACATTGAAGTGCAATATTTTGAATGCTATGAGAATACTGACGAAGAAGAATTCTTCGATGTCTGCAACGCTAAAGCGGATGTTTCAGATAAAGAAATAAATGTTGCAGACATGAACTCTAAAGAGTCCGATGATGATTCGAGTGACGAATTTGAAAAATTTGAACAAGAATTTGGTAATAAGAACCAGGCTGACGATAAGCATATATCTATGGAATCAACCATGCACGAAATTCATGGCCATGCCAAGGCTAGTATGATAGAAGGTATCATTCTACTAGATTCTACTGAACTGATTGAACTTGCACCTGGCAGATTTGTGCATGTCTCAAACTCACTTAGAGAAACAGAATCAGCTGAATTTATGGAATTGTTGAAGAAGTACCAAAATGTATTTGCTTGGTCGCGTGACGATTTGAAAGGTATACCTATAGAATTTGGAGAGCATCGTATTGATCTTAAAGAAGATGTTGTACCTCTTCGATAGAGATAGTATCATCTCAATACAAAGTACTCCCTCATGGTTAAAGACGAACTCAACAAGCACCTTAAGGCAGGTATTATTTAGCTGTCTTAAGCAGTGAATGGGTTTCTCCCATTGTTGTTGTTCCAAAGAAGAAGACTGACAGAATATGAATATGCCAGGATTTCTGAAAGCTCAATGCTGCCACAAGGAAGGATCATCATCCTTTGCCCTTCACTAATTCTATCTTAGATCAGGTTGCTGGTCAAGAGTGTTATAGTTTCTGTGATGGTTTCTCTGAATACATCTACAGAAGCTAAAACTTACATTGCAACGGTGTCGAGATACTTGTTTATCGCTTCACCCAGAAAAGTATTTTTTTCGGTATGAAAGAAGGAATAGAGGTCGATAAAGATAAAGTCAAGTTTATAAAGAACCTCCTAATGCCAACAAGTCTATGTGAACGAAGAGCTTTCTTAGGACATGTTGGCTATTATCGAAGATTTATTCAAAATCATGTCTCTATTGCTGCTGCTCTTATGCATCTACTCAAGGAACAAGTAGAATACTTGTGGACGAATGAACAGCAGAAGGCGTTCGAAGAACTCAAGAACTTAAGAAGAGGTTGATCAATGCTCCTACTTGTTAGAAATCAATGATAAACTTCATTGTTACACTTCCTAGTTACTGTTTACGATGTACTTGATTACTAGTTGTAAATAGCCATAGGATAGTCTAGTAGTCTACTCCTAGGTTCTCCCTCTCTATTAGGGTTCAGGGTTTATATGTACATTTTACATTCAGTATGAGTTAGTGTGATAGAGTGATATTGCGTGTTCTTCGTCCGCCTCCCTACTTGGTGATTGCTTATGGTGAATGCTTGATGTTGCATATCTGATTCTTGACATTGTATCAGAGCTACAATAGTCCTATGTGCCTGATCAGTGGATACAGCTTGTCACAGGCTCCACAACGAAGTAAGAAAGTCCTTCACAGGAGGTGAAAGCTTGGAGAGAAAAATGGCTGGAAGAAATCTTTCTTGGTGTATTTTATAGGATTTGGAGCTCATAGTTATTAGTGGAGAATGAAAACTCAGTCCCGGAAACATTGGAAAAGCCAGGGCATCATTAGACAGATTGAAAATCTTTTGAGTGGGAAAAGTTTTACAATTTTTTTTAGTCTTTGTGAAAAGTGTCATTTGTCAGAGAGTTGTGTCAAGAAATCTCTCATTTGTTTGTTTGGTACTTCAAATCACACCATAGTATTGCCATTCAGAGGTTTGAGGCTTTATACCTTTCACATTACTGATATCTGTCTGTTTGAACGATCACTCGTTTCAAAATCTTTGCAAAGAGGAGGCGGCGTAGCCGTCGCGCCAAAGTAGGAAATCTGGAATATTCTCTCTGATAGTTCCTATATTCTCTCTTTCTTTGTACCAATATCGGATCCAAGCGCGCTAGCTGAAGAGACACCTGAGCAGTTGTACATCCGTGCTCCAGTCCGATATCGCATGTCCGTACCGATATCGGATCCAAGCGCACGAGCTAAAGAAAATTCCGAGCGTTGTACATCCGCGCTCCAGTTCGATATCACATGCTCCAATATCGGATCCAAGCGCACAAGTTGAAGATGATCCTGAGTAGTCGTACTTCCGCGCTCCATTCCGATATCAGATGTATAACCAGAAAAATATATAGTTTTGTGGTGTGCTAAATTACTTGATCTGGACTCATCTGTTCAGTAATGGCAACTCTAAGCGAGAGTGTCCTCAATGAGTCAAGCAAATCGGAAGGAGCCAGGAAATTCAAACTGAAGAACATTTTGATGGAAAAGGAGCTATGGGAGATTGTGACGGGCGACGAGACAAGACCAGTCACAGAAGAAGATCAGTGAGCATTTGACAAGAGAAAATGGAAAACACATAATGTCATCAACTTATCAGTTAGAGATGCAATTATTGCCTACATTTCAGATTCAGAAGGACCAAAAGAAACATGGGATATGTTGAAGGCATTATTTGAGACGACAAACACATCTCGAGTGCTAGTTTTAAAGACGAAGCTGCACACATTACGAATGGATGATGACACAACTGTTGCTGATCACCTACTGAATATCAAAGAGATTCGTGACCAATCGTGCAATTGACATTGAATAGTTTGAGTGAGTCACATCAGATGTGAAGTTGGACAAGCTGATGGCAAACTACTATCTGTTAAAGGAGTTGGAGTGGTACCAGTAAAGTTAGCCAATGGGAAGATAAAGCGGATAAGCAATGTGCAATATGTACTTGGTTTAGCTAACAATCTACTATCTGTTGGGACGATGGTTGATCAACAACTCAAGGTTGAGTTTGACAGCGACAAATGTCTTGTCAAAGACATCAAGAATCAGTACAAAGTGATTGCTATAGGAGCTAGAGTCAACGGGAATAGACTCTACAAATTGAATGCGAGATCTATTGCTCAAGCTATGGTAAGCACGATTGATAGTCGAAGTGAGCTTTGGCATCAACGATTTGGTCATATTAGTATTCAAAGTTTACAGATTCTCAAAAGAGGTAATCTACTTATAGGATTGCCTGATATTTCTTTTGAAGAAAAAAATTTGTGAATGTTGCATGTGGCATCCTAGATCTTGTCCACAGTGATCTATGTGGACCTATGCAGACTAGATCTTTTAGTGGCTACTATTACTTTATCACCTTCATTGATGAGTATAGTAGATGCATTTGGATTTATTTCATAAGCAAGAAATTAGATGCTTTTGCTAAGTTCAAAGAATTCAAGGCATTAGTTGAAAAGCAAATAGGATGTTGCATCAAAACTTTGAGATTTGATGGAGGTGGTGTGCATTTTTTGACAGAATTTATTGATTTCTGCAGAGATCAAGGGATCAAGAAGCAGACTACAATACCTTATTCACCACAGCAAAATGGAGTTGAGGAACGAAAGAACAGATCTATTGTTGAGATGGCTAGGGCGATGCTCAAAAGCAAGGGTCTGCCAAACACCTTTTGGACAAAAGCTTGTAGCACAGCTACACACATCCTGAATTGGTGTCCTACAAAATTCGTGGAAGGTAAGACACGTCATGAAGCTGTTACTAGAAAGAAACCTAATATTTCTCATTTGAGAGTATTTGGTTGTGATGCTTATGCTCATATTCCTGATGAGAAATGAAGGAAATTGGATGCAAAGGCTATCAAATGTATTTTCCTGGGATATAATGAGAAGGCCAAGGCATACATGATGTATGACACAAATGCATAGGCTTGTAATTTCTAGGAATGCTACATTTGATGAGATGGGCCGAGGTGAACAATCTGAAGTAATCATTGAACCTTTTGATGAGGGAGCGAAAGTGCAGGTCAAGAAGGAACTGGATTTTGAATAGAAAATCCATGGGACAAAGGCAAGCTTGATGCTGAAATTCCCAAGAGAGTACCTAAATGGTACTTATCAGTCACAGATGGTGCAAAGAAGAGAGATATTCTCGAATCTAGTGAACAGGGAGAGCTTAGAAGATCAAGTAGAAATCAAAAACCTCCTGCAAGATCAGAGATGAATCTTGCCCTAATGGATTTTGTGCTCAAGGCTAAAGAACCAAAAACTTTTGATAAAGCAAAGGAGCACAAGGAGTGGCGTGAAGCTAAGGAAATAGAAATGGAAGCTATATCAACAAATAGGACTTGAAACTTGGTTGAGTACCTGATGGTAAGACGCCTATCACTTGCAAATGGATATACAAGATCAAATATGGAGCTGATGGGCTACTCAACAAATACAAAGCACGGTTGGTTATGAGAGGATTTGAGTAGCAAGAAGGTATTGATTTTGAGAAAACCTTCGCACCCGTAGCTAAGATGGTAATAGTATGTTATGTCATTAGTATTTCTGCTTTCTATGGTTGAAAGATCCAGCAAATGGATGTTAAATCTGCTTTTCTTAATGGAGCACTGGATGAAGAGGTGTACTTAGTACAACCTCAAGGATTTTTTGAACTAGGGAGAGAACACCTTGTTTGTAAGCTCAACAAAGCTATTTATGCATTGAAGCAAGCACCACGAGCGTGGTACTCTTGCATTAATGAACACTTGAAGTGAAGGAGAATGGTAAAGAGTGACATTGATCCTAATCTTTACATTCTAAGGCAAGATTCAGATATAGTGTTCACTGTGTTGTACGTGGATGATTTGATTATTACAGAAAGTAATGAGAGTTTAATTGATGAAATCAAATCAGATCTTTCCAATGCTTTTGACATGAGCGATCTAGGTTTGATGCACTGTTGTCTTGGCATTGAAGTATGGCAAAAAGAAAACGTGGTCTTTCTTACACAAAGCAAATATGCACAAGATTTGCTTTATAAGTTCAATATGCAGGATTGTAAGCCTTTGAATACACCTATGGATGTCAACACGAAGCTTACTGCATATGATGAATCTGAAAAAATTGGATGCTTATTTGTATAGACAGCTGGTGGGTGATTTGATTTATTTGACACATGCACGGCCTGATATTTCTTATGTTGTTAGTCAATTTATGCAATATCCTAGTCAAACTCACTGGAAGTCTACTAAACGTATTCTCAGATACATTCGAGAGACATTGAATTTTGGTTTGAAGTATGATCAGCCTGAAGCGCCAATATTGATAAGATATATAGATGCTGATTGGGCAGGTAATATTGATGACAGAAGGTCTACCAGTAGTCATACATTCAGTTATGGTACAACTGCAGTTTCATGGAGCAGCAAAAAGCAACCTACAATAGTCTTATCCTCGACAGAAACTGAATATCGAGCACTCAGCAATGCTGCACAAGAAATGATATGGTTACAAAGATTGCTTGTGGATTAAGGTCAACCATAGGTGGGTGCGACTACTATATCTTGCGACAATCAAAGCTGCATTCACCTTGCCAAAAATCTAGCTTTACATGCTCGAACCAAGCACATCAAAATACGTTATCATTTTGTTTGAGAGAAAATTCTTGATGGAGCCATTGATCTTGTTTTTTGTAAACATGAAAATCAAGTGGTAGATATTTTTACTAAGTCATTAGGTAGATGTAAATTTGAAAAGTTTTGTACTCTACTAGGAATAGAAGAATGTAATTTTATCATTGAGGGAGAGTGTTAGCAATCAATGATAAACTTCATTGTTACACTTTCTAGTTATACTTCCTAGTTACTGTTTACGATGTACTTTATTACTAGTTGTAACTAGCCGTAGGATAGTCTAGTAGTCTACTCCTAGGTTCTTCCTCTCTATTAGGGTTCAGGGCTTGTATGTACATTTTACATTCAGTATGAGTTAGTGTGATAGAGTGATATTGCATGTTCTTCTTCCGTCTCCCTACTTGGTGATTGCTTATAGTGAATGCTTGATGTTGCGTATCTGATTCTTGACACTATTCTGAGACCACCCAACTGGCCTATTCTATTTCATAGTTATGTTAATGTTTCTGCACTTGTTATTGGTGTCTGTTTGGACTAGAAGGACGATCAGAAGAAAGACCATCCCATATACTATGCAAGTCGACAGCTAAGTGCCTCAGAATAATTATTCGGCTATAGAAAGGAAGCACTCGGAATGATTTTTACTTTTAAGAAATTTTGGCATTATTTGCTGGGATATGCTTTCATTGATCACTATGCTCTAAAGTATCTTGTGAATAAACCACATTCATCAGGATGAATTGCTCGATAGATTCTACTTCTACAGGAGTTTACTTATCAAGTAGAACTTTGCCAAGCAAAATATCATACAAATGCTGATTATTTATCACAACTCCGCACGAAAAAAGTTGAAAAACCAATTAATGATGATTTTTCAGACAAAAATTTATTCAAAATCTCAACGAATTCGTTATATTCTAATCTCATTACTTATCTCAAGGGTCAGATATATCCGGATGGATATGATTTGGGAAAAAAGGCAATTTTTCAATATAAGGTAGCACCTTATACCATTATTAAAAAATGTCTAGTACAAGCTTGGTGCTGATCATCAACTAAGAAGATGTCTTGAAATCGAAGATTTAAAAAAGGCTATACAAGTCTCACATTCAGAGGATGCTGGTGGACACTTTGCTTAAAAGAACAATGTTAATAAAATTTTGACTGCCAAGTACTGGTGGCCAATATGTTCAAGGATATATCAAATTATATGCATTTGTGTGATCCATGCCAGAGATCTGGAAAGCCAACAAAAGCAAGAATTGGCCGTTGACACCAATCCTACCTCTTGCACCATTTGAGAAGTGGGGGATTGACTTTGTTAGTCCAATCAAACCCGTGACTCGACATACTAAGTGTCATTATATTCTTGTTGCAACGGATTATGCTACAAAGAACGATGAAGCAGAAGCGACGAAACGAAATGATGCAAAACTTCTTGGTACTTGCATGATCTTCCTGATCTTTAGGAACGTGAAGGTCAAAAAGTGTCGTGAAGATTCTCGTGTAGTTTGAGCCGTTTGACTTTCACATCATCTGACTATCTCCTACTGTATCACAAAAAATATTCTTTCACAAATCGTTCGTGTCTCTTCATCAAGGTGTTCGCGAATATTTTTGCTTCGTGTCTTTTTGTCAAATTGAGGACTGAAAGCTAGCAAAGCTTTGGTAATAGAAACATTTTGTTTCTTCATAAGTCAACAATGCGATTGATAAGTAAAAACCCAAGCACCTCAACGAACCGAAGGCAAGTAAAGGAACCGAAGGCAAACACAAGGAGCCATGTTACGGTCTAATATGAACAGAGTAAAAGCACCACATAGAACTGCAAAGGGCCATGTTGTGGGTGAAAGCGAAGGAGTGAAGCAGCCACACCTGACCGAAGGCCACCGTCAAGTCAACAATTAGCTCTATTGAGTTGGCATAGCTTTTTATTCGTTCTATGATCAGCATAGGACAATGTTAAGATTGTGAATCACATTTAGGTTTATGTGTCAACTATTTCTGTTGGGTCTAGGAATAGCATAAGTCTTGAGTTACAATTGTTTTCAAGGTTACTAAGTCTACCTCTTCCATTTCAGTAGTTGTAACTCAATATGTAACAACAAGTGCATCATCTTCATCTAATATTTTCAATGAAAGCTTTTTTTATAAGGCCACTCCTAATTCTCATCATGTTTCTATAAATGAAATGGCATCATCATCATTTACTCATTCGTCTTCTGAAATTTCTCATGTAAGTGCTTTTCAAGAAAGGACACATGTAATTCAACTTGTGACAAATGTTACTTCCTTGTCTTCCTCCTCAAGTATAGGCTCTGCACAATTAGAACCTTGTTCTTTTGAACAAGTTGAATAATTGAGTGAGATTATTATTTGCTGCTCATCTTGTTGCTTACAGAAACTGAGTATTAGAGAAATTGAAGAATTAAGATCAAACTTCTTTTCACGAAGTAAAAATGAAAGGTTTACTATTTGTGTGCAATAGTGAGGTCGAACAAAAACTCCTATAATTCATATTTTTTAAATGCTTTGGATGTTTGTCGCAAAGCTTACAACAATCCACTCACGTCTCCAATGAATGCATGCACGACTTCAGAAAGACCCAACATTACAAGGATCGTTACAGGGCTGAGCTTTTGGCTAAAGCATTTCATAGACATGCATGGAAAGAAATTGCTTAATTTCTTATATTTTCACTTGCCAAATAATTTTACAAAAGTAGAGATATTTTTATGTACAAAGAGTTTGCCAAAACAAAAAATGTTCCCTATTTGAGTTACTCATATTTTCTTAGAATCTGGAAAAGATAACTTGGACTGGTAAAGATACCCAAAAATCACAAATGAAATATGCTCTACTTGCGAGTTGTTAAAATTTGCAAAGACCAATGATGAGAAAGGTAATAATTTATCACGTTTGTCATTGATTTTGATATTTTTTATCTTGAAATGAATTTAAATTGCAATATATTTTGATAACATTATAATATCTTTATTCTATTAAATATTTTGATTTTATTTTCAGTGGATGTTGCAAAAGCCCTTCAAGTGCACAAAGATCAACAAACAATTGAAAGACAACTTGGCCAAGCATCGAAAGAAATGTTTGGAATTTTCACAAAAATATCTGGGCCTTGTTATTGATGGCATGGATCAGAAGAAAAAACAATGTTGTCTCATTTTGTTAGAGTGCCCAAAAATTTGAACGAGGCAGATTTTATTCAGGTTTATCTTGTTGGAACACTTGTGTTTAATGGCACTTTGGAGTCCAAGGTCTTCTTTTACTTATCCCAACGTTTGAAACGATCCAAATTTGACGATCACCATTGTACAAAAGATAATCTACGAATTTGGTAAAAATCTTCTAGAAATACTTTATTTGCAGTTTGACAACACTACTAGGGAAAATAAATACCAAACTATTTTGACATACTTGTCCATGCTAGTAGAGAAAAAAAAGTTCAAAAAAATAAAAATAGGATTTTTGTTGGTGGGCCACACCACAATCAAATTGATCATATGTATAGTTGTTTTTCTAAGAGATTGAGATGCAAGGAGAGATTCTCTTTACCAGTGCTTCAAAGCATTGTCGAGAAATCGTATGTGCCAAAGCCAAATGTGTCATTAATCAGACACACATGATTTTTGTTATTATATTAAGGTGCTAATGAAACAGAACGATGCATAGCTAATATTAATGATATTAGCTTTCAACATCACTTTAAAATCAAATGTAATGAATTATGGGGCAAACAATTTTCAAATTCACTTTCATGGCTACCTCTTGAAGGAGTTCGATTTTTGCTTAACATTCCATCGACTCAAATCAAGCTTGTTGTGTTGTCTCCCTAGAAGTCCATGCTAGGAGAACAAAAAGTGCAAAGAGAATATCGTGAGGTTGATCCATTTGGCTCATAATTTTTTTCCGGAATCAAGTATTCAAGCAGCTTATGAATTTTTTGATGAGTTTGATTAGCATTGGTAGATGGACTTTTTAAAGGAACAAAACATCAGTTTGCTCAATCTTGAACATGCATCGACAATTGAAGAATTTCATTGGACTCATAAATTAGGAACTTCAACTACAATTGTCAAACCTTCAGATCTTCTTCAAGGTAATGATTTCTTGCAGCTTGTGCTAGGTGAGAAATGTAAAATCTATGTTGGCTCAAAGAAGAATAGGCAAAGTGTAAAAGCTGCAAAAATGAAATGGCGTGGTGATCTGAATAAAATCCAAATTGGAAGCCTTGTTGCACTTCTAGTTTCAAGCACTTCTAGTTTCAAAAAAGAATGAAGGACATCCATTTTGGATTGCCAAAAGTACTTGATTTCATTCAAAATAGCAATCAGAGAAAAGTACTACGTGTTCATTGGTTGCGCACCACTTCGACGAATGCTTTTTTGAGAAGGTATGAATTCAAAATGTTACAAGTAGATCCAAAGGGCAAGAGAAAGAGATTGCCAAAAAAAATCAACCAAGAGTCGACAATTTGAATTTACAGGATGTAGATGTTTTGGCGTTTAATTTTAAGTCAACAATGACCAATCATCTATGAAAGTCAACTATATCTATATTGAAAGAACGACTTGGATTAATGGAAAAACCATCATCCTCCACTCGTCATCAATAGAGAAAAATTTACTTACAAAGTTTCTTCGCAACATTGGACATACATTCCGAGAAACATATGCCAGTTGACTCTGATGAAGAAAATGACTCTTCCACTTCATCAACTGAAAATGAGAGTGTTGAGAATATGTCAAGTTCTGAATTGAGAGGCATCAGTGAAAATTCCTCAGAAAATGTACTTTGAAAAATAGAATATGCGAATATAATTTCCGTTGTTTTGTATTTTAATGGGATTTCGAGTTTCAAAAATCATTTGTTTTCTTGAAATGTTATTTCATTTGTAATTATGACAATTCTATGAAGTTTGCAAAAAAAAAAAACTTGTAGTGCTTTATTAAAAATATGCATTTTTTTTTGGCTATTTTTAAAAATTTAAAGATTGATTTTAAAAAAATCCATAATTTTTGTCTAATACCAGGACCATTAAAAAACACCAAAAAAGATTACTCTTTTTTAGGTCAAAGTCCCAAAACAAATGTCGTCGTGTTATACTCATAATCTTCTACTGAAGTTGATTTTCTAGTAGGTACTTTTGAAATTCACTATAGAGATTTTTTAATTTGCTTCTATGCTTAGCATAGACAATTACAATTCGGCACATATCATAGAAAAACTTCGATGGAATGTCATGTGGTTAGCCAATGATGAGCTACCACATAGCACATGCCCATTTCAACAAAAATTTGAGGGTATTAGTACAAAATCAAAGTCGTAACCTGAGCATGAGTGTTGTGTGCCAGCTAGGAAAAAATAAAATTTCAAAACCTAAGTTTGGTTTTCACCGTATAATTTCAACAAAAAAAAAAAGTCTTTCATTTCAAGATAGGACATATTCCCAAAACATTTTTCAAAGTCTAAATGTTTGTAGAACAAAATAAAAATTTGTAAACTCATGACTTTTTGCTCAAAAAATAGCTAGAGATATCACTCAATAATCTCAAAAAAACTGCAAGGCTCATGTCACTCAATAATCTACCATGTCATGCTTGGCATTTTTGTTGAGCAATGTCTATAATCCATCTTATCATTGAAATAATATCACAATACAATATAGTGTCAAATGAAAAGGTGTTGTAAGCCCATTTGCGTGGGCCCGCATATTGGAAAGGGCCACATAAAGACCTAATCTCAGGTCTTGCTAAGGTACTAGTGATCACCTACTTGCTTAACATAGCAAAAGATCTATAAAATGAGTCCTTCCTATATATGAAATCAAGTCTACATTGACAATTTGGATAGCCAATATGAGATTGAGATATAGCACATAAATTTCTTGAGGCAATGCGCATATGAATAGCCAATGATAGGCTCCAACATGGTGTGAAATTTCAGAGAAATAAAGACCAAGAATGGATCTAGATCAGATCCTCAAGAGGTGTTGGAAGCTAGATTACATGGTCTACTAATCAACCAATGATTAGATCTAGAATTAGATCAATTTCCCATCAAAAAACTAGCAAGAACAACAAGCAAATGATTAAACTTGAGACCTACTGTCTTCACACGTGTGAAAAACAGTACCTATACGGACTTACAGCAGAGAGTGAAGTATACAAGTGTTAGAAAGCAATAGAACCATAAAATCACAACACAAATATGAGAATACTCAAGATATGCCTCCAAAACCAAGATCTTGCCTCATTGATTTTTCAAAGTGGATCCATCATGGATTAAATACAAAAATCATCATACTCTCTCTCTAAGCCACTTCCAGCACGTGTGAGACAGGTCATAGTGCTTATCAATATCCACTTTGGCTAAGATTCCATTAATTTGCCACATCATCATTGGTGGCTAGTGTTGACCTTCTAGATTCCTACAAATTAGGAGATAGGTCCTACAATCTAGGAGATTTGACTTTTGACATGTATGAAAACTATATACAATGGATCTGAACTTTCTATATGATATTTCACACGTGGGAGACCACTCCTACCCATGTGATATAGCATTTTCTACCACTAGAATGGTGCCAAGTGTCATAATACTACTAAACTAGTTTTTGGCCAATTTAGCCACTAGTTTCCAAACTAAATGATATGTACAACCTTTATGATCTATATAAATGACTAAGGCATAGATTTCACATGTGGGAACAGGCTCCACACATGTCTAATGATGATAGGTACAACTCATTATGGTATTTACAAGATTAACCAAGTTAGCTTTTGCCAATTTTAACACATGGCACATACACATTCCAATAGAATGTGCATACACCACAATCCATCGTTAGTTGTCCACATGCACATTCTGCTTAAAAAATTCAAAAATGGAATTTAAAAAAAAATTGTAAATAAGATTTGCACAAAATGCAAAAACCACCATACACGTGCTACTAGTTTGCCAATTTATTGTTTTCTTCAAGCAACTCATATGTAGATGTTGAATTTATGTATGTAAAAGCCATATGATCTATATGCTAGTAGTTTCAAAGATCTAGGCTGAGCAGTCCAGAGTATATTTTCAGAAATGTCTTGTAGCTTCTGCTAAAATTTGTGCATCTTATCAGAAAAAAGAAGAGATTCAAGCATGGCTACTATAGAAAATTGGAGAAAGGAGAATGTGAAGAATTGCCAAAAATTGGCAAATCTAGCTTGATCAAAAACCATGTAGAATAGTGTAAATTGTGTACACAAGTGGGTCCCACACATGTGAGGCCATGATTCCACGTGGGAAACCCATCCTAATGTAGGTTAGGTCAAGTCAAGAAAGTTGGTCATGTCTATTTAGTGGTCATCCCTACTTTATAGGACCTACACCTAAGTTTAAGGTGAAAATTTGACCAACTCTACCTACCAAGCATAACTCTAGGATCTAGGCTAGGGTTTCATTTTAGGTCAAGGAGAGTGAGTTAACTTCCTTATTACATGCTAGAAATCCACCTAACTTCAAGAAGGAAGTCGAATTTGCTATGTGTTCCAAGCTCTCATAGTGAGAAGATAGAAACATTTTGGAGCTCATTGGCAATCTCAAGCTAGTTCGCTATGTACATTGAGTTTTTGTGATCCAAATGAAACCAAATAAATTTCTACTTGGTTCTCAAGTTTAAGGCCGTACTACATCCTGTATTACACATGTGTGGGCTTGGATTTCAATGTTGATCAATGCTTTTGATTGTTAATGCTTGTTGTTTGTCAAATTGCCAATCTAGATCAACTTTTTTGTGTCTAGTTTTTGATAGATTGTTAAGCAAGCATCCAATCACTCTTGTGGATCTTTTGTAGATCCATTTATGGTCCTAAAGTAAAGTACTTTCACATGGTATCAGAGCCAAGTACAAGAGCATGAGCCATTGATCTAATGCAAATCCATATTAAACAAGTTTTGGTACTAAAAACTAGTATTGAGAGGGCAAGCTATCTCTCTCTCTCTCTCTCTCTCTCTCTCTCTCTCTCTCTCTCTCTCTCTCTCTCTCTCTCTCTCTCTCTCTCTCAAAGTGTTTACAAAATGGTGTCACATGCCTCTTTATAGATAGTCCTAGGGTGAGGGTTTTTGGTTCCATGTGCCTTAAGAACTTGACTTTACAAAAAAGTTTAAACCAAATAATATTTTAGCTACTTGGGTCCCTTTTCACTTTGGGCCCATTTGAGAGTCGATCTACCACTAATTCTCATGCCATAGACTTATGAGTACAGTGCACCTTCTACGGGTGTCTGACATTATAGTTCTAGTAGATTCAAGTTTTTTATGCCGACTCGACCATGATTTTATATCTATCGCAATAAAATATAATAGTGAGGCTCTGGGCTTTGTTTCTACTTGTTAGCCAGTCCGCTACTTGTCAACTCCTTTTGTATTGTCGCTCCCGGTATATTTAGATTATGGAGATCCTTTGCTGATGACTTGTTGGTACTCTCCATTGTAGTAGGCGGCTCGCCTCCGCTGTCTGATATCCTTTATGCTCTTGTGATAGCCGGAATCGGTTAGAAGAATTTTCTTTGAAATCTTCTAACCACTACGAATTTAGTAATAGGCCCTTGGCACCTGCGTATGTCGTTGATATTGGCGTGCGTGGCGATGTGAAACCGTGAGGCCATAATGAATGAAGGTGAAGGGGAATAGCCAAGAGGGAGAAATGAGAATTGGTTGAAAAGTGTGATAGAAGAGGGGGGAAATAGAGGGGGTATATACAAAGAGATGGAGGAAATTAAAAGAGAAAACAACAGGAACGACAAAAAACAAGAAAATAAAAGTGAGCCCTTGAATACTTTTTGTTGGACTTCTTTTTCTTTCCTTCTTTTTTCAATTTTTTTTTCATTGAGTCTGTTCAAGCTGCTTACCCTTCTTGTCTTCGGCATCTCGGATTTGTCGATGGATTGTAGTTATCGTTCGGGCGGAACGGGACCACAATGAACTGTGCATTAAGAATTGTGAGTAGATTGGGTCACACGCCGAGTGCATATTGCCCATGAATCCCATCGTATACCATCGTTCCAACCTCGCTATATTGACGAAAGATGTTTCAGACAAGAGATGGTAGATCCGGTATAGAGGAATCTGATCCTCAATGGTCGTTGACTTGAAGCTCTTGTTGGGATTGAAACAGTACTCACCGAAGCACAGGTACCATGTGGTATCCACTTTTGTGGCGATAAGAAGGTTCTCCGCATTCTAGTAGGCTTCCAGAATGATAGGATCTCAAAAATTAGTCGCGTTGTTCATGAACTCGTTGAGGGCCCTGGTGAAATTGATCATTGTTTTCCAACCATGTTCTGATTTTATTAATGGCCAATTGTAGGCCCCCACACTGGGAGTCTTCAAAGTTGACCATGCTCTTCTTCTAGGCATAAGATGATATGCTAGATCTACCCTTATTGTTGTCGGAGCTGTAAGATATTCTTTGATGAGATCGAGGCTACGCATGAGCACCGCCTTCCGCCATCCTGTTTGAGGATGTAGAAGTGTTATGGCCATATTCGGTTAAGGACCTGGAATAGTCCTAATATGGTAGACCGGCCCTTCAGTGTTCGAGATTATTGGTCACGCCGTGATTTAATTCCATGTCAAGGCCTGATTGTGACTAATTACCTTGAGAGGACCCAGACACTCTAATTGAGACATTTGGAGCATTGCATGTCTGTGTGACGGATATAGGCAGGAGGACTGCATGAAGAGATGTCATCTATTTATAGTTGACCTGCATGGAGATTGCATGGTTTCATGCACAAGACTCTACTCTCTATATAATGAGGTGGAGATTCTCCCGTCGACATATTGGGTTTAGGTTACCAGTTTCTCTCTTCTCCTCTTGCTTTACATGGCATGGCTTGGGGGCTAGATCCAGTTTTGATCTTGGTTGGGCGGTTTGGTTCCATAGTCTCTCCTATTGTGTTCTCCTATCCTCATCTTAGGGGCAATCTTGAGGGTCTTAATATTGGTATCAGAGCCCGGCTAAGATGCGGTCTTGGATAGGGTGAGACAAGCCTACATCGATTTGGAAGAAGCGCTTGGATTTACATCCCGGTTGGAGTGATGTCTTGTCCTCAAAGGAATTATGGAGTTGGATTCACAAATTCCGGATAAGTAGCATACTTTTCGAAATTATGGTAGAGTGCACTTTTACATGGGTTTTTGGGTAAAAGATGCTCCAAATTTGTAGGAATCTAGTTGCAAATTATGATTTCTTGGAGAAGCTTTCAAATGGTGTTTTCACTGCTCTGCAATGGCTGATTTAGTTACTTATTTCATTGCTGGATTTTGCTCAGCTAAAGTTGTGAATAGCATGCATCAGTCCACAATGTTCTGAATCTGCTTGTTTTGTTCAAGTTCATAGATAATTGACTGTAAATAAATATGTCCATGTTGTATGGACTGTTGGGAACATAAGCGAATGATTCCAGTTATAACATGCTGAAAATTAGTAAAGAAATTTGGTTCCAAATCCTCCTGTAAACCTGCATGTGTGGAACATAAGGTGGAGTTGCAATTGCTTATACTTTAATTTTGTGAGGAAAGTAAAGCTATGAATGCAAGTAGAGTCAAACTCCCTCCTTGGAACTTTTTACAAATCTGTCTCAGATGTGCCCTCGATCCTCTGTCCTAAATGACACCTATTTCTTGAGTAACATGGATAGCTTTGGCTGGTTCAGAACATCTGAATCTATTAATGACTGTCAAAGGCCATTAGATAGGGATTGGTTGTAACCAGATGTTTAGGACTGTGCTGGGTCGAGTTTGAACTGGATGGTAGAGCTACATCCACTCAGTAATCTCAAGAACAGATGTAGGCGGGATCTTCTGTCAGTTTTTTTTTGCAGACGGATGAGCATGTGAGGCGTTGGTAGAGTACCATTGACAGTAGATTTCCCAGTGATGGCATCCACCTATGAATCCAGCGAAGCAGGCCATGCTCTTCTTTTCCAGCAATACCTGCAGTTAAAGAGGAATGCATGCTGTTGAAACCTGTTATTAGTTGGAGGTATGGCGGCTGTGAAGATGAGAAGCGAGCAACAACCCGGTTTGATGGTTGTAGCATCTATAGAAGCCATGATTCTGATCGATTAGCTTCTCTCTCGCTGGAGTGTTGATGCCATTACTTCTGAAGGTCGACGCCGTTGATTGGAATTGATCCCTTCTGATTCGCTGTTGGTTGCTTCAGGAGATGCGTTGAATTGCGCCCCTGCCTGTTAACCTGAGCTGCTGCATGGTTGCCTGTGTGACAGTTGAGGTGGATGAGGCTGTGTGTAGCATTGACAGATTCTTTGCAAAATAACCCTGCTTGACAGCGATGGAGGCTCGATTAGTTATTGCAGCTGTAGCAACTGTGGGAAGGAAGAACCCAAGAGCCATCTCGAGGAGGCCGAGCAAACATCGCGGCTCTAGCCGCCAGATTCATTTTGTGAAAGTTCGAAGTAGTGAGGAGACATGGAACTCGCAACCTACTGTGGATGAGCCGAGCAGCCATCACGATTGTGGCCGCCAGAGCTTTGTGTAAGCCTTTTTGAAAGGAAACCATAATCTTGCAAACCTTGTAAAAAGTTTGGCCTTGAAAAGATTTTCTTTGTAAGGAATAAGTTTCTAATTACATGCTAGGGGACCATAGGCTTTTAACAGTGCGCAACTCCCAGTTAGTGGAATTTTGGATTTTTGGTGTTAGTTTTCAAAATTTAAACCTTGGTTTAGATATTGTTTCCCGAAATAGGGATTTCTCTAGGAACAATATGCATGTATTAAGGCCTTATTTGTTGGTTAGTTGGCTTACAACGACATCTGCCGGTAAGCCCAAAATTTGTGTGAAACCTTAGTACCATTGTATTCGTGGTCAGGAAGGTATTAATCGATTTTCGGTGGAAATTTTGTCGAAGCCGATCTTGACGGAACGAAGGGAGTGGTACGATTCTTGGGCATATACCCAGTTTAGAAATTCGATTCCTTGGTACGATGCTATTTAAACCATTAAACTTTGGAGTATTGGTACTCCCAGTAAATGGAGTTAAATTGTGTTTTTTATTTATTTTCTCCTTTTCAAATCGGTGGAACACCGATCAATTGGTTATTGTGGTTTTGATGATTAAGGTCATTAAAATTGAACAAACCAAAGCTTTTGAGATACTTGTTAAATAATTAATGGTGAAAAATTCATTGTATTTGGAGGTATTTTTTTATTCAACATTATTAAAGTTGGGGTGAATATCGTGGAGAAAGTACCCGAATTCAAATCTTATTTTTCATTAATTACGATAAATTTAACGAAGTAATTCTTAAGCCAGTAAGTTGAAAAGGGCGAATGGTCCAATTTTCATTAGAAAAATTGTAATAATAGAAATTATAAAACTGATTTCATTTCCAATAAAATCCTATGGTGAATTAAATTCAAAAGATCAAACTAGTACAGTTTCACATACTAGTAGATTATTTTTTATGTATCATTTATTCAGCCTAGGTATCGGATAGAAATGAAATTGCTTCTGACTTTTTTCTATAGTAGTTAATTTTTTTAAAACATTTACTAATGTCGTTACGTCTTCTTGATACCTTTGTTGAAGGATTTTCAGGAAACTGAAAATTCTAAGGAGGGAAGAAGAGTGGACATCAGTGGTAGTAAGTGTGATCGAGAAATGTATTTCGCAGTTAGGATTTTGGTAATCCCAGTAAATAATTGCTTAATACCTGATATCAATTTCCTGGATTAAGTTCATTAAATTGAATTTGTAACTGATGTCTTTGTAACCATTGAGTTATCCGCAGTTTTGGATGTCAATTGTGATGTCAGAAATAGAATCTGATACATGGATTACATTGGATCTGTTAATTGATAGAAGCTTGCCCCTAGAGTTAATGCATCCATGGAGATTCAAAGCCTACCATTAACTTGGAAGGATCAGAATATAATATTGAACCATGTTAATTTTTCTGTTTAGATCACAAGATCATGTGTGGATTTGTGGTATCCATCTGATGAGCATGCCAGTCATCCAAATAAATGGATTCTCCAGTGTTTGGGAACAAGAGATAATATCCTATGGTGATTATAGGACAACTAGATGATCAATGGATCTCTAGAATATCAGATAAGGTGGTTAAGGATTTTCTGGAAGGAAAAGTTGATGGTATGGGACATCAGTAATTTTGGAAAGGAAATTCTAGGATTGTAAGGATCTGATGATCAATGGTGTGTTTTAGTACCAAGTCACGATATGGGAAAAAAGAAAACCATTTGATCTGCCAGATAAATATATGTTTATGTATTGGGTCATAGTGAGATTATTCACATATGTGCACGATTAATCTTGTATGAATCTACTGTGTATTCCTGGTTACTAGGATTATTTTGTGCACTTAACCTAGTCAGTGAACATAAACATGTGATCAAGTACTGTTTTGACAGATACTTGGAGAGTTAACAAATATTTGGATTGGAGATTTATGGATTAACTTATAAATGGTTTGGATGAAGATCTAAATTGTTGAAAATTGTCACTTCTCACTTGACATTGGTTATTGTAAATATTGATCAAACATTAGAATAATGTTGATGATTTGATTTCACACGTGTGGAGCCTATTCCCACGTGTGAAAGGATGTACTTATCATACTTGTATATATCTAAATTGATTTTGTATCAATCTAATTAGTGTGAACATGATATGACTAGTTTTTTAGTCAAGTTGACCAGTCACCTAGAAATTAGCCTTTCCTTGCATGTGCATGAGTAAATGCTCTCACATGGCAAGTGGATGTTCACACATGTGTATAGAGTACTAGAACGTAAGAGTTGACCATTTTCCCTAGATCCTATTTTGTAGGAAATATTCCTATATTCTAGGAGACTAGCCTTTTGGATTTTAGCCATATTCTAGAAGGTCAACTTTTGGATAAGGACCAAGGATGGATCAAATGGATTGATCTGAGTGATGTGGCACTCTTTACACGTGCGAAGACCTGCTGGACTATACCAGACTCATGGATGTACTTGATCCATAAAAGGATCATCATTTTGCTAAGAAGATTGATGAGACTTTTGCATTCTACACTTTTGTGAGATTTCTAGTCATTTGTCTTGTGATTTCTATGAGTGATTGCTATCTAGGACTATTGTGCTTGTTGTTTCAGGTGCAGGTTGTACTGTACCTCAATCAACTATTCTACTTGGAAGGTGAAAATGGGGTCCTTATTGGAGATGAATGAGTTGATGGAGATTGTTGTAGGTTTGGAGGAGAGACCAGCAACTCAACAAGATCAAGTGAGGTATGACAAGAGAGCAAAGAAAGCTCCACACATGATCAAGATGAATGTTACCAATGAACTTCTCAAGGAAGTTGGTAAGTGCACATCATCTTTGGAGGCTTGGGAAGCTTAGAAGAAGCTTTATGAATCCAAGTCTACATCAAGAGTGCTTACTCTGAGGAGGCAAATCTTTCAAAGTTTGCAAAAGAAGGAAGAGAGTACTCATGCTTTTGTTTTGAGGGTTAAGGCATTCAATGATGAGTTAGCATGTATTGATGAAAGCATTAAGGAGGTAGAGCTTGTTCAAGTTATACTTAATGGCTTGTTGGATGATCATGCTAATCTTGTTCAAAGTTTTGCTAATCAAAAGACTTTGCCAAGTATTGTGGATTTGCAAGAGACCATGGTAAATGAGGATTATAGGCTTCAATCAAGAGGAGGTGGATCTACATCGACATCTCATTATGAAGAGGATGCTATGTTCATCAAAGACAAGTTCAAGGGCAAAGGCAAAGGCAAGTGGTCTAAAGGGAAAGATCAAGGTGATACTTCCTCTTTTGGCAAAAAGAAAGATAAGTCTAAGTTGAAATGCTTTTATTGTGGAATCAAAGGGCATTTTGCAAATGAATGTTTGAAGAAGCAAAGAGATGACGGTAGCAAGAAAATCAACTTTACTACTAATGATGAGGGTCTAGGTGGTGGTGATTCTCTTTTGATGTGTTCATCAAGTCCAATATCAAGTGAAGGTGACAAAGATTCATGGTGGATTGATAGTGGAGCTAGCTCACACATGACTAGTCACAAGGAGTTCTTTACTTATTTGGTCACTTATGATGGAGCCAAGAAAGCAATTCACATGGCCAATGGTGGTGAGTGTGTGATTGAAGGTATCGGTTCAATTCCTATTTGTCTCTCTAATAATAGGAAAGCAAGACTTGATGGTGTTCTTTACATTCCTTCACTTTCAAAGAATTTGCTAAGTGTTGGTCAAATGATAGAGAAAGGATACATGGTAAAGTTTGGTGGTGATGCTTGTTTCATTAAAAAGGAAGAAATCTTGCTTGCTAGGGGCAATAGACAAGGTAGACTTTTCAAGCTTGATGCTTTTGTTATGGCTAACAAAAAAGATGGAATGGAAAAGGAGATTGGTCTCAAATTTCCAAAGTTACCTTTTAGCATCAATAAGATTGGTGGATCTTATGCAAAGTCTAAAAAGCTTCCTTATGCTAGATCTAGGTCAAGATCTAATATGCTTCTTGGAGATGTTCATCTTTGTGCTAATTTGGCTAGTCTTGAGGATAATGATGGTGTTTCAATGGTTCTTCATGGCAAGTGCAAGCATGCAAAAGGTAAGGAAAGAGCTAACTTCATCAATGGAGGTGAAGGTTCTTCCTTGGAAAAGATTGTTGTTAATGATTTCTTTGATCATATGTCAAAAGATGTTCCTAGGTGCATGCATGAAGGAGGTGGTTCTTCTACATTCTTTTGTGATGAGTCCAAGAAAGTCATTTTTCCAGAAAGTGGAGTCACATGTCTTCATAAAGAGAGTAGATCAAATGGTTCTATCAAGAGACTTAGTGAGGGAGATACTCACAAGTCAAGAAGAAGAGAAGTATGTGAAAAGTTCAAAGTAGGATGTACTTTGAATGATGTCATTGTGAATGATAGTGAGGAGGAATCATTATCATATGATTCATTACCTAAAACATTGAATAGAAGTTCTTGTTTGAAAAAAGAGAGTACTTCAATCATCCTTATGTTGAAGGTGCTAATCATTTTTTTTCATGGCTTCTAATGTCTTTGAGATTTCTACTTCTTATGATGCAATCATTAAGAGGGAGTCTTATGAAGGAAAGAGCAATGGAATATTTGTTCTTGGTAAGATCCAAGGCATGGATCTCACATCTCTTCATCAACTCAAAGGATTCTATGATTGTGAATTGATCACTCATGATCGAGATGGCAAAAGGTTGGTTAGAGAAGACTACATGGAGCAAATCGAGAGGCAATTTCTTCAAGGCAAGGGAGATCTTATTGTTGAGCTTATTGAGGTTTGTTATGAGCTCAAGAAGGCTGGACTTATTAGGTTTGATACTCATCTTCACCTACTCTACTTCATGTTGGATGGAAAGTTTGGAATCTATCTTTTGATTTATGATGGTGACATTGGCGACATTGTTTTCACTAACCTTTGTGGAAGATCAAGATCAAGCATTGATGAGATCTTGTTGGATCTAGATCATATGTTTGAGAGGGAGTATTTCCAAAGGTTCAGGTCTGAAGATACTCATATCTTTGATATCTTTGATGATCAAGAGAAAGGTAAGCAAGTGGAAGCGACTCACTTTGCTTTACTCACATGTTTTGGAGAATTTTCTTGTGTAGATGATGCTATGAAAGTGGATATTGGTTCTCATGGTTTTCATACTGGAAAAGCAAGTAATGGATCTGGAAAACAAAGTTTTTTCAATGACTTTGATGATCAAGAGGAAGATCAAGAGGTTGGTCTCAAAGGGCTTCAACAACACAAAAAGAAAGGTGGCAATTTGGAGCTAGTCAAGAGCATCAAAGGAGAGGTAATTGGCAAAGATGTTATAGATCTGTTTTTGCAGCATACCTAAGACTCAAGTAAGGTCAAAGGAGAAGCAATAAAGTGTTGTTCAAGTTTACTTTACTTGTTCTATCTCATGTTTGAGCTATTTCATGTGGATGTGTGCAAATTGTCAAGATATGGACAAACTAGCTACATTGTCTTGCAATATCTTATTTTTGGAGTTGTACTAGCATTCTTGGCTGGTTTTGCTGATGGAAATGAGTCTAATGGAGGCTCATTATATCACTTATCCATGACCAAGTTTTCAAGTGTTGAGCTACTTGGTGCCAATACTTGGAGATTGTCAATTTTTGGTGAATTCATGGTCATTTTCTTGTGTCAAGTAGATCTTGAAGATGGACTAGTGCAACCTACTTGGTTTATGGAGTCATGTGGTGCTGGATTTGCATCATTAATGTACTCACCTACTCATGGATTTCCAAGGTTTGATGGTTTCTTGTGGCAAGATGGAGTTGGAGGCTCATTCATGGAGTTTTATGGTGGAGACATATCAAGAAAGGACAAAGTTTGGAGGACACAAGCAAGCAAATGGTCATTACTCACATTTATTGTTTGGTTGCTGTAATTTTCCAGAGAGTACAAAGTTTGAAACATGGATGAATCATTTCATTCACATTCTATTTGGTTCTTCATGTTCTAGTTATATCTTGATGTGTAAAATTGATGTAAGAAATAGTGAAGCATCCAATTTGGACACTATTCTCTATATCAATTATGAAAGATACTTTAGAACCTTAGAAAGAAGATTTGTACTTAGGATGGAGATCATTCTAAAGTTGGATCAAAGTTCTATTGTCAAGACTATGCCAAAACTAGTTGAAGAGGGAGTGTGAGAGATTTCAACTAGTTTAGTCTAGTTTAGTCACATTTTGGTAAATTGTCAATAAGAGGCCAAAACTCATTTTAGACTTAGAGATAAACTTTTTGAAGTTATATTAGTTTAAAATACATTCAATAAACACTTTTGAAAAGTGTGAGAAAGTTGGTAGTTGAGTTTGAGAGAGATTCAAATTTGAACTTTGGGTACATTAAATCTAGACCCAAAAATATTAGGGTTTACATTTTGGAGAGAAAGCCAAGTGGCCAAATAGGGTCTGGAAACTCTATAAAAGGATGTAACTCGTGGAGAGACACATCTTCTCTCTTCTATCTCTCATTTCATCATTATACATGATTCTCTTTGGGTTCTACTACTCATTGGTGCACTATCTTGGTGTTATCTTGCAATCTTGTGTGTAGAATAATCATTTATTGCTATTTTCGGTTCCACATGTGTGAAATACAGTAGGGTATTGTGATTGTACGGACAGCAAACATATTTTATGTTTTGGTTCATGTTTGATCAATATCTCTTAGAGTTTGCATCTCATTTTGTGTGTAGATGCTGATGTTTCTACATTGGCATGATTGTTGGTTTGCTCCTTATTGTAACCAAAGATTTGGGACATGGATTGGATCTTGAATGGTCTGAAATTCTTCACAAAAATTGCCTGGTTTTTCATGCTTTTTGGCACAAAATAGATAGTAAGAACCAGAATCCAGCAAGATTAGACCAATTAGATGATTATAATTCTGTAGATTGGTGTTAGAGAAAGAGTTGGATGTCATGAATTTCCACTTTATTGTGATGAAAAAACCGGAAAATAGCCAAAAATCATCATCTTTGCTTATTTTTTCATAAAATTGGATAGTAGGTGGCCGTAAAACACCATGTAGAGCTTGTAAAGAGGTGGACCAAAGTCTTTTGAAACTTTTCCTAAAGTTAGAACCAAGAATTCCAGCAACTGAACTTGCAGGAAGTCAAAAAAATTCAAAAAATGACCATTTTTGGTGATTTTTGGGGGATGGATCTCTCCAAATCCATAAGGAGATCAATCTGGAATTATTTACATCATGACTAGCATTCTTTTTTACCTTTCCAGCAAGCTATCAGACCTGTAAAATGATGGCCGGTGGCTTATGCACCATCTCCATAAAGTTTGAAGCTATTTTGACTTCTACAAATCAAGAAATCTTTGTTCTCAGTCTATACTGCATCTTAGGATCAATATGAATGCTTCGTGGAGGTCTAATTGATTGTTTAAGTCTGTTGATTGCATCTTTGGTCTAGGATGGGTGTTTGCACGTTTTTGCATGATTTTGTCTTGTGCACCCTACTACAGATTTTATGACACTCTGATCTCGCACGTGTGAAGCCTAGGTGGAAGGCGGATGTGGCAAGCATTTTGTTCACTTGGTCTCCTCTCAAATTGAGCTTTACAACACCCAATTTGGTGTCCTGTAGCCTTATGATCATTTGAAATTTTGTAGTTTTGTGAGTAAAATTGGCAAATTTTGGAATTGTTTTGATTGCATGCTAGTCATTTTCCTAATTTGTAGTATTGTGCCTGCATGGATTAGTTGCATGCTGATTTTCATAGTGATTCTGACATGCATGAGAGATTTACAATCGATTTGAGTGGTCATACGCATGTGCTTTGACAGTTGGGTCACAAATCAATGTTAATGGCTGACAAATTCCGTAAAATTGGAGTTTACGTAAAAAATTCCGTAATGATGTTTTGTGACTGATGTAGTGTGCTTTGCATGCCAGTTTGACATTGGGTTAGTAACATTAGGAATCGAATAGTGTTTCAATTTTTTTGATTTCGATTGCCTTTTGTACTAATAGTATTTTCATTAGAATTTTTGAATTACGTAAAATAAAGCAAAAATTGAGTTTTTCGAAAAAATCAAAATTTCGGTCATTTTTTCGTTATCTATGGAATTAGTTTAGATTAGTGAATTGATTGAACTGAGTTTATCAATTAGAAAATGTCACAGTGTTTTCACTAAGTCTAAATTATTTTCCAATAATAGATAAGTTAAAATTGACAGAAGGAACCGCAATGAAATAGCCGAGAAGTTTTGCTGTACTATCATTCTTTTAACTTTTGGAGTTGGGAACTCCCAAATTTAAAGTTAAAATTTAATTTTTTTTTTTTGTTGAATTTCAATTTGGTAAAAATTTGAAATCAGTTACTTGTCTGATAGTTTTCGATGTTGATCGCTAGAAATCAGTCAAGTAAATGTTTGTGCAAGATACTCGTTAAATTTGATTAAAATTGTCAAACAATATAAGATGACCAAATTGAATGAGTGGCAATAGTATTCTTTATCTAGACAGTAAATCTGACAAAATACGGTTCAAGAATCACTAAAATCCTATTGGTGGGATTTTCATTCATGTAATTTCATACTCTATGTTTGGATAGATTTTGTCAATATTAACGGAGTAATGCCAAACCAGTCAATAAAAAAAATAGTCCAATTTTATTGAAAATTTTGTAATAATAGGAATTACATAACATCTTCATTTCCAGTAAAATCCTATGGTGTATTGTATTCAAAAGATCATACTAGTTTGTTTCACATTCGAATCATGGAAATTCGACCGCCTACATCTGTGCAGATATGTGTGTAGTGTCAACACCTGACAAACAAGAGACAATCATTGATTCATGAGCTACCTTGCACTTCGTTACATCAAGATGGATCATGTCTGATGTCTGAAGTGCAGATCTATCAAGATTTGTCGTTCTTGGAGATGGATCGAAGCATCAAGTGAATGGTATTGGTTCACTGTGGCTCAACACAAACGACAGAGACAGACGACTCGAAGATGTTCTGTTTGTGCCTACACTGCAACAGGACTTGCTATCAGTGGCAAGAATAGTTGATGCATGAATGCATGTGACGTTCTCATATGGAGCATGCAACGTTGTTGATGCAAGTACCAGTACACTTATCACTCAAGAAAGAGGAAAAGACAACTTGTATTACTTGAAGGTATGCCTACCTGCAGATCAAGTGCATCAGACTCATGATGATTCGCCAGATTCTCTATGGCATAGGAGACTATGCCATATGAATTCAATGACACTATATCAAACAAGCCATCATGGAGCAATCACAGGGGT
>CM055106.1:1531377-1660737 GCA_029204225.1 Diphasiastrum complanatum | reverse complement strand
CCCCCCCCCCCCCCCCCCCCCCCCCCCCCCCCCCCCCCCCCCCCCCCCCCCCCCCCCCCCCCACCCCCCCCCCCCCCCCCCCCCCCCCCCCCCCCCCCCCCCCCCCCCCCCCCCCCCCCCCCCCCCCCCCCCCCCCCCCCCCCCACCCCCCCCCCCCCCCCCCCCCCCCCCCCCCCCCCACCCCCCCCCCCCCCCCCCCCCCCCCCCCCCCCCCCCCCCCCCCCCCCCCTTCTCAATACTTGCCGAGTTTAACAACATGAAAATACTGTGTAGAAATCAGTGATCGATAGAACTGCAAATGATACAAATAAAAAGATAGTTATCAACAAATAGATGAGGCTCCAACAATTGAACAATACAATATCAATGCCCGATCGCGCATCGAGTAGAAGAACTGTGACATAATTTATGGGAATGACTTGTACAGAGATAAGAAATTACAACTCTCACATTATCTTGCTTTCATCTGAGGGCAATTTTCCCGAATTGCATAGGTACGAGAAAACTCAATTTCCTAACGACGGCACAAGTTGTTCAATGGCATACGTGGGAAAGAAATTAGCCCCTTCATTGTATTCGAGAATAGAGCTTCTTGGGTCTGTTTCTTTTTGCGGTTGGAAACACTCCGCCAATATTGGAAATGATTGGAGATCACATTTTCCGTTTCCGTAGTCATGTGAGTCAAATAGGAATTTACAAACTTGATCGACTGAGAATTCCTTCAGATTATGGCTTCCTTTTCCTTCACGAACTGCTGGAGTGTTTATGCATGATTCTGCTGAAGGAGTTGAGCGAGTAGAAGAAGGTATGCCTGAAAAAGACTTGCCATGTCAGAATATTTCAGTGATTGCTTCTGAGACATTGAACATGAATGATTCACAAGGACGTCTGTCAAAGAGCTGCCGTCGGCTATGCCCATAGTTGTCGGCTTCACATCAAAAGAAATACTCGGATCTCCTTCACCACGTACGTGCCTGATAGAAGGTGCTTCAGTTCTGGAAAGAATATCGCCATAAATGCAATTATTTAAAGCTTTCGGTATCAAAGGCTGCCTGAAGGAATGGAACGCTGGCATATCTGCAAAGATTCCTGAGATATTTTGGCCACCCAAGCCATGTGATGGACGTACTTGCGAACGTGCATCAAAACCGAGAAGCTGAGATCCCCTTCGTGGCAACAAATCGGAGAGAAATGGGGAAGAGGGAAACCCTGTAAGTTGCTGCACCATCGAACGAAAGTTCGCACTGTCTGCTTCCAGAATAGTTGTAGGAGGCCTCCGTGAGGCTCTTGACCTCTTCTTGCTTTTCTTTATCCCTCCAGTTCCAACTAATGCATGAGAATGTTGAAGAGCACCGTTTAAATCGACTCTAGATGGAGCGAGTCTTCCCGTAGATACCCCGTTACAATTAGCATCGACCAATCCAGATCTGCAAGGGCCTGTTGATGCTATATTGCCTGCCTTGTCGGACGAAGAAAATTGCAGCTGACCATTTATTATGTGTTGAGATCTTTGTCTCGAAGTTTCAGCTTCAAGAGCAGTTCGCTCTTCGGTTGGTGGAACCGACATCGAGACGCCATTTGTAGACAGTACCGCTTCCTCTCGATCATTGATCTTATAAGAGCTAACTGAGCAGCCGGTATCTGACTTACGATTCTGCCATTGGATATGATCTTTAATCGGCCCCTGGTATGGAGCGGAGCGTGTTATTCGTGTACAAATGCCTCGTATCAGACGAACTATAGTACTCTGGCAAATTAAAAAGTTCATTTGGTTCTGAACTGACTGAATCATCTGTGTATAGCTTCCTTCGAAAGGTGCGCACGAATGCACCGTCTCGTGGAGGAGCTTGATTAATAAGCCACGCACTGTCCGACTTTTTCGTTGCTTGAAGCGCGTCCAGGAGTAGATGAACTTCTGGTTGTTTTGCCATAGCCATTTATATTCACTCAAACGCTACTGCAATGCTTATATTGAGTCTCTTGCTCTCTTAGACTGTTTAAAACTACAGAAATCGTTCTTTTAGTAAGACTGAACGTTCTGTGAACCAATAAACTCTCTACAATTTTGAGGAAAGAGCTCAAAGGCACGTCGACACCAAGAGTACAAGATTTGGAAAGTGAAAGACGTATTTGGACACAATTCCAGCTATGACCAAAACGACCCCAAGGCTATATATGCCTGCCAATTGGTCCATTCAAAGAATACTTTAGAATGCGCGAGCATGCAATAGAAACGAAAAAATGCTAACTCATATTTGAAATCCTCAAAAGCAACGCCTAGCAAATCTCAACTAATGGCGAGCTAATTCTACGATTGGGAATAAAGCTTCTGTACAAGGTACTCAGGATTTAAAGACTCGAACGTCACAGAATGTCACTTACGGAAAGAGACGAGAATTCACAACACCGTGTATTTTGTTTTTCCCGAGGCTCCAACCAATTCCGAGGACACAAAGGCGGTTCTGGCTTAGCATAGCGTCCTTGTCTTCTCTTACACCCTGAGATCCCTCATTGTTCAACCTCCTTTACTGCTATCGAAAATGGATCGTCTCTTTGACGGATGACCAGAAAAGACACCTTCAACGTTTTGAGCTTATCTAAGACAATTTTGTTACCAAGAATGAAATATTTCTCCTGCACACCACGTCACGAAAATTGGAACTTCTAGCCTTATAAATTGTTGATGATTCTCAAGATCCAATATGCGCCATCAAGTCTTCCTTATTACAAACCCACCACTATAAAATCATCCAATAATTTTAACTCATACGCATAAGCCACAATCACCAAAACAACGAGATCCACGTAAAGACAACTCTTATTGCAAATACAAAAGGAAAAACTAGTGGCGCTATTCTTAAGTTATACCTTACAAAAAGCAACCAAAAACAACCCAGATCGCGTCGATTATCTTCAGGACAAAGTATGAGAGGTCATTACTTTGTGTCTATTTTGTATTTAATTTATTGTCTGGACTCGATCGAGGCAAGGCAAGCGTATCAGGTTTGTCGCCTTTGCTGCTGCTATCCTCTCCTTCACGCTCCTGCTCCTGCTCCTGCTGCTTCTGCTTCTGCTTCTGCTTCTCCTTCTGCCACTGCTGCTGCAGCTGCTGCCGCTCCTAGCTCGACAAAGAGCCAGGGCTAGTCACTAGATAATAGAGACGGTGGTCACATGACAAGCCGAGCCCGACAAGATGGCAACCACGGGACCTACCTCAAAAAATCCCTTTCCCCTAATGTGAAACGAGCCTTTTCTAATCCCGAAATTTATTTAATAGCGAAAATGATACCTCTCGTGTAAACTCTCCTGTACCTTTCCTCGTAAAATCCCGATAATCGATATGGTACTCATAAAATCCCGATCTCCAATGTGAACAGAACTTTTTCTTATCTAAATAAAACTAAAACGCAAATGACGAATGCCCGAAAGACTGAAAATGATACCTCACATAAACTCTCACGCATACAACGTGGCTATGAATACTAAATCGAGATTTACCACGTGCGAGTGTGAACAGGGCTGTTTTGCAGCCGGCAAAAATATTGAAGAAGCGAAAATGAAATACACTCACGCGTCACGAGTTCGACTCGCGACTGCACACACCTCGTGCAGCAAGGCGCACCACTCTTTTTTCTCAAAAAAAAAACTTAAAAAATATATTTAATTAAATCAAAATAAATCAATTAAATTCTCAAAGCAAGCATATTCTTGACCTAATTAAAAACAAAACAAATAATAGCAATTTACATTTACCCATTTAGAATATATTATTTGATTTACCAGCTTGCTTTTGGGGTACCTCATCTCACTTTCCATTCAGCATTTGCTTAAATTTGAAATCCCTACGATGGTGCTCTCAAAAATACAAGGAAATTAAAAAAAAAAACCAAAACAAAGGAAACTGAAAACAAACTGAAAAACCAAAATATAACTCAACTAGCGTGGTTGATTGGGTATAACCGACAAAACATTGCCGATTTCTCTATGTAGTACAAATTCTAGTTCGCGAAAATAAACCAAAATAATGATGCTAAATTGGTTTGTCTAATATCAATGTGACATTGGCGACTCCACTACACAGGAGAATTGTCTTAAACACCTCCTAAACTTCCCTAGGAAAGGCATTACACATACAAGAAGCCAGACAATTTGTTTGATAGCCCTCAATAGACATTATGACACGAGTGGTGTTTAAGTGGGCTAAAGTTTGAAGCTGGGAGGCTTTGTTCCTTTGGCCCTACCCTTGGGGTTTGAATCTTGAATCTCACGGGCATAAAGCCCTCTCTCTAGAACTTTATCCTACCAAACCAAAAGGGATGGCCCAATTTTCTCCCTCACGACAGTTAGTTTTGTAGCTTCATTACATACACCATGAAGAAACGCTCAAAATTTTGACTACTAAAAATGGAGCTCACATTTAGTTTTTGGAAAAATGTTCTTGTTTGAAGGGAAAACAAGCATGATCTAGAAAATTTTATTTTTTCATAAAGGATCACTTACAATATTATAGCTCTTGCATACATATTAGGTACACACACACACACACATGTATATATACATATATACACACATACACTAACGAAGTGTGTCGTCGATGACGGGCGGCGGGCGGCCGATGGTGTGTGTGTGTGTGTGTGCGGCGGAGAGAGAGAGAGAGAGAGAGAGAGAGAGAGAGAGAGAGAGAGAGAGAGAGAGAGAGAGAGAGAGAGAGAGAGAGAGAGAGAGAGAGAGAGAGAGAGAGAGAGAGATGTCCCCTCCCTTGCATGCCTCCCTGCACCCTCCCCAAGCTCCCACCCTTGCATCCTCCCCACATGCGCTCCCTTTGCCCTCCCTGCGCCCCCTCCCCATGTCCGCTATTTATGCCAGTCTGTACAAAAGTTGGTAACCGCCACCTTTGGGATATTTGTTTGTCCAGCTGTTTTTAGGGTTACTCATAAGTTGGCGAAGTTGGTCAGCCAAAAATGTGGGAAAAACGAAAAAGGCCGAAAAGGCGAAGGTGCCTTAAAAATGATTTCTAAGGTATTCTGGCCACTTGGCCAGTGTGTCACATTTTTCGCTAAGGAGAGAAAAAGACGAAGATGCCTTAAAAATGATTTCTAAGGTATTCCGGCCACTTGGCCAGTGTGTCGCATTTTTCGCTAAGGAGCGAAAAAGGCGAAGGTGCCTTAAAATGATTTCTAAGGTAGTCTGGCCACTTGGCCAGTGTGTCGCACTTTTCACTAAGGAGCGAAAAAGGCGAAGGTGCCTTATAATGATTTCTAAGGCATAGAAAATCTCAAAGGGGAAAAATGTGAAGGCTTAAAAATATGTTGTCGGCCTTCGGTTTTTCAGGATGCTCATTACTTGAACGATTTGTTTAAGGCTGAGCATAAGAAATCTAACACTCCCCCTTAATGTGGATCCTGAAAAACTTTGATCTTCAGATTTAACATATCGTTAAATCTGAGATGTTGCTCTTTTGATAGAGCCTTTGTGAAGTAATGTACTGCCATGTAATTTGTTCTCCAGAAAATCAATACTACTTCATTATTGTGCACTTTCTCTCTAAGGTAGTGATACCTGATTTCTATATGTTTGCTTCGAGAGTGAAATCTCGGATTGAGAGATAGCGCTATTGTGCCTTGATTGTCACAATAGATTGTTGTAGGAAGTGGTTGTGCAAGACTGAGGTCTGCAAGCAGTTGCCTAAGCCAGATCGCCTCTTTGGTTGCATTTGTAGCAACTATGTATTCGGATTCTATTGATGATAATACAACGGAGGTCTGCTTCCAGCTATTCCATGAGATTGGGCCTTGGTTGTATAAAAATACAAATCCAGAAGTTGATTTTCTGGTGTTGACATCTCCTGCCCAATCTACATTTGTGTCGGCTTCAAGTATATTGGCAATTTGGTTGCCTCCATAGCAGATGAGAGTTGTCGTTGCTTGAATGTACTTCATGACCTTTGTTAGCACTTTCCAATGAGCTATGTCTGGATTTGACAGGAATTGGCTGAGTGTACTGATCGAATATGCAAGGTGTACAGATCATTGCGTACATCAGTGAGCCGATGATGGATTGAAATGGGTAGTGCTTCATCTCCTCCTTTTCTGCCTCAGTTGTTCCTTTGATAGTTTTAGTCTAGGCTCGAGTGGAAAGTGACTGGGTTTGCAGTTGGCCATTCCATACTTTTCCAACACTTTGTTGAGATATCGTTGTTGACTGATAAAGATTAGTCTACTGGGTCGATCTCGTTGAATTTGGATTCCGAGACAATAGTGGGCTGGACCCATGTCAGTCATCTTGTATTCCTGGGCCAACATGCACTTTGTATCCTTCATCAGATTCAGATTATTTCGACCAATAAAGCTAAATATAAAGCGTTGAGCTAAGCAACTCAAGGAAGTTTGGCTACAACATTGGTATGAAGCAAACACAATAATGTACTATCAATTATTGTCTACTAAGCCCTATTAGATACTTAGCTTGTAAATATTGTTCTAATTAAATTAAGACAATTAGATGTAGGAGTTTGTCAGAGAGTGTCTTCTCAGACAAGCCATTAACTAGAGTTAGTGAGGTTGGTAAGAAGTTATCACACATCGATCATAGGAAGCCTCATATATCTTATCACCACACAACTAGATATTGGTTAGTCAGTTTATTTCAGCAACGATGATGGATCATTGGAAAGCTACCAAATGAGTTTTGAGGTATGTGAGCCATGACAACTATTAAGTGAGATTGGCATGAAACAAACACAAACTATGATCATCTTCAGTTATAGCCAAAGAGGAATACATCTAGCAAAAAATCCAGTATTTCATGACAAAACAAAGCATATTGAACTAAAATACATTTTATACATGAAACATTGTGTTCGAAGGATGTGAATGTAGCTCATTATAGCACAACAATACAACTAGCTGATATATTTATTGAATCCCTAAGTAAAGACAAGTTTGAGTTCTTTAGAGCTAAACTTGGCATAGAAGCTATTATTTGAACCTTAAGGAAGAGGTAAACTTTTGAGATGAGCTTTTTTTTTTCCTATCTTGATCTTAACGATTTGACTTGAAATAGCCAAACACAACAAGTTGATCCACATTTGAAGTCTTATCCTACTCCTTATGCTTTGAGCAATCCTTTGCCTGTTGATCTCTTTCCATGCATAAGAATCAAAGTCCTTCTAACTTGCTCGTTGCTTACACCTTGGGATCCAACTTTGTCGTTTTCTTCTGAAAAGTTCAGGTGGGCAATATGACTCATTTCTAACTACCTTTTATTAAGTGGAATAACCAATGTAGTATTTTTTTTCTTGTTTTTTTATGAGTTCAGTGCTATTGTATTGTGGTAAATCATTGCAAGCTTAATAACATTATCAAATACTTCTAGCTTATTACTCCTAACTCCATTTTGAGTGGTATCTCATGAAAGACCACTCAAAAAGAATAATTGTAATATTTGTTGATCAAATTCAGAATGACAATATCTAAAATTTTAAATATAAACATCTAGCACTTCTTACCCCACTTGCATATATTTTATCTTATCAAAATGCTCGTGTTCATCTAATTTCCAAGAAAATGTATTATTGAAAGCAATGTGGATTTTATTCCATTTATTCGGGGCAGTGGGTTGATGTGAAAAATGCAAAAATAAGCTTGGTAGAGGCCAAAAATCTTGTATATAGGATAGACACACGTGTGGAGCATGTTCCCACGTGTGAAACTAGTGTACTTTTCATTTACCATAATAATATATGTTGTACATATGATTTAATTCAAGTTCTAGTGGCTACAATGACCACAAACTACTTTTCTAGAGATATGACACTTGGCACCAATCTAATGATTGCATGAGCCAAATATTTTCAATAGGTGTCACATCCCATGTGTAGAGACAGCTCACATGTGTGGAAATAGCTAAAGCAGGCGAGTTTTTTGCTTCTAGAAGATTTCTATGAAGATCTCCATATAGTAGGAAAATAGACCAAAAATGCCCAAAATGGGAAGTTTTGATCCAAGTGTCAAATTGCATGATGGTGACAAGGCATTATCACACGTGTGAGATCTAATGCATGATCAGTATCTCGAGCTCCAAAAGTGTATATATAGAGGCTTATTTGGCCATAATCAATGTGAGACACCAATCTTGGTTTTGGAAGCAATTTTGAGTGATTCTCTCCATTTGTCTACATTTGTTTTGATTGTTTTGAGTTTCTATTGATTTTCAAGTTGGAGTCCGTACTCAGACAGTGTTTCACATGTGTGAAACCAGAAAGTACACCTACCTTCAATTAATGATTGTTCTTGTTAGGATTTTGTATCTAGAATTAATCTCAAGTAGATTGATAGATCAAGTAATCTGACAACCAATCCCTCTTGAAGATCAGATTAGGATCCACTCTTGGTCCTTTTTGTACTTTTTTCACATGGTATCAGAGCCTAGTACAAGAGGTTTTGTTGAAATTGATAGGGTTAATCCAAACCAAAGCCAAAATTAGCAGTTTTTTGGAAACTAGTCAAATTTTGTGTAGCGAGTTGGATTTGATAGCTATTATCAAAATTTTTGGTTCAGATCTTGTTGTGGGTCGTAGGAACCCTTTTCACACGTGTGAGGCCGTACAGCTCCCGTTTTGACTAAGAAAATTCAGAAATTTGTAGAATTTGACTCACATACCCAATTTGAGTGATTTTTGGTGCAAAATCAAGCAATTTCCATAGTGAATCTAATCCCTTGATTAATTCTTGGATTAGATCAGCCAAAAAATTAAAATTGAAGCTTGAATTAGGTGCACTAATTGATCTTCTCTGATTTTTTGAGTGTATGTTGAAGTTTAAGAGAGAAATTGCTAAAAATCAAAGATTAAGGAGTGATTTTGCAAGTTTGAGACTAGAATCTAAATTTCCATCATTCTAGATTGGTTCATGAGTGATAGGATTGAGTCTATAATCTTTCTAAATTGCTAGAAGACTTTAGGTTCAGATCTCTTAGAGAAACCATAAGAGTTTCTAGTGCTTTTTCACATTCAAAAATGGCATCAATGGGTGGTTTTTTGCTTGAAGCTAGTGAAAGACTTACATCCACTAATTATGCTACATGGATAGTTCGAATGGAGTCTTTGCTTGTACTTCATGATCTTTATGACATAGTACTTGAGGTGGAAGTAGAACCTCAAGGAGGAGTTGAGTTGGTTAAGTACAAAAAGAGATGTAGACTTGCATTACATTGCATAAAAATGAATGTAAGCAATGAACTTTTGAAAGAAATCTCATCATGTACCACATCCAAAGAGGCATGGGATTCATTAAAAGCCATTTATGGATCCAAGAACACTTCAAGGATACTCATGCTTAGGAATCAAATCCTTCAAAGCATGAAAGAAAGTAGTGAAAGTGCCTAAAATTATGTAAGGAGTTGTCTTTTATAGATGATAAAATCAAAGATGATGAATTAGTTCAAATTATTTTGAATGGATTAGGAGATGATTATTCCAATCTTGTTCAAACCTTTGCTATTCAAGATTCACTTCCTAGTATTGAAAAACTTCAAAGTGTGCTTGTTAGTGAGGAGAGTAGAATGCTTCATATCAAAAGTAGGATGAGTTCCTTATCTTTGAATGATGGTGATGAAAAAGCTAACTTTTCTTTGAAAGGCAAGAAGAAGAAGTTTCCATCCAAGAAGACTCAAGACATGGAGATGAAGAACAAAGATGGAGCATCAAGTTCCAAAGGCAAGAGCAAGAAGGACAAGAAGAAGCTAAAGTGTTTCTTTTGTGGAAAAAAGGGACATTTTGCATCCGAGGGCTACAAGAAGAAGAATGCCCAAGAGAAGGACAATCAAGGCAATCTTGTGCTTGAGGAGGAGGAAGAAGGCAATCTATCTTTGATGGTATCCTCACCACAAACATCTAATCAAGACACTTGGTGGATTGATAGTGGGGCAAGCTCTCACATGACTCACCAAAAAGACTACTTTTCTAATCTACTTTCTTACAATAGTTCTAAGAGATTTATCTTCACTACAAGTGATCAAGAATGTGAGATTGCAGGTGTTGGATCCATTCCTTTATGTCTAGGATCATCTAAAAAAGTAGATCTAGACAATGTTCTTTGTGTACCTTTAGTTACAAAGAACTTGTTGAGTGTAGGACAACTTATGGATAGTGGATTAGATGTATATTTCAAGCATGGAGCATGTTCTATCTTGAAAGATGAAAAATGTATTGCTAGTGGTTTCAAGCAAGGGAGGGTATTCAAATTGGATGCTAATGTGATGGTTGGAAGTGTGAACATGGCAAGGGAGGAGCTCACTCAAGTGCAATTATGGCACAAAAGGTTAGGCCATCCTAACTACAAAGCTATGGAGACCACGGTGACAAAGGAGCTAGCAAGAGGACTTCCCAAAACCATATCTAAGTGTGGCAAGCTTTGTGAAGCTTGTGGACTCTCCAAATCTCATAAGCTTCCTTTCAAGAGATCTTTGATAAGATCTAACTCTCCTCTTGACCTTATACACTCGGATGTTCATTCATTTTCACATGAATCAAATGGTGGAGCTCTTATGTATGTCACTTTTATTGATGATAAATCAAGATACTCTTGGGTTTATCTCTTGTCTAAGAAAAGTGAAGTTTTTGAGTCCTTTGTAAATTTCAAAACTCTTGTGGAAAAGCAACGTAATACTAGCTTGAAAGTATTAAGAAGTGATAATGGAGGGGAGTACATCTCCAATAGGATGAAAGAGTTTTGTGAAACTAATGGCATTGGGAGAGAGTTTACTTGCACATATACTCCACAACAAAATGGAGTAGCTGAGAGAAAGAATAGGACACTATGTGAGTGTGCTAAAGCTATGAGATTAGATGCATCCCTTCCTATTTCATTTTGGGGAGAAGCTATTTTATGTGCAAACTGTGAAAGATTCAACTAGTTTCATCACATTTTGCAATATTTTCATATTTGGTATATTGAGGCCAAAACTTGTTTTAGACTTAGAGGTTCATTAGTCTAAATTTCATTTGAATAAAAACTTTTTTGAAAGTGTGGGAAAGTTAGAATGTGAGTTTGAGTAGATTCAATTTGAATAGTTGGCTACATTGAATCTAGACCCAAAATTAGTAGGGTTAGCATTTTGGTGGGAAAGCCAAGTGGCCAAATAGGGTTTGGACCTGATATAAAAGGATGTAACTCGTGGAGAGAGTGATCTTCTCTCTTCTCTATCTCATTTCATGCTTATACATGGTTCTCTTGGGTTCTACTACCCATTGGTGCACTATCTTGGTGATTGCTTGCAATTCTATGTGTAGAATGATCTATATTTGTTATTTTTGGATCCACACGTGTGAAATACAGTAGCTTGTTGCTTTTGTACAGATATCAACAGTACATAATAATTTCATTCAAGTTTGATCAAGTTCTATTAGTGTTTGCATCTCAAATTGTGTGTAGATGCTAATTTTTCTACATTGGTGAGATCGGTAGTGTATTTCTCTTTCTAACCAAAGATCATTCAAGTAGATTGGATCTTAAGGATCTGAAATCTTTCACATGGTATCAGAGCTTGTGTTTCAGGTTATGAAGGAGGAAATCAGATCTATCAATGATTTGGTGAAGATATCAAGTCTAGAGCATGCTAGAGAGGATTCTACACCAAAATCGGATTTTTTGCTTTTGTAGATTGGATCTTTTGTAGATCAAAATACTCAATAGGTCAATATACTTGTTCAATTCCAATTTTTGAATTCACATACTAGATTTGGCCGATTTTCGGATCATTGGTTAAGCCTAAGTGGTGGCTTATAGATTGCATATCAAATTTTCAGCATTTGCATGTAGATTTGGAATAGTCAATTTTTTGTGATTTTGTCAAAACCATAATTTTGATTGGATATTTAGATAGTGAGATTGTTGGACTTCATTTGAGTGTGTTTCAATATTAGGAAGTGGCAAAAGTCATTAGATTGAGAATAGATCATAGGTTGATCAAGATTCCATGATTCTATGTGTTGATTTGCTTGGATAAGTGCTAGAAGAGAATTTGTGAGATAGTTTCAAATCTTGGTGATTTATTTTGAAAGCATTTGTTGTTGTTCAAAGGAGTTCTTTGTGCATTGAAGCAGGTTGAAAGAGAAGATCAGGTCATTGCTACATGGCAACCTCAATTGGAGTCATGTTGGAAGCCAATGATAGGCTTACCTTAAGTAACTATTCATTGTGGAAAGTGAGGATGGAGTCACTTCTTGAGATGAATAATGTTTTGGATATTGTTGTAGGTTTGGAGGAGAGACCAGCAACACAACAAGATCAATTGAGGTATGACAAGAGGGCCAAGAAGGCTCTACACATGATAAAGATGAATGTTACCAATGAACTTATCAAGGAAGTTGGTAAGTGCACATCATCTTTGGAAGCTTGGAATTCATTGAAGAAGCTTTATGAATCCAAGTCTACTTCTAGAGTGTTGACTCTAAGAAGGCAAATCTTTTCTTGTTTGCAAAAGAATGAAGAAAGTCCAAGTACTTTTGTTTTGAGAATGAAAGCATTGAATGATGAGTTAGCTTGCATAGATGAAAGCATTAAGGAAGGAGAGCTTATTCAAGTGATTCTTAATGGCTTGTTGGATGCTCATGCTAACATTGTTCAAAGTATTGCTATTCAAAAGACTTTTCCAAGTTTGATGGATCTTCAAGAGATCTTGATCAATGAGGAATATAGGCTTCAAGCAAGAGGTGGATCTACATCGACACTTCAAGAGAATGCTATGTTCACAAAGGGCAAATTCAAGGGGAAAACCAAAAGTAAGTGGTCTAAAGGGCAAGATAAAGTGGATGCTTCTTCAAGTGACAAAAACAAGGATAGATCAAAGCTCAAGTGCTTCTATTGTGGCATCAAAGGACACTTTGCAAGTGAGTGCTACAAGAAGAAGAGAGATCAAGGAGACAAGCAAGGTAATCTTACTCTTGATGAGGATGGTTTGGATGCTCAAGATGCAAATGATGATGCTTTTGTGATGTCTTCATGTATGCTTGCTAATGATGGAGATCTAGATCCTTGGTGGATTGATAGTGGAGCAAGTTCACACATGACCTTTCACAAAGAGTACTTCACTTCTTTGTTGGCATATGGAGATGACAAGAAGGTGATCTACATGGCCAATGATGGTAAGTGTGCAATCAAAGGGATTGGCACAATTCCTATTTCTCTCTCTACAAATAGGAATGTTCATTTGGAGGATGTCTTGTTTATTCCATCTATTACCAAGAATTTGGTTAGTGTGAGTCAAATGCTAAGTAAGGGCCTCAAGGTGGAGTTTGATGGAGATGCTTGTTTGATCAAAAGGAAGGATGTCTTGATTGGAAAAGGTAAAAGACAAGGGAGGTTTTTCAAACTTGATGCTTGTGTTATTGCTAACCAAGTTGGATGTGTTGCAAGGGAGCAAATTTCTATTCAAGAGGTTTGGCACAAAAGGATGGGACACCTCAACTTCAAGTCATTGGAGGTAATGGCAAGGAAGAAGGTTGTGATTGGTCTTCCAAGTTCCTTAAGTAATGACAAGCATGTTTGTGAGTCTTGTGCTTTGTCTAAGTCACATATACTACCTTATACTAGATCTATTTCTAGATCTACAAAGCCTTTTCAACTTGTACATTTGGATATTCATGGATCTACTACAATTAGCAATAGTGGAGCTAAGATGTATGTAACATTCATTGATGATTTTAGTAGATTTTGTTGGATCTATAGGTTTGTTGGAAATGATGTTACCATCTTGCTAATCTATGTGAATGATATCATCTTGAGTGGTGGAGACAATCAAGATGTGGAGGATATCAAGAATGCTTTTAAGAAGGAGTTTGAAGAGGATCTTGGTAATTTGCATTACACATTAGGAATAGAAGTCATTAGATCTTCTCAATCTACTTTCATTTGTCAAGAGAAGTATGCTAATTCTATTCTAGAAAGATTTCATATGGTAGATGCAAAAGCTATTGATACACCTATGGAGTCTCATGTAAAGCTAAGTATAAGAGGTAATGAAAGATCCTTCGAGGACATTACTCTCTATAGGAAGGTAGTTGGTTCACTCATCTATCTAACCATTACTAGACCTGGTCTAAGCTATTGTGTTGGAAGATTGAGTCAGTTCATGCAAGATCCTAGTGAGGAGCATTGGAAGCTAGGAAAGCGAGTTTTGAGGCACATCATTGGAACTCGAGATTTTGGCATATTGTATGAGGGATCATCACCTAATGTTTTTGGATTTTCAGATTCAGAATATGCTAGAGATGTAATGGATAGGAAATGTGAAAAATACAGATCCTAAGTGGATCTAAACTCCAAGATCATTGGCTTGAATGCTTGCACTCCAAACTACATAAGCTAGGAATTGGCAACACATTCTATGCTACCTAGAATGCAAAGAACTTGATCAAAAAGCATTTATCACAAATGGAAACTTCCATAAACATCAAGTGCGGCCCAAAATAGCATTATACAGTCCATAATACATCAGCCTACCACTTTTGGAAAGCACCTAAGATCATACACAATAGCTTGAAGACAATACACACAACAATGCTCTCAATGGAGGAAGAAACAATGACAATGATCTATTGATCTCAATGAAGCATACAAAAGGTTTCTCCAACCTGTTCTCCACGAATTTCAGCCTAATATAGGTGAGAGAGATGACTCTCTCTCCTCTCTCTAGAACTTAGGACCCAATTTTAGGACACCAGTAACCTAAAATAGCCAATTTTGGCCTATATGTCCAAATAACATGATTTTAGTGTCATTTAGAAGGTCCCGAAGTTTGAGACTTCTTCAACATGAAATATATACTAGAATAAAAGTATCTAGGTCTCTTTCACACGTGTGAAAGGTTAGATCCAAAACTATGTACAAAAATTGCCAATTTAGGCCTCAAACTAGCTAGGAAATGTTGACAATTTTCACACTCCCTCTTCAACTTAACTTGCTAGTTTTACAACACTACTTTGCTCCAACCTAAGAATGATCTCCATCATGATGATAGATCTCTTTTCAAGTGTTCTAATATGTACAATATGAAGTACAACATAATTGAGGATGCTTCACTATTTCTTACATCAATTTTACATAGAATGGTGAACAAGATACATGTAAAAGAACATAGAATAACAATGAAAGGATTCCTCCATGTATCCACCTTTGAGTTCTCTGTAAAACAGCAGCAAACAAGTTGTAAGTGAAAGTAACCAACAGGTGTTTGCATGCCTCGTCCACATTCCACTATGCCCATAGTGAATGCACCATGTATCTCCATGAATGAACCTCCATCACCACCTTGCCTTTGTAGATCTCCAATCCACGAAAGCCCTTGAGTGAATGAATGCCAAAATGATGTGTTCTCTGTTCCATTTGAATGAGCAAAACCTGAACTTGAAATACTTGAAGTATCTCCACAAGATTTGCATATAACGCTTGATCCTACATTGTCAACAATTTGCCAATTTGCCAACACTAGGATGCTAGATCTTGAACTTTGCTCAAAAGTAAACATATTGACCACTTCCATATCTTTTGAGATTTGAATGAATGCATGTACTTGATAATAAAAACCAGCAATGATAACTATTCCATCTCCAAGATCCAAAAGATGCAAAACTGTGGAACTAGTTTCATTGAATTTTGACAATTCCAACACATTGACATGACAATGTTCATACATGAGATTAAACAAGTAAGGTAGAGTAAAAGGACACTTCCTTGCTGCTCCAAGAACCTTACTTGAACCTTCAAGGACCTGTAAAAACAGATCCAAGATGCTTTGCCCATGTGGCTCCCCTTTCATGCTTTTGACTAGCTTCCAATTGCTACTTGCCTCTTGGTGTTGATGAAGCAATTCAAGATCAACATCTTGATCTTCCAATAAAACATCAAGGACTTTGCATTTATAAACATCTTCAGATCTGAACCTCTGAAGATACTCCCTCTCAAACACATGATTAACATCCCACAAGATCTCGTCATTGCTTGATTTCAACCTTTCACTATAGTTAGTGAAAACAATGTCACCATCATAAACCAAAAGATAGATTTCTACACTTCTATCCAACATGAAGTAGAGTAGATGAAGTTGAGTATCAAACCTAATAAAACCAGCCCATTTGAGCTCAAACCAAACCTCAACGAGATCTTCCTTGCCTTGAAGAAATTGCCACTTGAGTTGCTCCATGTAAATATCTTCTTCAAGATCACCATTCAAGAAGGCATTAGTAACATCCATTTGCCACATATCCCAATCATAAAGAGTTGCAAGAGAGATTAGGATTCGAATAGTTACCATCTTTGCCACGGGTGCAAAGGTCTCATCATAGTCAATACCATATTCTTGAGCATACCCCTTTTCCACCAACCTTGCCTTGTACTTGTTGATTGATCCATCTTGATTTGTCTTGATCTTGAAGATCCACTTACAACCAATTGCCTTCTTGTCCTTTGGAAGCTTTACCAACCTCCATGTGTTGATTTTGATGAGTGCTTGATGCTCATGATCCATGGCTTGGATCCATTCCTTCTTTTGAATTGCTTCACCTACACAAGTTGGTTCATCAAAAGAGGTAAGAAAAGCAAAGTTAGAGTTGTCCACCACTTGCTTTTCTTTTTCATCATAGGTTAGCCTTGATGGCTTAGCCCTTTGCCTTTGAGTCTTCCTTTCAGTTTGCTTTGGAGTGGCATCTCCATCTTCATCCAAGACATCTTGCACATCATGATGATTAGTAGGCACATCAACATCAACATCAACAACATTGGAAACATTCTCTTCATGAAAGATGACATCCCTACTTATGACAACTTTCTTTGTAGAAGGAATGTACACTTTGTAAGCCTTGCTTACTTCACTATAGCCAACAAACACACCCTTCTTTGATGAAGGATCTTCTTTAGTTCTATCATCAAGTGTGATATTGACAAAACATGTACATCCAAAGATCCTACAATGCTTGACACTTGGCCTTCTACCATAAAGAACCTCATGAGGAGTTTTACCATCCAAGGAAGCACTTGTCCATCTATTACATAGATAGTTAGCACATGCTAAAGCTTCCCCCCAAAAAGACTTAGCAAGATTAGCATGTAGTCTCATTGCCTTGGCACATTCACAAAGGGTTCTATTCTTCCTCTCGGCCACTCCATTCTGTTGTGGAGTCCTAGGACTAGACATCTCCCTCTTAATCCCATGTGCTATACAAAAGTCTTTGAACCTATTTGAGGTGTATTCCCCTCCATTATCAGATCTTAAGCATTTGATCTTTGTATTGAATTGGTTTTCCATTTCATTCTTGAACTTGACAAATGCAGCAAACACTTCATCCTTACTTTTAAGAAGATAGATCCAAGTATACCTACTAAAGTCATCAATGAAAGTTGCATACATCTTTGCCCCACCATTGCTAGTTGTACTAGAAGAATGAATATCAGAATGCACAAGTTGAAAAGCTTCTTTAGATCTAGAAGTAGATCTAGAATAAGCAAGTCTATGAGATTTGGACAAGGCACAATGTTCACAAACACTATTGTTTGCAACAAGACTTTTAGGGAGACCAAGAACAAGCTCTTTCTTTGCCATTACCTCCAAAGATTTGAAGTTGGGATGGCCCAACCTCTTGTGCCAAACTTCTTGGTTTGTCAATTGCTCCCTAGCCATACATCCTTCATGATTAGAGATCACACATGCATCAAGCTTGAAAAGTTTACCATGCCTCCTACCTTGAGCAATCAAGGATCCACATTTACTTATCAAACATGCATCTCCAATGAACTCCACATCAAGTCCTTTGTCAATCATTTGACTTACACTAAGCAAATTCTTAGTGATTGAAGGAATGTATAAAACATTTTCAAGATTTGCTTTCCTATTTGTTGAAAGGAAAATAGGAATAGTGCCTATGCCTTTGATGTCACATTGACCATCATGTGAAAAATACAGATCCTAAGTGGATCTAAACTCCAAGATCATTGGCTTGAATGCTTGCACTCCAAACTACATAAGCTAGGAATTGGCAACACATTCTATGCTACCTAGAATGCAAAGAACTTGATCAAAAAGCATTTATCACAAATGGAAACTTCCATAAACATCAAGTGCGGCCCAAAATAGCATTATACAGTCCATAATACATCAGCCTATCACTTTTGGAAAGCACCTAAGATCATACACAATAGCTTGAAGACAATACACACAACAATGCTCTCAATGGAGGAAGAAACAATGACAATGATCTATTGATCTCAATGAAGCATACAAAAGGTTTCTCCAACGTGTTCTCCACGACTTCCCTACTATTTATGGATGAGGAAGATGACTCTCTCTCCTCTCTCTAGAAGGTACTTGACCCTAGATATTCCCTATATAGGAAAAATAGCTAAAAATGGCTTATATGACCAAAATACATCAAAATGGTCTCATTTTGAAGGGTATGAAGTTTGACACTTCATCATACTGAAAAAATACAGTAAATAAAAACATTGTGGCCTGGTTCACACGTGTGAAACTCCAGAACCAAAACTATTTACAATTTTAGCCAATTTAGGCCTCAAACTAGCTAGGAAATGTTGACAATTTTCACACTCCCTCTTCAACATTGGATGCTAGTTTCAACATAGTCTTTGAGCACATTCCAAGATTAGATCTATGCATTAAATATAGGTCCTTTCCCAATGGTTTGGTGAAGATATCAGCCACACACTCCTTTGAAGAGACATGTTGAAGCTCCACCTCTTTGGCAATGACTTGATCTCTCACAAAATGGTGAGCAATCTCAATGTGCTTGCTCCTTGCATGAAAAACAGGATTGCTTGCCAAGCTTTGGGCTGAAAGGTTATCACAAAGTATGATTGGAGTCTTCTCTGGTTCCAGCAAGTGAAGATCCAATAACATCCTCTTGATCCAAAGAATCTCCTTGGTGCATGTTGTTAATGCCTTGTACTCGGCTTCGGTGGAAGATAGAGAGATAGTTGGTTGCTTCTTTGATAGCCATGAGACCACTCCATCTCCAAGATAGATTGCAAAGGCACTTGTTGACTTCCTATCCATTTGATCACCTGCAAAATCTGAATCTGAAAATCCACAAAGGTTAGGTGTAGTACCTCTATACAAGATGCCAAAATCTCTAGATCCCGAGATGTATCTAAGTACTCTCTTTCCTAGCTTCCAATGAGCCTCACTAGGATCTTGCATAAATTGACTTAGTTTACCAACCACAAAGCTTAGATCAGGTCTTGTGATGGTTAACCATATAAGAGATCCTATTAGCTTTCTATAGAGAGTAATGTCCTTGAAGGATCTTTCATTACTTCTTGTAGTTAGCTTTACATTTGATTCCATAGGAGTAGAAACAACTTTACAATCTTCCATATGAAACCTTTTTAGAATAGAGTTAACATACTTTTCTTGACATATGAATGTAGATTTAGAAGTTCTAATAATCTCTATTCCTAAGATATAATGAAGTTTACCAAGATCTTGAATTTCAAACTCTCTTTTGAGTGCCATCTTGATTTCATCTATATCTAGATTGTTACCACCACTTAAGATAATGTCATCAACATAGATCAAAAGTAAAGTGATATCATTTTCATTCAATCTAAAGTAGAGAGAATGATCATACTCACTCATAACAAAGTTTTGAGAAAGTAAGAAGGAATTGAGCTTAGCATACCAACTCCTTGGTGCTTGCTTTAGCCCATACAAACTCTTTTGGAGATAGCACACATGATTAGGCTCATCATGTGAAACATAGCCCTCGGGTTGCTCCATGTAAATATCTTCTTCAAGATCACCATTCAAGAAGGCATTAGTAACATCCATTTGCCACATATCCCAATCATAAAGAGTTGCAAGAGAGATTAGGATTCGAATAGTTACCATCTTTGCCACGGGTGCAAAGGTCTCATCATAGTCAATACCATATTCTTGAGCATACCCCTTTGCCACCAACCTTGCCTTGTACTTGTTGATTGATCCATCTTGATTTGTCTTGATCTTGAAGATCCACTTACAACCAATTGCCTTCTTGTCCTTTGGAAGCTTTACCAACCTCCATGTGTTGCTTTTGATGAGTGCTTGATGCTCATGATCCATGGCTTGGATCCATTCCTTCTTTTGAATTGCTTCACCTACACAAGTTGGTTCATCAAAAGAGGTAAGAAAAGCAAAGTTAGAGTTGTCCACCACTTGCTTTCCTTTTTCATCATAGGTTAGCCTTGATGGCTTAGCCCTTTGCCTTTGAGTCTTCCTTTCAGTTTGCTTTGGAGTGGCATCTCCATCTTCATCCAAGACATCTTGCACATCATGATGATTAGTAGGCACATCAACATCAACATCAACAACATTGGAAACATTCTCTTCATGAAAGATGACATCCCTACTTATGACAACTTTCTTTGTAGAAGGAATGTACACTTTGTAAGCCTTGCTTACTTCACTATAGCCAACAAACACACCCTTCTTTGATGAAGGATCTTCTTTAGTTCTATCATCAAGTGTGATATTGACAAAACATGTACATCCAAAGATCCTACAATGCTTGACACTCGGCCTTCTACCATAAAGAACCTCATGAGGAGTTTTACCATCCAAGGAAGCACTTGTCCATCTATTACATAGATAGTTAGCACATGCTAAAGCTTCCCCCCAAAAAGACTTAGCAAGATTAGCATGTAGTCTCATTGCCTTGGCACATTCACAAAGGGTTCTATTCTTCCTCTCGGCCACTCCATTCTGTTGTGGAGTCCTAGGACTAGACATCTCCCTCTTAATCCCATGTGCTATACAAAAGTCTTTGAACCTATTTGAGGTGTATTCCCCTCCATTATCAGATCTTAAGCATTTGATCTTTGTATTGAATTGGTTTTCCATTTCATTCTTGAACTTGACAAATGCAGCAAACACTTCATCCTTACTTTTAAGAAGATAGATCCAAGTATACCTACTAAAGTCATCAATGAAAGTTGCATACATCTTTGCCCCACCATTGCTAGTTGTACTAGAAGAATGAATATCAGAATGCACAAGTTGAAAAGCTTCTTTAGATCTAGAAGTAGATCTAGAATAAGCAAGTCTATGAGATTTGGACAAGGCACAATGTTCACAAACACTATTGTTTGCAACAAGACTTTTAGGGAGACCAAGAACAAGCTCTTTCTTTGCCATTACCTCCAAAGATTTGAAGTTGGGATGGCCCAACCTCTTGTGCCAAACTTCTTGGTTTGTCAATTGCTCCCTAGCCATACATCCTTCATGATTAGAGATCACACATGCATCAAGCTTGAAAAGTTTACCATGCCTCCTACCTTGAGCAATCAAGGATCCACATTTACTTATCAAACATGCATCTCCAATGAACTCCACATCAAGTCCTTTGTCAATCATTTGACTTACACTAAGCAAATTCTTAGTGATTGAAGGAATGTACAAAACATTTTCAAGATTTGCTTTCCTATTTGTTGAAAGGGAAATAGGAATAGTGCCTATGCCTTTGATGTCACATTGACCATCATTTGCAGTGTAGATGATGTTACCTTCTCCCTCATAAGACAATAAGGATGTAAAGTATTCCTTATGTCTTGTCATGTGAGATGAGGCTCCACTATCAATCCACCAAGGATCATTATCATCTATGTTGGCTAACAAACTTGAAGTCATAACAAGTGATTCACATGTGTTATGTTCTTCCTCATCTATTGTAAGATTTCCTTGCCTCTCTCCTTGCTCTCTTTTCTTCTTATAACATTCATTTGCAAAATGACCTTTTATCCCACAATAAAAGCACTTGAACTTTGACTTATTGTTCTTAGTAGAAGAGGAAGAGGAAGAGTGATCATCATGATCAAAGTTACCACCTTTGGACCATTTCCCTTTGCCTTTACCTTTGCCCTTGAATTTGCCTTTTGTGAAGAAAGCCTCTTCACCTCCACCTTGCAAGGATGCACCATCAAGCTTTGATTGCAACCTATGTTCTTCAGCCAATAAGATTTCTTGCAAGTCAACCACACTTGGCAAGACTCTTTGAATGGCAAAACTTTGCACAAGGTTAGCATGTTCATTTAGCAAACCATTCAACATAACTTGGACTATTTCACCATCTTTTATGTTCTCATCAATGCATGCTAAATCATCACTTAGGGACTTAACTCTCAAGATAAATGCATGAGCACTTTCACCCTCTCTTTGCCTACTAGAAAATATTTGTCTCCTTAGGGTCAATATCCTAGATGTGGACTTTGATTCAAAGAGCTTCTTTAAGGCATTCCATGCCTCACTTGCACTTTGACACTTTCCAACTTCCTTGAGAAGTTCATTTGTAACATTCATTTTAATGATATGAAGAGCCCTTTTGGCCTTCTTATCAAACCTTTGTTGCTCTTGAAGTGTGAGAGGTCTCTCTTCAATTTCTGCAACTATGTCCATGAGTTCATTCAACTCAAGTAAGGACTCCATCCTCACTTTCCAAGTAGAGTAGTTTGATGAACTCAACCTTTCACTAGACTCTAGCATGATCCCACCATTGGAAGCCATGATTCTAATGTTTCTTCAACTTTTAGGTTCTGTCCTAAAGCACTTAGCACTCACTTTTCTCTCAAAAAATGATAGATAAAGAGATCTATGAAGATTTAGGACCCTAAAACACTTCTATCTTGAACCTAGATGGTTTCCAAGCATAGAAAGGAAGATTGAAACACATGCAACACTTTGCACACACTAAGAATGGATTACAAAATCAAACCAACCTGAACACACTCTTGCTTAAGCTCTCAAACTTTCCAGCAAGTGACCAAATCAAGTTATGGTGTGAAGAGTTACTTGCATTCTTAGAAAATACCCAAAACTAGGATGCCAAGATTACCTAGTAATGAACAAACTTGATCAACATATGATCAACACACTAAGATATTGATTCAACCTGTAAAACCACATGTAAACCACACTTCTAAAAGTTTATAAACTCCAGCAAGTGATAAATACAAGATTTAGAGGTGAATGAATGAGCACACTTAGTGAATCACAAGACTAGCTTCACTATCTTGTCAAATCTTGGTGTTTAGATGTAGATCTAAGATCACTTCACATGAGAATGTTCCTCAACCTGTTAAGAACCTGAAAACACACTTGCATAATGGTTAACACCTTCCAGCAAATGCTCCAATCAAATTACATAAGGAGAGTTACTTACATGCTCAACAAAGTACACCAAAATTTATGCCAAAATTGATGACAATCTTTACAATATGCTCTTCACAATGGAGCTTACAATATGTTCACCCAAAAAAGGGGATCTTTCATCCAAATGGGAGCTTTGCTCAGCCTTTAGGAGAATTACAACTCACTCAAAAGAGCATTTGTCATCCACTTAAGGAGAAGTTTCATCCACTTAAGGAGAGTGTTCATCCAAGAATGGAGATTGTCAACAATAGGATTGAAAAGAACATTGTTAGTATTGAATATGCACAAGCCTCACAATCACAAATGATTAGGTGTTATGATCTGATCCAAAATAGTTTCTTTTCAGCCTCTGATCTTCAATAGACCTGAAATATGCTTTTGATCCACAAGTTCAACTCACAAAACAAAGGTTAGTAAGATTTGATCAACAAAGCAATGCAAAATCATGCTAGAACTTGATCAAACATCCAAATATCACCAAAAATGGAATACTTACTGTAAATAGAAGCCAACCAGCTCTGATACCATGTAAAAAATACAGATCCTAAGTGGATCTAAACTCCAAGATCATTGGCTTGAATGCTTGCACTCCAAACTACATAAGCTAGGAATTGGCAACACATTCTATGCTACCTAGAATGCAAAGAACTTGATCAAAAAGCATTTACCACAAATGGAAACTTCCATAAACATCAAGTGCGGCCCAAAATAGCATTATACAGTCCATAATACATCAGCCTACCACTTTTGGAAAGCACCTAAGATCATACACAATAGCTTGAAGACAATACACACAACAATGCTCTCAATGGAGGAAGAAACAATGACAATGATCTATTGATCTCAATGAAGCATACAAAAGGTTTCTCCAACCTGTTCTCCACGAATTTCAGCCTAATATAGGTGAGAGAGATGACTCTCTCTCCTCTCTCTAGAACTTAGGACCCAATTTTAGGACACCAGTAACCTAAAATAGCCAATTTTGGCCTATATGTCCAAATAACATGATTTTAGTGTCATTTAGAAGGTCCCGAAGTTTGAGACTTCTTCAACATGAAATATATACTAGAATAAAAGTATCTAGGTCTCTTTCACACGTGTGAAAGGTTAGATCCAAAACTATGTACAAAAATTGCCAATTTAGGCCTCAAACTAGCTAGGAAATGTTGACAATTTTCACAGTATCAACAGAAGAAAAGTGGATGGAGACAGAAACAGATGTGGATGGAACAGGAAGAGAGGTAGCGGCAACAAAAATTGGAGTGGGGGATTGCACAGAAGAAGAAGTGGCGGTGGTTGATGGAGTGGTTAGTGCGGCAGTGGAGACACGTTTTCGGGTAACAGGTGGAGATGTGGATGTAGAGGCAGCGCCACGCATTCGTTTGTTGGCCGTTGTGTTAATGACTATAGGTTGGGAGGAGGTAGATGTTTGAGATGGTGGGTAAAGGTTAGTATGTGACACAAGAGTAGACAGGAGGGATGAGCGTTGGAAACCGCGTACTTTTGCCTCGAGAAGTGCGCAGACAAAGTTACACAACAGGGGGCCTACTGCGATTTGCTCACAGTTGTTGGGTTTGATGAAGTTTGTTAGTTCTCAAATAAGGAAGCTATGCCAATCGTAAGGCACAATGGAGGGGTTAGGAAATTCCAGAAAGGATTCCACTATCTGACTCAACAGCGTAGACTGGATTCTGTCCTTGCAAAATATTGAAATAACCATAAAGTTATTCAACAGATGCGCAGCCATCTGAATGACGAGTTCCGTGATAGCTTCTATCAAGTAACCATTGTTAGTCTGGATGGGAATTTCTGGTGTGGTTTGGGTGAGGAATGGTTTGATCAGAGCCTTGGCGTGGCGATCGGAGATGGGTTGACAATCACCGGACATAATGCCAATGGTGACCATCGAGTCGGCATTAATCCTGACCTTGTACGTGGTACCTTGGTACATGAAGTGGAAATGAGCCTTGTCCTCGTCCCAGGTGGCGTAAGCATGAAGGGCGAGGCCCATGTTAATCTCAGAATGGAAGAGCGCCGAGTAAAAATCCATTACTTCAAGGAGTGGGCCGGTTGTCTGCAGCCATGGTTGGATCAGAGTGTCAGAGAGTAGAGGCCAAATCTACGTGGCCTCGGGGATGTCACGCTGGATCACCTATTTGGCGCCAAAGTCTTCAGAGGATGAGGAGGCCATGTTAGCAATGATGATTAGTGGTCAAAAAAGTTGGAAAATTAGAAAAAACAGTGGAAAATGAAAAAATATGTGGAAATAGTAGAAAACTGAGAATAATGAGTGTTGGAGGACAATGATTGTAGTTCAGAACGCAGATCAGTGTTTAATATGAGCAGATGATAGCTGGTAGGAACTTTGGTTGAAAATAAAAAACTTGATATTTTCAGTGGAAATTTCGGCCGAGCTTCGCTAGCAAAAGTGACAAATGACTCGAATTCAGCCCTTATATAGCGGAATTTAGAGTGCGTATTAGGTGAAACTCACTTTCCTTTGCTCAATTCCACCCAAATTTTGGCAAGCACCTTCTTTACAAAATTCTAAGACCTCAAAAAAGTCTGCGAGAGTTCAGAAGGTGATTTGACTGCTATGCGAAGGTTCTGCGAGGGTTCAGGCTGTCTGCAAGGGTTCAACTCTCGCAGGAAGTGATCTCTCACACAACTTGTTCCTGTGATTGGATTTTCAAGATCAGACTATGTAGGCAGGCTAATTTTACTGTTTTGATTCCATTTAGGCACCTTGCGAGAGTTGTAAGATGATCTTGATGCTCTGCGAGGAATCTGAAAATTTTGCTTCTGAGAACTCTCGCATACACTAAAAAATGATGATTCCTCCATCATGAACTCTCGCAGAGATTCTCATGGATGCATCTAGGTCAGATCTAGTAACTGTCCAATTTTCAAGAGCTATGTCCCAAGAGACCTCAAAAAATCATGAAAAAAGTGCTCTTTCAGAGTGTTTTTTGACGAGATCTCGCGATTTTCTGATTTTTAACTTTTATAAACTGGTAATCAGCTTCATCTAGACTTTATCTGACTGTTGGTAGTGCTCTGAATGTTTTGATGGTTTCTTGGTAGTAGATCCATCAGTCAATCTGATGATCTGCTTCCTTTTTGACCCTATCAAGATCTGGATCCACCTTGGATTCTGATGGATTTCCCCGATCTTGCCAGATCTGGCTGAATCTTGATGGATCTAGCTTGATTTGGCTTGATCTCCTTAGATCTAGTGGTTATGGCTGCACATATTAGCTTTTTGTAACATGCCACCCCCAATTTGGATCTGTCTCACTATGGTGGCCAGTACTTGTGCAACCGGCCTCCATTGATGGGTGTGTCGAATGGCGTCCCATCTAGCTTTTCTAAGTTCACGGCCCCATGATTAAGAATTTTCTTGATCCTATAAGGACCTTCGCCCGTGAATTTTAACTTCCCCTTGATCGTCTTGGTTTTATACATCAGGACCAGATCTCCTAAACGAAGATCTTTCTTATTAATCTGCGATCATGCCAAGCTTTGTGTCTTTCCTTTTTAGCTGCCAGTGCATGCACAACTAGTAAGCATGTATCACAGAGTTTATGCAGAGCTTTGTGGCGTAGCTGTAGAGATTTGGACTCATTAAGACGTTGCGCGGTGGCAATCTTTCATGAAAGAACTTAAAACTCTACTGACATCACAACATCCTGACCATATACCAATTGGAAGGGTGTTTGATCAGTGTTCCCTTTATATGCTATCCTGAATGCCCACAGTGCAGCATGCAACTTGTGTTCCCAATCTGATCTACTAGCTTCAACTGTTTTCGTGAGCACGCTACACAGGATCTTATTGGATGATTCTGCTTGTCCATTACCACGAGGATAATAAGTCGTACTGGTTCTGTGGATCACAAAGAATTCCTCCAACAGGACCTTGATGGTCTCGTTGATGAAATGGCTTCCACGATCACTGACTAGTTCCATCGGGCATCCGAAGTGCACAATGATATTTTCATAAAGGAACTTGGCAGTGGTCTTAGCATCAGGTACTCTTATTGCCTTGGCTTCAACCCATTTGGTGAGGTAGTCTGTGGCTACAATTATGTATCGAGCCTGGGAACTGCTTGCTGTAGGGTGAATTGGACCAATATAATCCAATCCCCATTTTTTGAACGGTGCTTGGGCTAAGACTGGGTGCAGTAGATCATAGTTCAATCTTGTTGGTCTCCTTGTCCATGGCACACATCGCACTTTTTCAAGTAATCCTCCGTGTATTTATGAATCGTTGGCCACCAACATCCTAATTGTAGGATCTCGCAAACTATAATGTCAGATGCAAAATGGCCTCCACCCATGCCTTCATGTGAAAGCGAAATGTTCTGGGTGGTCTCATGAGGAAGAATACACTGCCGAAGAATTCCGTCTGGACCTCTTCAGTACAGCTGGCCGACAACACTGAGCTGTCGGCTTGCAAATCGGATTGGAAAATCCTTTTTGTGTTCACCTGGCTGGGTTAAGACTGTTCCAACTGCATACTTCAATGCGTATGTATGCACGTGGAACTCAATGGACCAATTGGGTGGACATAAGACTGGTGCTGAGACCAATGCATCCTTAATCTTTTGGAAAGCCTTTAGAGCTTCCTCATTCCAATGTGGATCCGTTGTGAGCTTGTAAATTGGTCTGGCTAACTCCGCAAAATCAAGAATGAAGATCCTATAATAGTTAGCATGACCCATGAAAATGTAGACCTCACGGATCGTTCTCGGTGGTGGTAGATCAATAATGATCCTGATCTTTGATAGATCTGTGGCGATCCCGTGTCTTGACACTATATGGCCAAGTATCAGGCCATGTGTCACCCAGAATTGACATTTTTCTAGATTCAGGAAGATCTGGTATTCGTGGCATTTTTGTAGCACCTTCTCCAAATTGGATAAGTGTCCTGAATCTGGTCAATGCATGCACAGATCGTCCAAGAAAATTTCCAGAAATTTTTGCAAATAATCTTTGAATGTCGCCTGCATGACTCGCTGGAAAGTGCTTGGGGCATTGCAAAGTCCGAATGGCATCACTTTAAAGGCATAAGTTCTCCATTCCGTGGCGAATGATGTCTTGTGCTGGTCTTGGGGGGCTGTTTTCACCTGGTTGTAGCCGCTGAAGCCGTCCAAAAAATTGTAGGCTTCGTCGCCAGCTACTCTATCGAGGACACTTTCCATAAATGGTAAAGGAAAATGGACCTTTTTGGTGACTGCATTAAGCGCCTTCAGATTCACATAGATCCGCATTTTGCCATTCTTCTTGGGTACTATAACTATCAACGATACCCATTCCGTGTGTTCGATTTCGTAAATGAAATCTGAATCCATAAGCTTCTGCAACTCTTGCTTGATCAGTTCTGTATAATTTGGGTTGCAGCCATAGTAACGGCTTACCTTGGGGATTGCTCCGTCCACCAAAGGTATGGTGTGTTGGACTATTGTTGGCGGAATGCCCTTTAGATCACTATAGCTCCAGGCAAAACAGTCTTTATATTCCACCAACAAGGATTGTAGTCTCTTGAACTGCGTGGGTGTTAACTGCTCTCCCACATGCACTATCTTTTTTTCTTCTCTTGGTTCCGCAAGATTCATCGGTTGTGTTTGCGCAGGTCCCTCGAAGACTTGTTCCGTTGGTGCCTGACTTTGATTAGGTTCTCGTTGGGCTTGCGGCATCATGATTATCACGTCGTCCAATGTATATTTCTTGAAAGTATCAGACATCTCGTGAACTGGAGCTTGTCGAGATTCCTCTTTCAGCATATTGATCTTGGCCCGACTGGTCATTTTTTTATTTTTTATCACCTGTGTAGAAGATGACGTTGTATCTGAGTCCAACTTGATGTGAAAAACTCAGATCCAAAAGATGCTAAAGTTTCATAAAGATCTTGGCCATGGAAGTTATGCACATCTAGATTGAAAAAATGATAGAAATTGTGATGTTAAGCATACTAAACATCAACTAAACATCAAAATCTGATCATAAGCTTCCACAAACAGAAACTTGCTGTCCCTGTCCGTACTTCAGAGCCTACAACCTGCATTTCACACGTGTGAAGCCATAGCAACAAAGAAATCACAATTCTAGTGGCTAGAATGCAAGATATGAACAAAAAAGTGAGAGAGAAGAAGATGGACCTTCAAAGAGCATAACATTCATTCAATAGAATGAAAATGAGATGTGTACATACTCGTGGAGATGGCTATTTATAGCAGCCATAGTGCCTCTTGGCCACTTGTCTTATGATAGGCTAAAATTGGGGTCCAATAGGATTCACCCATATACCTAGAAATTTGGTCAAATAGGAATGCACCAAATTATGAGCCAATAGAAGAGCTCCACACTCGACCTCCTCTAATTAATGTGACCTCAAAAGTAGTGTACACATACTTTGGGCCTCTACATACATGTATGAACCTATCTCTAACTTTTATTTGGCCATAGGCCTACAAAATCTCAAGTTAGGAAAATACTACTAGTTGACAATTTTTCACACTCCCTCTTCAACTAGTTTTAGCATAGATTTAGAAAGTACACCAAGACTTGTTCTATGCTTGAAAAATAAGTCCTTTCCCAATGCTTTGGTAAAGATATCAGCCACACATTCCTTTGATGGGACATGTTCAAGCTTGATCTCTTTTGCCAACACTTGTTCTCTCACAAAATGGTAAGCCACCTCGATATGTTTGCTCCTTGCATGGAAAACCGGATTGCTTGCTAGACTTTGGGCTGAAAGGTTGTCACAAAAGATGATTGGACTCTCTGAAAAATCCAGCAAATGAAGCTCCATAATCATCCTCTTGATCCACACCATCTCCTTTGTGCATGATGTCAAAGCTTTGTACTCGGCCTCACTAGAAGAAAGTGATATAGTTGCTTGTTTCTTCGACATCCATGAGATAGCTCCATCACCTATGAAAATAGCATGTGCATTTATGGATTTTCTATCCATAAGGTCTCCTGCAAAATCTGAATCTGAAAAACCAAATAAGTTAGGTGATGAGCCTCTATAAACAATGCCAAAATCTTTTGTTCCCGAGATGTATCTCAAGATCCTCTTTCCTAGTTTCCAATGTTCTATGCTAGGATCTTGCATGAATTGGCTTAATCTACCAACACAATAAGATAAATCAGGTCTTGTGATGGTTAGATATATAAGAGAACCTATTAGCTTCCTATAGAGAGTAATGTCCTCGAAGGATCTTTCATTACCTCTTATAGTTAGCTTTACATGTGATTCCATAGGTGTATCAATAGGATTTGCATCTACCATATGAAATCTATTGAGAATAGAAATAGCATACTTCTCTTGTGAAATAAAAGTGATTTGAGAAGTTCTAATTACTTCTATTCCTAAGATATAGCTCAAAAGACCAAGATCATGCACTTCAAATTCCTTTTTTAGTGCTTTCTTGATATCTTCTATATCTTCCTTGTTCCCTCCACTTAAAATAATGTCATCCACATAAATTAGAAGGATTGTAACATCATTAGCACTAATTCTAAAGTAAAGTGAATGATCATACTCACTCATAGTGAAGTTTTGAGAAAGTAGAAAAGAGTTAAGCCTAGCATACCAACTCCTTGGTGCTTGCTTAAGACCATACAAACTTTTTTGTAGAAAACACACATGATTAGGCTTGCTATGAGAAACATAGCTCTCGGGTTGCTCCATGTAGACTTCCTCTTCAAGATCACCATTCAAGAAAGCATTAGAAATGTCTAATTGCCAAAGATCCCATCCATAAAGAGTTGCAAGGGAAATGATTACTCTTATGCTCACCATCTTTGCCACGGGTGCAAAGGTTTCCTCATAGTCAATGCCATGCTCTTGAGCATAACCTTTAGCCACCAACCTTGCCTTCAACTTGTTGATAGATCCATCTTGATTTGTCTTTACCTTGAAGATCCATTTGCATCCAATTGCACTTTTGCCCTTTGGAAGCTCCACCAATCTCCATGTGTTGTTCTTCATAAGTGCTTCAAACTCAAGATCCATTGCTTGGATCCATTCCTCTTCTTGCCTTGCTTCATCTACACATGAAGGTACATCAAAAGAAGTTAGGAAAGCATAGTTGGATCCATCCACCACTTGCTTACCTTTGCCATCATAAGTGAGCCTTGAGGGTTTCACTTTATGCCTTGGAGTTCTCCTTGGAATTTGACTTGAAGAGGCTTCTTCAACATCCACATCCAATGTGTCATCAACTCCATTGTCATCAAGCACATTAGTTGCAACAACACCATCATCACTTGAAACAACTTTTGGAATGTTACCTTCATCAAAAATGACATCCCTACTTGTGAACACTTTCTTGATTGAAGGAACATAAATCCTATATGCTTTGCTTACTTCACTATAACCAACAAAAATGCCCTTTCTTGAAGATGGATCCTCCTTAGTTCTATCATCAAGAGTAATGTTGAAGTAGCAAATGCATCCAAAAGTTCTTAGAAACTTGACATTAGGCTTCGTACCAAACAAAGCTTCAAAAGGGGTTTTTCCTTCCAATACAACACTTGGCCATCTATTGCATAGGAAATTTGCACACAACAAAGCATCACTCCAAAAAGGTTTAGAAAGATTAGCATTCAATCTCATTGCCTTTGCACTCTCACACAAGGTTCTATTCTTCCTCTCGGCCACTCCATTTTGTTGTGGTGTTCTTGGACATGTGTACTCCCTCTTGATCCCATGCTCATCGCAAAAGGCTTTGAATTTGTTAGAAATGTATTCACCACCATTGTCGCTCCTCAAGCATTTGATTTTGGTTGTAAATTGAGTCTCAATAGCAACTTTGAACTTGACAAACACATCAAACACCTCATCCTTGCTCTTTAGTAGATAAACCCAACAAAATCTACTAAAATCATCAATGAAAGTTACATACATCTTAGCACCTCCATTGCTAATTGTAGTAACACCATGAATATCCGAATGCAAGAGAGAAAAAGGCATCTTAGATCTAGATATAGATCTAGTATATGGCAATCTATGTGATTTAGACAAAGCACATTCTTCACAAACATGATTCAAGCAAGTAAGAGACTTGGGAAGTCCCCTTACTACCTCCTTTTTGGCTATTACCTCCAAGGCCTTGTAGTTGAGATGTCCCATCCTTTTATGCCATACCTCTTGAATTGACATTTGTTCATTTGCCATGCATCCAACTTGGTTAGCAACAACACATGCATCAAGCTTGAACAATTTCCCTTGCCTTTTCCCTTTTGCAATGATACTACACCCCTTTTTGATCAAGCAAGCATCACCATCAAACTCAACTTTGAATCCTTTGTCAAGCATTTGGCTTACACTAAGTAAGTTCTTGGTAATGGATGGAATGAGCAAAACATCTTTCAATTCTATATTCCTATTTGTAGAAAGTGAAATAGGAATTGTGCCAATCCCCTTGATTGCACACTCACCATCATTTGCGGTATAGATTACCTTCCTATCACCATCAAATGCCATTAAAGATGAAAAATACTCTTTATGATATGTCATATGAGAAGTGGCTCCACTATCAATCCACCAAGGATCAATGTCTCCATGATTAGCCAACAAGCAAGATGACATAACAAAAGCATCATTTGAAAGAAGCTCATCCCCACCCTCATCAATAGTTAGATTGGTTTGCTTTTCCCCTTGATCCCTCTTTTTCTTAAAACAATCACTAGCAAAATGCCCTTTGACTCCACAATAGAAACATTTTAGCTTAGATCTATCCTTCTTTTTGCCAAAAGTAGAGTGCTCACCTTGGTCTTGCCCTTTAGACCAATTGCTTTTACCTTTGCCCTTGAACTTGCCTTTAGAGAACATTGCCTCCTCTTCTCCTCCTTGAGATGTAGAAGATGCTCCCACTCTTGCTTGCAACCTGAATTCTTCAGCCAACAAGACCTCTTGCAAGTCTCCAACACTTGGTAAACATTTTTGGATAGCATAACTTTGAACAAGATTAGCATGATCATCCAACAAGCCATTGAGAATCACTTGAACAAGCTCCTCATTATTTATGCCATCATTAATGCATGCTAACTCATCATTCAATGCTTTAACTCTCAAAACAAAAGCATGTCCATTCTCACTCTTCTTTTGCATACAAGAAAAGATTTGCCTTCTTAAAGTCAACACTCTAGAAGTAGACTTGGATTCATAAACCTTCTTCAAGGCTTCCCAAGCTTCACTAGATGATGTGCACTTACCAACCTCTTTGATAAGCTCATTTGTCACATTCATCTTGATCATGTGAAGGGCTTTCTTTGCCCTCTTGTCATACCTCAATTGTTCTTGAGGTGCCAAAGGTCTCTCCTCCACACCTACAACAATATCCATCAACTCATTCATCTCAAGCAAAGACTCCATCCTTACTTTCCAAGTAGAATAGTTGAGGGAGGTAAGCCTATCATTGCTTTCCAACATGTAGCCTCCATTTGTAGCCATGTTGCAATGATTGATCTCTGATCTTTGACCTGTTCCAATGCACTAAGCACTCTCTTGAATCAACAAATGAAACACAAGAAGAAATCACAAAGATTTGGAACCTAAAACCTTACTTTTTCTCTCTTTTCCTCACTTTTTCCTTAATTTTAGCCACTAGTTTTATGATTTCTTGATCAAACCAAGACCAAACCTCAATATACTTGCTTTTCCCTCACTCCTAAGATTGAAATACACTCTTGAATCATTCAGCAAACTGAAAATCAGAGGGTTACATCAATTTTGAAGTTTTTGACATGAAGAAGCAAGAAATTGAATCAAAAAACTATATGCTAGAATGGAAAACTAATAGGATCTTGTTGGATCTTGCATCTCCCTCTTTCCAAAACAATTTTTGTCTCCTTATTCTGATAAGTACAGAGGGAATTCGCCCTACTTCAATTGAAATGCATACAAATGATGTTTTGATCACAAAGATCCAATTTCTACACATAAATCAACAAGATTTTTAGCTAGAAACTTGATTGGAATGCTACAAAAGCAAACTCGCCCACAAATCTCTTCTAAATCTGGCAAAACCTGCACATTTGGCCGCCTAATGCTCTGATACCATGTGAAAAACTCAGATCCAAAAGATGCTAAAGTTTCATAAAGATCTTGGCCATGGAAGTTATGCACATCTAGATTGAAAAAATGATAGAAATTGTGATGTTAAGCATACTAAACATCAACTAAACATCAAAATCTGATCATAAGCTTCCACAAACAGAAACTTGCTGTCCCTGTCCGTACTTCAGAGCCTACAACCTGCATTTCACACGTGTGAAGCCATAGCAACAAAGAAATCACAATTCTAGTGGCTAGAATGCAAGATATGAACAAAAAAGTGAGAGAGAAGAAGATGGACCTTCAAAGAGCATAACATTCATTCAATAGAATGAAAATGAGATGTGTACATACTCGTGGAGATGGCTATTTATAGCAGCCATAGTGCCTCTTGGCCACTTGTCTTATGATAGGCTAAAATTGGGGTCCAATAGGATTCACCCATATACCTAGAAATTTGGTCAAATAGGAATGCACCAAATTATGAGCCAATAGAAGAGCTCCACACTCGACCTCCTCTAATTAATGTGACCTCAAAAGTAGTGTACACATACTTTGGGCCTCTACATACATGTATGAACCTATCTCTAACTTTTATTTGGCCATAGGCCTACAAAATCTCAAGTTAGGAAAATACTACTAGTTGACAATTTTTCACACTTGATTGACTTCAAGGAGTCTAACACCTTCTGTTTGCTCTTTTTTGTCATTTTGGTGGGTTTATCCTTGTTGTCTTTCTTCGAAACTGCTGTGACATTCGCCTCATGGTTGTGAATATCAACGTCTACTACAGCTATTGCCTCTTCTGATAGGTCACTCCATCGGATCACCTGGTTGTAGCGTTGCTTCAACTGATTCTTTTTATTCGCAGGTGCCTTGGGTGGTTCGATCCTTGAGACTTTCGCCATAGCAGACCTTTGTGGTGGTTGAGCTGGTACCTTCTTGGTTCCGTAACGATCTGGGTCCATGTGGTGTAGGACTTGTTCATCAGTCAGCTCAATCTCCTTACTATAAGTTAGAGCATGTTGCCACGGGACTAGATCATCATCCACTGGGTTCTCAATCGGCTCCGCTGACAGCCATGCTACATTTATCATATTCACCCCAAATGTGATTGGTGTGTCCATAGTGTAACATTTGGGTGAATATGTACTCGGTTCTGGATCTGATTCATATTGACATGCCTGGTAGTCAATAGTTGCTAATGCATCCGTCCATCTCATGACATCCGTCTCTGAATGATAGTGACCTCCCTTGGCTGGCCTTGGGTGATCAATCATATGATCTGTCATGGATGATCCGTCATCAGCTTTGGGTGCAATAGGTTTCACCGCCCATGTGGTTGGATCTACCTTTACACTGTTCTCTGTTCTCGAAGGTGAGTTTCCCTGTACCCCAGTTGTGTACTACTTGCGCAGTCCTCAACCATGGTCTTCTCAATAAAACAAGGTATGCATATGGAGATTCAGGTATATGCATGACCACAAAAGTAATCACATATTGTATGTCTGCTATCTTTATGAGAATATCAGCAACTACACCTTTTGGTTTCACACAGGATTATGCTAGCTTGAACCAGTGCACCTCTTAACCTCATTGCCATACAACAACCAGTAGTTCCAGTGGGGATGCCATCAAAAGGTCGACAAGATCACGCTCCTGTGTTAGTTGTTACACGAGCACATAAGAGGAAGGAAGTGGCTCCCTCACCACCACCATCGGTCACTGACGACCAACCCTCAACTTCAGCGCCATATCCAAATGTGAGGGAAGAGAGAAGACAGTACCAGAAAATAAAACACTGGGTACAAAAAACACAAGAGGAGAAAAAAGAGCAAGAACGAAACAATCCCACAGAACCTCCAGTCGGCGTCGAATGAGAACCGTAAACGGGCTCACCATTGTGCACTGATCAGAATGATCACTTGTACTAACATGAACCACCTTTTCACATGGTGGAGCCTGAGGTACCACACACTGAAAGGCTCACACTCTTGTTGTCAAGCCATGTTAGTTTACCACTCGGAGAACTACTGCAGATTGCACCACAAGCAAAAAGCCTTTTAGTTGAATGGGCCAAAGCGGATGAGGAGCCAATAGCGCCTGAGCCCATATATTGTGTGGGCTAATGATGAAACAAGTAACGTCCTTCACATCGGAGCAGCATGGGAAAGTGAGGAACACAACATCACTTTGCCAATCAAACACAAGAGATACGAGGATGAGGCGGCAGTGGTAGATGGAGGATCGGGTGTCAATTTGATCTCCACTACTTTGTATGAAAAATGGGGTTGAAACAGTGTCCATAACCGCAATCCCGACAGGAGGTTGTATATTGTCCCTTGTAGGGACATTCTGCAATTCTGTGTCCCTCACCACATTCGTAGCAGCCGTAATTTCTTCCACCTTGACATTGAGTTTGAGCTGCATAGGCCGAAACATATTCATTTATGGCAGGATCCATAAATGGTTCATCTGGTCCGTACCACTGCTGCTGCTCAGGTTGAGGTGGCATTTGCATTTCTTGTTCCACTACTATCAGTTTACGTGGGCCAGTTGTTGATTGTGGCCCTAGTGGAGCAGGTAAGGCCATGCGTTGTGGTTGATTGGGTGTGCGATACCTTGGTGCCACATTAGATGCCCCTTGATGATAAGGATAAGAAGTCTAATAATGACTTCTCTTCTGTTGAACAATCCTAGGATTAAAAGGGCAAAATGTCGTTTCGTGTGATGTTGCATTGCACAGATGGCAAAATCTATGTGTTAGTCTCATATTTTGCTTTAGGACTGGACACTCGTTTTCTGTATGGTCGTGCATACTGAACACCATACATTTTCTCGTTGAGGATACTGCAGCTGGTTTGGTTCTGGTTATTGTGGATTTACTGCTACAGTTCCCTATAAGGCCTTCAGTTTTTGGTCAAACTATGCCGTAAGTTGCTCCATCTGCTGTTTGTGTGATTTTGACATTTTCTCCAACAACAGTTTTGTGGAGAGAGTGGATGCGTTTGATGATGATGATACGATCGAGGAAGTAAGAGTGTGGGTGGAAGGATATTCGTTGTCAGGTCCCTCATCCTCTTCCCTGATGGTATCTTCCATAGGTTCTTGCAGGGTAGCGTACTGCTCCCGTCGTTTCAGTTCTCTTCTGATGCTTCGTGGTAATCCGGCTAGGAACCACATGATCACCGCATGATCGGGGGTCAAGGCTGCACTGCACTCAGATTGTAGATGTTTGACCCATTCAATATAGTCCCATACCCTTTCTCGTTTTCCCATCTTGACTTTTCTTAGCAGGAGAAATGGGTTTTCCAGGAACTTCTTTGGCTTAAAGCGCGTAATGAGAGCCCCTTTAACCGCTTCCCAGGTGGATTTCTCTTCCTCTGACAGGTTAAAAAACCAATCTTGAGCCACTGCAAGTAAGGACATAGGGAATAGCATCAACTTCTCTGCAGGTGTCCGTTTGTCGTAGATTTCACAAGCTTGCTCGTAGATATGGAGGAATCGGATGGGATCTGATGATTCGTCATATTTTGGTATCTCCATCCGTGGTGCTCTCCGAATTGCATACAAGGGTGCGACAGGTATGGGTTGGCCCATTGGATCCATTAGTGCTGGTTCCGGTTCTGCTTCTTGTTGCACAGTTGCTAATCTGAGAAGGTGTGGTGCCTGATTTGCTATCCTTTGTGCTACTGATCATCCCGATCTCAGATTCATCTGATGGTGGGTTCCAAAGTAATTGGATCTTGCTTATACAGTAGGATACAGTTTGGATCTTCAAGGATCTGATCAATCTGATCGGCCGGAATGAATTTTAGGCCTTTTACGATGGTTTTTCCTTGATAACGTTTTACTCCTTACACTAATTGATCTGAGATTTTGACAGTAGCTGGATCTGATGTAGATCTTTCCACTGATTTGGTCTACGAGGGTTATCTTGTGCAAGGGTTGGTTGTGGAGGGTTCTTTAGCTGTTTTTGTAGGTAAAAAATTTGATATCTTTCATATCTCTAGGAAGTGACTCTCGCAAGCTTCACAGTAGCTAGATCTGGGTCAGATCTCACTATCGAATTTCCTACGAGAGTTAACTCTTGCAAGAAGTGAAAATTTCACTGTCTGCGAGGGTTCAAATTCACTTTTTGTGCTTGATCTATACCAGATCTTCATACTAACTCTCGCAGGCTTCATCATTGATGTAATTTGACATTCAGAATCGATTGAGAGGGTCTGCGAGAGTTCTTACTAGAAGGATTTGCTGGATCTTCATTTTTTAGTGATTTTTTAGCACTTAAATCTAATTTTCTGCTCACCAGAATCCAACTAACTCTCGCAAGCTCTTCTGTGTCCTGGTCTCACTGAGATGGAACTTCAGAATCCTCTGCAAGAGTTCTTGACCATTGAAACTGAAAATTTTACTGTCTGCGAGGGTTCACTGGTACTTTACCATTTTTATTCACTGGAAACTCTCGCACAGACACTTATTCATCAAAATAACTCTCGCAAGCTTCTCTGTGTCCTGGTCTTACTGAGATGGAACTTCAGAGGGCTCTGCGAGAGTTCTTATGAAGATTTGAATTTTTTCAAGGGTTTTTTGAGTTTTTTATGATTTTTCTCTGATTTTTACAATCTGCTTGGGACTAACTCTCGCAGGCTTCTATGCAGGTCTGGGACAGTACCCTGGAGCTGCTGCCAGTCATGCAAGGATTAGTTTCCACTGATTCTGGAGATATAAAAATCTGATGAGTTTTTTGGCTCTTTTTCCATCCAAAATACAGATTGGTATGTTTTTTAAGTTTTTTGGATGACTGGTTTGGGTTTCAAGCCCTTAGAGGTTGTTCAGGCCTCCTCTACCCTCTCACACCTCCTCCGCTAGCTGTGAGCAGTCCAAACACAAAAAAAATACAGAAAACTAACTCTAAACTCCCAAAACTCTACTTAAACTACTCTAAAAAGCAAGAAAATAGCTAAAAAACAACTAAACTAGTTAGTGGAAACCTATCCCCGGCAACGGCGCCACTATAGGGTCGAAGATCTCTCGTAGTATAGCCCTTCCGCCTATCAACAAAGGTTAGATCACTGGATAGGTGCCTAACTATGCATAGATGCTACTTTTAGTTAATTTCCTACTTTCTCCCTTAATTCTACTCGTCACTATACTATTAACTCTACTCATCACTATACTACTCCTCTTTAACTCTACTCCTCTACACCTACATTCATCATAGTTTTGGTTGAAGAGAAGTGTCGTGGTATACCAATTGTATTTGGTATAGTTTTGTAGTATTTAATGTCGAATCCCCAAGAGGATAGCTTCTTTATGGTATAATGTTGATATTGTTCTGACTTATTCGTATGATATAAAATGGAGAATTAGTCTGGTTGTCAAACAGACATTTGGGTTAAGTAACCAGTATTACTTAATGGATAAATGAATGTTTAAAATCGGAATATCAGTCTTCTCTTCCGAATCGAAGAATTGGCGTTCTACAGGAGAATTGTTATCAGAGTAGTACGAATGTACTCCACTCTATCTGATTAAGGTGTCGGCAAGAATTCGGATTGATTTCGATGTATTCGTTCATCAGTGATCATAAGTTAATCTTATTTTTGGATTAACAAAAGTTAAACAGTAGTCCTCAACAACTAGTGTTCTCCTCAGAGTTAAATCTCTTGTATAATCTTCGAATATGTTAGAAACATATGTTCGGAGATATTCAGAATACAGATATCTTATCTCAATTCTTCAGACAGGGACTATCAATTCAGTTGTATACATACTTTTCTATCGATGACTGAGATAGACTTCTGATGATAAACGTTATTCGGGTATCAAACAAGTATTCGAGTGTCGAACAAATATTCGAATGAACGAATAAGTTAGTTTTAAGACAGTTCGTTAGAACACTTTTACGGATACACATCATAGACTGTAATGTACTTATGCAACTGTCTGACCAGAGATAGATTTATATAAGAAAGATTGTTAGAGTACTTCAGAAGATCTCTCACAAGTACATAAACTTTTATCTCTCAGCGAATACATAAACTATATCTCCTGGTGAGTAAGACTGAATCGTGTCTTCTCTTTATCATCTTCAGAGCGAACAATCACGTCTTTATAAATTAGAGGCATGTCGCTTTACTGAATAAGGTTAACCAATATATATCTGACACGTATGTAGATTATACCGCAAAGATGTATCTAACCCTGAGTTTAGATTACTATAGTTAGAATTGTTGATTCGAATCGAGTCGTTTCATGTAAGTGTCTTTATTTAAGGGTTGTTGTAGATGTCGCTTCATTGCTGAGGACTTGTCCTTTATATGTGATATTTAGTATGTCGCGAAAAATATAGGCAGGTCCCTTCATTATATATGTATCCAGCTCTTGTCTTCTTATGTGAATATATATTGCTTCATTCGGATGTATATTCGTTGTTTAATAAATACACATCTTCACAGAAGGAATGGAGAAGAAGAGATTGAGAAGGGAAGAGAAAGAGAGAGATAGAGGGTGAGGGTGGAGGTTAGCTCAAATGCTCCTTATGCTTGCTAATGGAAAAACATTCACTATGGCAAACAATAATCATGAAAATAGAAAGCAATGAAAAACACAATCAAGAGCAATAGCAAGTGATGAATAGTAAATGAAGATGCTTCTCTTCCAAAAATGGTAGAGTTTCCTCCTTCTCATTAAGCATGGAAATAGTGTACAAATGGTGCATGTTTATAAAATGGGGAAGGCCCTTGCCCCTCAATCTTATTGGCTAATATTCACAATGATCCTATCCATTCATCTTGGACCCAACTTGATCCAAGGGTTCACAAAAAGTACATTAGAAATCACAAGATTCATGTGAGTCCCAATCTGGACCCAACTCTAACAAGTGATCTCTAAGTTTAAAAAAGACATTGGGCCTCTAGTTTTATTTTAATTACAAGGCCAAGTCAAGTTTATTCTATTTACAACTTCAATTGTGTGCTCATTGGGCCATGGGCTTATACACGCAGGATGCCATGCCCTCGCAACACATTTTATTGGAGGATTTTATTTATTTACACTTTGTTGGGAATACCCCCAACAGCGATTGTTTTGCATGGTCCTACAAGGATTTGAAGGGAATACCACCTGAAGTAGTGCAGTACACCATTCCGTTAGTCGATGGTGCTGAACCGAAAGTGAGTCGACCTTATCGCTGCAACCCCCATTACTCCAAACTGATTCAACAAGAGTTGGAAAAGTTACTAGAAGCTGGATTCATATATGAGATTGAGCATACCGACTGGGTATCACCAATTGTGAATGTGCCTAAAAAGAATGGGAAACTGCGCAAAAACTTAACGCAGTCACAAAAAAAGACCACTTTGCCCTGTCCTTTACCGAAGGAGTGCTCGAACGAATAGCAGAGAAGAGGCCTATAGTTTCCTCGACGGATTCAGTGGGTATAACCAAGTGCAAATAGCACCTGAAGACCAGCATAAAACTGCCTTTGCAACCGCATGGGTGACTCATGGCATCGTGCTAGGACATATCATATCGCAATACAGAATTGCCACTGATCCAGATAAGATAAAAGTAATAATTGAGATGACCCTGTCCAAAACAGTGTGTGATGTCTATACCTTTATGGGGCACACTAATTACTATAGATGTTTCATATTACTGTTTGTATTATTGGCCTTGCCTCTCTACCGCCTCACTGTTGAACCTAAGTGGACACATGAAGCCCTAGACGCCTTCGAGAAGATTAAGCAAGCCTTGGTCACCACCCCAATCCTACGGTCTCCAAATTGGAGCATCGAATTTCACGTGCACACGGATGCATCTAAGTATGCAATAGGGATCATGTTGACCCAACCAGGTGAGAAAAAGAAAGATTTCCCCATCCGCTTCACGAGCCGTCAACTCATTGAAGCTGAAGTTAACTACACTACCACCGAACGGGAGGCCCTTTCCATGATTTTTAGCACTAAGAAATTTCGTCATTACGTATTACACGATGGCTTTTACAACTTCAAGAGTTTGAATTTTGGATAGTGGTTAGGACCGAAAAACAACATTATTTGGCTAACCACCTTTCTAGATTGACGACACGTCGAGAAGAAGTAGGAGTTGATGATGAACTCTCGGATGCTCATATTTTTTATGTTGATGTAGTTCCAGAATGGGCTACCGATATAGCTAAGTATCTTGTGAGGGGACGACTTGATCCTTCTCTACCTTCCGTAGATCAACGAAAGTTAATAATAAAAGCTGCCCAGTATAGCTTAATAGCTGGACAACTTTATCGAATGGGGTTAGACCATATCCTTTGAAGATGCCTACTGGACCATGAAATAAAACCTATTATTAGTACAGCTCATGAAGGAATTGGTGGTGGTCACTTGGCCACTGATGCTACTACTCGAAAGGTCCTCCAAGAAGGATTTTGGTGGCCTACCCTACACCGTGATGTGGCAACCTTTGTGAAACACTTTGATGTGTCCCAAAGAGCCACAAAACCGAGAAAATCCAGGTTTATGCCTTTAAAGCCTATCATAGCAGAAAATCCTTTCAAAAAATGGGGCATAGATTATGTTGGTTCCATCCACCCAACCGCTAGAGGAAGTCAAGCCCGATATATTATAGTGGCAACAGATTATTTTACAGTGGGTAGAAGTGAAGGCCGTTAGAGTAGCCAATGCAGCCAGCACAGCTAAGTTTCTCTATGAGAACATCATAACGCACTTCGGATGCCCTTTAGAACTTGTGAGTGATCGCATAACTCACTTTCTAAATGAAACAATACGAATACTCCTAGCCGAATTCCTTGTGGTTCATCGCAAGAGTACGCCTTATTATCCCCAATGTAATGGATAGGCCAAATCTTCCAGCAAGATTTTGTGCAATATTATCACAAAGACTGTGGAAGCCAGTAGGTTCGATTGGGAACATAAACTCCAAGCAGCTTTATGGGCGTTTCGAACAACCTATAAGCTTGCCACTGGCCATACCCGATTTCAACTAGTCTATAGACTCAAGGCTGTAATGCTTGTTGAGTTCATTGTTCCTAGCCTAAGAGTAGTCGTGACGGAATGATTAGACACAAGTAAGTCTACCCAATGTCGATTAGGCTTACTGATGAATTTATGCGAAACCCGAACCATTGTCTTGCATGCATTGCACACCAAAAAGAAACGCCGCAAAGCCTGGCATGACCATGTCCTAAAACAAAAGGACTTACACAAAGGTGACCTAGCATTAATGTATCAAAGCAAGGTCACGAAAGACAAACTGAAATTTTCAGACCTCGGTCCCTACCAAGTAATGAAAATATTCGAGAATGGCACAGTTCAATTGACCACACTGGAGGGTGACCTTTTACCCACCTTGGTAAATGGTAGGTGGCTAAGGCGCTATTATCACTTACCTCCCATTGTATAAACTTCATCATTTTTTTTTGTATGATTATTTTTTGGCTTTCCCCACACGTGTGAATGACCTGATCTTGGTTCGCCTCTATCACCATTGATCTTAGAATGTCCTTTTTAGTCAATTTGATATCTAGCATCTTGGTTCCCCAAATTTGGGGGGGGGGGGGGGGGGGGGGGTCTATATAAGGAGGTGGGATCCATTCAAAACTCACACTTGCTAGAGGCATGCTGCCGAAATTTTCTAGAAATTTTCCAGCATCCCCAAAGCACAATCCAGCAGTCATAAAGGTCATCCGTTCATTCTCAAAGCTCACCTGCTATATTTAGCAGCTTTTATTGCTCCTTTTCACTTTTGAACTTACTATTTCGAGAAAATTAAGTACTTTTTGGGCTTAAAACTTGTCAAGATGGTGGAGGAGGATAAGGATAAAGGCAAAGCCATAATTAATCCTACACGACCAGTCAAAAAGCTCAAGCTCACACAACAGTTGGACCCAGATTTCATTGTGGAAGAAGAAGATCTCACTCCACACGCATCAGATGACGAAATGATGGAGGAAAGCTAGCCATACAAGAACTCCCCCCGGTGCCAAAACCCTACGAGGCACGGAAATGGTGAAAATCAGGGGAGTCCCTATTGAAGACCTGCGGATTTCCAGACTATTCTCCTCTTGTACGCCAATTCACGATCATTGTGGAATATGCATTCCACTCAACCGTTCAGGATATTTTGAGCTTCAAGTACAGGCTGAACCAAGTGACACACACTATCTCATTTGCCACAGAAGCTCTTATGGCAATTGGCATTCCTGATGGGCCAAGGCACACAAGACAAGGGCCATGAAAGTCGAAACGTATATGGAAATTACTAAAAAGGCATGGTGCACGAATGATGGCCTATTACTTGAAGCCATCGTTGATGAAGTTCTTCAAGGAGCTGCTACCTTCGTAGTCAATTTTTTTGAGGTGGCAAGGTCAAGAAAGGCTCGCATTTCAATGACCTTCTTTATGTACCTACTAGCTGCTATTACTGAGCCAGATGGATACAACTATAGTTGGGCTCACCTAGTCCAAGAAGAAATTTTTAAGGCCCTTCTCTCTCCAAAGAAGCAGACTGCGGTGGGACCACTTGTCACTCAACTAGCAATACACCAAGCGGGTGACCTAATTGATCCTTCAATGGACTTTCCAGCAGAATCTCCCATTGAGGCCACGTCTTCTAAGGTTGAATGGACTAAGCTTTGAATTTGACAATTTGGTTCAGGGATTTGCAATTATGGGTAAGCTACCCATACTTGAAGAACTCCAAGGCACACTCATGGCCAAGGAATCAAGAAGGAGCCAAATGCAAGAGAGGATGGATAGGCTTTCCATCCAAGGTGGAGATGACCAAGCTCTCTTCACCAAAGGCAAAGGCAAGTCCAAAGGCAAAGTATCAACATTCAAGAAGTCTACAAAGCTTGAGGATCAAGAAGGACCCTCAAAGGCATCTCCATCAACCACCAAAGTCAAGAAGGACAAATCAAAGGTGAAGTGCTACTATTGTAGCAAGATGGGGCATTATGCCTCGGAATGCTTCAAGAGGAAGCAAGATCAAAGCCAAGCCAACATGAGCAAAGAGGAGGAGGAGGAGAGTTCACATGAGGACTCTCTCATGATGTCCATATTTTCTTCAACAAGCTTCAAAGGAGAAGATCCTTGGTGGATTGACTCGAGTGCTAGTTCACACATGACTAGTAAAAGGGAGTTTTTCTCTTCTCTCTTATCTTATGATGGACCTATAAAGTCTATCTATACAGCAAATGATGAAGCTTGTAAGAATGAAGGAGTTGGTAGCATCCCCCTTTGCTTAGGATCTTCCAAAAAGATCAACATAGAAGGTGTTTTGTACATTCCTACAATAACAAAGAATCTACTAAGTGTTGGCCAAATGGTAGACAATGGTTTCAATGTTGACTTTGCTTCAAATGAATGTTTCATCAAGAAGAAGGGTAAGATAGTGGCTAAGGGCACTAGACTTGGCAAACTTTATAAGTTGGATGCATTTGTGGATACTAATGTTGTCATGTTGGCCGAGAAGAGCAAGATATCTACCTTTACTTTATGGCACAAAAGACTTGACATGTCAACTCGGGTTCCATGGAGGCTATGATCAAGGAGGAGTATGCTTTAGGTCTGCCAAGGTCTATTGGGAAGGAAGACAAGGTTTGTGAAGCTTGTGCCTTATCCAAGGCACATAAGAAGGTGTTTCCTAACTCCATCACAAAGTCATCTCATCCTCTTAAACTCATACACTCGGATGTGCACATTGCTATCACCAAATCTAATGGAGGTTCATCCATGTTTTTAACCTTCATTGATGACTACTCAAGATATTGTTGGGTGTTCTTACTTTCCTTCAAGTCTCAAGTATTTGATACTTTTGTAAAGTTCAAGTTGTTTGTGGAAAAGCATCATAATCATAGCATCAAGATTCTTAGAAGTGACAATGGTGGAGAATTCATCTCCAATGAGTTCAAGGCCTTTTGTGAGGAGGAAGGGATCGAGAAAGAGACTTCTTGTCCTTACACTCCTCAAAAAAATGGAGTTGTTGAAAGAAGGAATAGAACATTATGTGAATGTTCTAAGGCTTTAAGATTAGATGCTTGTTTGCCCAAATCCTTTTGGGGTGAGTCTCTTGTATGTGCAAACTACTTGATGAATAGGGTGTCTTGCAAAGCAATTGAAGGCAAAACTCCTTATGAGATGTTTTATGGAAAGAAACCCAATCTTAATCACTTGAAAGTTTTTGGGTGTATATGTTATGTGCATTGTGCCATTGGAAACAAGAACCAAGGAGGATCCATCTTCCACAAGAGGGATCATGCTTGGATATGCAAGCTCAAGCAAGGGCTACAAAGTCTATCTCCCATCCTTAAACAAATTTGTTGTTTCAAGGGATGTCATCTTTGATGAACATCATATGCATATGCTTGAAGAAGGCTCAAGTGCTCCAACAATCAAGAAGAAGATGGCCGAGGAGCAAGATCTTGGTTTTGAGGAGGAGCTCATGGAGGAGCAAGCACCAAACCCACCTATCACACCAAGGAGATCTTCAAGGGCAACAGTGGAGCCATCAAGGCTCACATATCAAGGCAAAGGACATCAAGTTGAGGGTATCTCATCCACTTCTTATGCTTTATCTAGTTTTGAAGAACCATCTAATGTTGAAGATGCATTGAACTCCAAAGAATGGTATAAAGCTATGTTGGATGAGTATGATGCCTTGATTGAGAATGAAACTTGGTTGCTTGTTGAGAGATCTCAAAGGAATGTAATAGGATGCAAGTGGGTCTTCAAGCTTAAGTTGAATGCAAATGGGAGTGTTAACAAACATAATGCAAGATTAGTTGCAAAAGGTTATGCTCAAGAGAGAGGGATAGACTATGAGGAAACTTTTGCACCCGTGGCCAAGATGGTCACAATAAGGCTAATCATTGCACTTGCATCACATTTTGGATGGATTCTATGTCAAATGGATGTCTCTAATGCTTTCTTGAATGGTTTTTTGGAAGATGATATCTATATGGAGCAGCCACAAGGGTTCATCAAGCATGGAATGGAGAACAAAGTATGCCATCTCCAAAGAAGCATCTATGGCTTGAAGCAAGCCTCGAGATCTTGGAATTCAAGACTACATTGCTATCTTATTTCACTTTCTTTTGTTCAAAGTGAATATGATTGCACTCTTTACACTAAGTTTGATGATGTTGGTATTGTACTTTCACTCATTTATGTAGATGGCATCATCATTAGTGAAAATAGTGTTGATGGTATTGAAAAAATCAAGATAGATCTATCCTTAGAGTTCAAGATGGTAGATCTAGGGTGTCTTCACTTCATCTTAGGCATAGAAGTACTTAGAGGGTCTGATTTTATCTTTATAAGTCAAGTAAACTATGCTCAAAGTCTTTTGAAGAAGTTTAAGATGGAAGTATGCAAAATTGTTGACACACCAATGGAGCAAGATGTAAAAGTGCCAAATGAAGATGATGAAAGATCCTTCATAGACATCACTTTGTTTAAACAACTTATAGGTTCCTTAATGTGGATCACTATAACTAGACCAGATCTTAGCTTTAGTGTATGTAGGTTGAGCCAATCTATGCAAAAGCCATTGAATATCCATTGGAAAAAGGCTAAGAGGATTCTAAGATACATCTCGGGTACATTGGATTTTGGGATTCTATATAGAGGAGATGTGATTAACCTTCATGCATTTAGTAATTCAGATTTTGCAGGGGACAAGAGGGATAGGAAATCAACAAGTGCCTATTCAACTTTCATAGGAGAAGGTGTGGTTTCATGGCTTTCAAAAAAGCAAGAAACTATATCTCTATCTTCAACCGAGGCCGAGTACAAAGCTTTGACAACCACTACAAAGGAGGTACTTTGGATCAAGAGATTATTGGTGGAGCTAAAGATCATGGATTCAGAGGAGGCACCAATCATCTACAATGACAATATATCAGCCCAACACCTTGCATCTAACCCAATCCTCCATGCAAGATCTAAGCACATTGAGATATGCCATCACTTTGTGAGAGAAATGGTGCAAGCCAAGGAGATTGCTTTGGAGCATGTTCCAAGCAATGAATGTGTAGCTGATCTACTTACTAAACCACTTCAAAAGACACCTTTTATGAAGTTCAGATCATTACTTGGAGTGATTAGTAAAGCAATGATTGAACCAAGCTAGATAGTGAGGAGGAGTGTTAAAAATTCACAATTCTAGCTTGACTAGTTTTGGTCATATGACTTGTAAATAGTTAGATGGTCATGATGTTGCTTGTCACACGTGCCAAATAGCATAGGATTCCATTCATAAGGATGTTCTCAAGTAGACCTAAGTGTTAGAACCTTTGGAATGAGTCCAAATTATACTTAGATACAAGGGAGAAAAAATAGGAGCTATTTTTTGTAATTTTTGCATTGTTGAGGGATCTCCAAGATTCCAACCTTAACTTGGTAGGGATAAAAGATCCACCAAAATTAGCATTAGGGATAGGTTTAGGGCTACTCATACCTGTCCAAAACCGTGATGGATCATGTATATATAAGTGATGATATCTCACCAAAATCAATCAAGCAATTTCATGTTTTTTCTCTCATAATGATGCAATTGCTCTCTATGTTCATAATTGTTTGAGTACTTGTGATTACTAATGATTATAGGATTGAATGTAGGTCTGGTGTACAGTACTCAGACTGTGGGAGGCCGTACTTTCACACGTGTGAAGCCTTCTTCAAGGATTTGGGCCATTTAGTGAGGTTCAAGCATAGATTTTTGATGGATTTTGATGGTTCAACTTGTGCTAATCTTATGAAATCAGAATCTATTGTTTCCCTCATCATTTCAAGTGTTTTAGGATCCTTATTTTCTATAATTTTTACATATATATATATATATATATATATATATATATATATATATATATATATATATATATATATATATATATATATATATATATATATATATATATATATATATCATAGGTCCCGCGGTACTGGGTACCGCGGATTCCGGTACCGCGGGACCATACTGGTACCGCGGTACCATGATGGTACCGCGGTACCACAATATAATAATATATTTATTATTTAATAATTTTTTTAATTTTTTTTACCTAAACCTACCCGCCCCCCTCGCATTTCCTCTGAAATTTTTTTGCGCCCTCTCCGCCCTGCCATCGCTGCTGGTTTTTCTTGCCTGCCTTTGATTCTCTGCGTCGCCCATCGCCCACGCAACGCCCTGCCTTGCATCTGATTTCCTTTGCCCTGCATTCGCCCATTTTCAGCGTCTCTCCAACAGTGAACCCTGCTGTTTTTTTTCCAGCAATCCATCCCTCATTTCATCTGCAATGGTGCAATCCGACCTTTCCGGTCTGTGGGACGAGGTAGACATTGTCAGGCGGGTTGCCGACAAGGCCAACAAGACCGGTCAGAAGATCGTGCGCTGCCGATACTGTCTCGTCGAGTTTGTTGCATCCCTCACTCGCCTTAAAGGCCATCTGCTCGGTGCACGCACCAAAAATGGTGCCACCTTGAATGCTGCCCCTTGTGGCAGCATGACCGTCCCCGACAGGCAGCGACTATTAGACACCTATGGGCCGCGGCTCGTGGCAGGGGAGAACACCATTTCGGAGGGCGTTCTCCGATTTTGCACCGCTCCTTATGTGACTAACCCAGAGTTGCTGCCTGCTTGGCTGGCATGCACGAGGAGAGGGAGTGCATCCTCATCTGGTCCCTTTGCCCCTCAGACAGCTCTGCCTCATGCACCCCCATCTGCTCAGATTCCGGTGGATCCCGTCCCATCGCGTCCGACAGTTGCCACTGCGGTTCCACCACCACCCACTGTTGCTCGCACTCCACCAGTCTACGACTTTCTCATGGACTCTCCGCCACCCGAGCAGGCCCAGGATGGTACTGGGCGGGCCTTCGAGGATGTGGAAGAGATCCCTTCTTCCTTCCCTTCCCATCCGGATGACCTCCTCAGCCAGCAGTTTTCGTACCCCATGCCAGATGTTGCCCCTCCACCAGTGCACCCCACCTATGCTGCTGCACCCATCCCTGCCAGTGCATCCCACTCTCCCCATTCCACGTCTACAGCCGATGCATCCACCAGCGCCCAGCCTGTCGCGTCATCGTCCATTCCCGTCACGGTTGGTGCACCGTGCTGGAGGTCCACCACCCGTCGTCCACCAGGGAGAGCCCTCGTGCAGCAGACCATTCGCAGCGCGCATCAGCCGCACATGGACAGAGAGGCCACACAGGCCGTGGCCAGTCTGGTTTACGAGCTGAACCTACCCTTTGCCATCACCGACTCTGAGCCCTTCAGAAGGGCCTTCCGCCTTGCACAGTCTGTCAGCCCTAGCTGGAGAGTCCCTAGTTCAGAGATTGTCCGCACACACATGCTGAGGGATAGGGTCGAGTCCTTGTCTAGAGAGATGGAGCCTCTGCGTCGGCACTGGGCCACTTACGGTTGCAGCATCATGTCCGATGGCTGGACTGATGTCAGGAGGAGGCCGATCCTCAACATACTGGTCTCCAGCTGCATGGGCACACAGTTTCTGAGGGCAGTGGATTGCAGCAGGGGGGGGAGAGTCATATCTGCAGAGTTCATGTTTGATGTCATCAGGTCTTCCATCCTAGCCATAGGCCCACAGCATGTCGTCACGGTGGTGACGGACAATGCCACGAACTGCATTCAGATGGGTGTACTGCTAGAGGCCGAGTTCCCTCATATTGTTCATACCCCCTGTGCAGCCCACGGCATAGACCTTTTGATGGGGGACATTGGAGCACTTCCCTGGGTTAGAGCCATCGTCCGGGAGGCCCTCTTCCTGGTGACTTTTGTCACCAGAAAGAGGCGTGTTCTTGCCATGTTCCGGGTGTTTAGCCATCTGGACCTCCGTAAGCCAGCCCCCACGCGCTTTGCATTCGACTTGGTGGTCATCGACCGTTTGATCAGGTGCAGGGCCCAGCTTCTACAGATGGTTGCCAGTGATCTTTGGGGTGCCAGTACATTTCCGCACACTGAGGATGGGAAGCACTTTTCTTCCACGGTGAGGGGAGACCAGTTCTGGAGGGATGCACAGACATTGTCAGGACTGCTTCGACCACTCTACATTGTGCTCCGCATGGCTGACAGCGAGGGGTCGACACTTGGACTGGTGTATGAGCTCATGGACCGGATTGGACAGTTCCTGCAGCTGCCCATCTTGCAGCCAGAGAGGTAAGCGGTACAGTGTTGCAATTGACCTTTATCTTTTCAGTACTTGCTAGTTTGTTTTTCTGTCAATGTTAAGCTTTTTCGTAATGCCCTAAACCACATGCCCCTCACCTGCAGGATGACAGAGCTGAAGTTCATATGGGAGACGCGATGGAACTACTTCCACAGGAGTATCCACAGCGTTGCACACATGCTGCATCCCCTCTTCCTCTCTCCGACACAGATCGCAGACAGGGAGCTCGAGGCCGATTGGCTTCAGTACATTCACAGGGTGGGTCCACACATAGGTTTGGATCCTATCAGGCTCATGGAGGAGCTCGCTGCATTTCGTTTCGGCATGGGCACATTCGGCCACCCGGCTGCCCAGGATCCAGAGAGGAGGCAGCTACCCATTACCTGGTGGACCATGTTCAGTAGCACATACCCATCTATACAGCGTCTTGCACTGCGTGTCCTTTCTCAGGTATGCATCTCATTTTATCCTCCATTTTTTGTGTTTCGTTGAAGTTTCACCTCTGCCACAATGTGCTGAAGTATTTCAATGCACGCACCATAGGATTGTGCTGCCTCCGTGTGTGAGCGTAACTGGAGCACATGGGCACTCATTCACACGAGGAGAAGAAACCGGTTGTCAGTGAGTCAGTTGGAGCGGTTGGTGTTCTGTAGCACCAACGCACGTCTCGCTAGGAGGCTTCCGACCATTACGAGCGCATTGCAGGTGATAAGCTAATCTTTCATAGCATGTTGGTTGACTCCTGGTATGTTGGTTTCATTTCTTGATAAAGTTGTCTCTCTGACATGCAAATTTTAAACCTTGCAGACGAAGATATCTGATTTGGAGCGCCAAGTTGACTTGCCTACGGACAGCACCCATCCCATGCCTGCAGATGACCTGGGCACACAGTTGATGGCAGAGAGAGAGAGGGAGCTTGCCGAGATGAGAGAGAGAGAGCTTGGGCCTGAGCACAGAGAGCCCCCATTGTATGAGGCAGATGAGCCAGTGTCAGAGGATGAGCATGATGAGGATGAGCCCATTCGGGTTGTGTTTGCCAGACCAGAGAGGGATGAGGCAGATTATACAGGTGCAGGGCACACGCCACGGGCAGGGGTCACAGGTGCATCACGAGGCAGAGGTGGGACACATGGCACAGGTTATACCGGCAGACAGGCAGGGCACACAGGGGGGGCAGTGGCATACCTACCTATGTCGACATGATGGAGGAGGCTCTTGATAGAGGGCAGAGTGGTTTAGATGCCGGTCCCGCAGATGTTTGGATGCGTGCAGCACAGAGTCATGGCCGTTACTACGACAGCACACCAGAGGAGGCACCTGATGACTTTCATTGCACAGATTGGGAGGCCATGCAGGGTCTACAGGGTGCACATGATGAGGCACGGGATGAGGCTTGGGTTGATTCAAGGGTCGGTGCACAGGATGATTCAGAGGTCGGTGCACAGGATGAGTCCCAGAGCCCAGAGCATTTGTATTCGGATGCCCAGCTGGCCGACTTGGTTGCCACATTGGATTCAGAGGCCCAGCAGATGCCGAGTGTCAGGGCGCCCCCATCATCTCTTGCCAGCATGCCACACACAGAGTCCCAGCCAGAGCAGCCGCATGAGGTGCCTACAGTTCCTCCAGCTCCTCAGAGGGTGTATGTGCGTCGCAGAGTTCCTCCAGTGCCACCGATGCCATTTAGGCCTGCAGCCCCTCCATCGCCGTCCACTTTTGCAGCACCAGGTCTCCATGGCAGGCCACCATCTGTGCCCAGGTTTTCTCTTACAGCGCCCACATCCACAGTGGCTCCTCCAGTGGCAGCACCCACGTCACATCCTCCTCCTTTGGCAGCACCCAGGATGTACCAGTACCGGCCACCACAGTGTCCCTTTCAGTACATATCGCCACTGTACTCGCCTCCTGCACAGCCAGTTCCTCCACCTGCAGCAGCCCCACGGGCACACACTCCACGAGCTCATCCTCCTCGCTCAGTTGCACAGGGAGTTCCCTCTTTTGCTTTCCTATCCCAGCCAGCCTCAGCTTGGGCCCAGCCTAGCCAGCCAGGTGATTTGCATGGGGGTGACGAGGCATTGACAGCTCCTCTTGTCCGCAAGAGACCAGGCAGGCCCAAGGGTGCACCGAACAAGAAAGGCAAGGCACAGAAACTGCCAGGGAGGAGAGGACGACCACGCAGGGCTCCAGGTACAGGTAGAGGTGCAGTATCACAGCCAGTTGGAGCAGGTGTTGTTGGTTTGGCCTGCTTGGGGGCTGATGCGGAGGCTGATTGGGAGGATGAGGATGACGAGTCTTCCCCCTCGGATACACAGCCCATGCTAGTTCCAGACAGGCAGAGATATCGGCTGCGAGAGTCAGCTCGGGGCCCTGAGTTGTCTCCAGAGCATTCGTCTGAGTCAGAGCCAGAGCATTGATTGTGGCTCTGTTGTTTTAGTTTCAGTAGTTTGTCTCTAGCAGACGGTCTACCATTGTACTCAGATGATTTTTTACATTATATAGTGTTTGGCCTACATTATTTGCTGCACATCGTGCGTATGTCGCTCTGTACATGTGATGCTTTATTTTATGTTGAAGAATTCTATGTGCGTGTGTGAATCCTATTTTCATTTAATTTCGTTTGAAGTGAATGCTAGCTTCACATATATGCACCTACATCATGAGCACAACAATCACCCCTACACCCCAAACGACATTGAATAAACACATGTAATACATCTGCATTTAAAAAAATTACAAACATTGCATCTTACATGACCAGGCTCGCGTTGCACAAAAAACAACTATGCATATATTCAACCGTTGTATCAGGATAACATCACATATACTGTCATTGTTTTAAGCAGCCATCTAGTTATTTGCTGCACCATAAACTGCCAAAAACTACATAGCAACAGTCCGCCACATATGGGTGGACCTCATCTATTCTAAACATCCCTCACTGATCCTCCACCGACTCCTCGCCCTCGTCTGGTGCATTGTTTTGTCGCTCTTGTTCTGCCTCCCGGTTAGCCCGAGCTGCCTCCTGGTTAGCCCGACGTCTGGCCGCCCTTTCCCTGACCATGATGAGCTGCCGTCGTGTGAAATTCATTCCAATCTGCTCATCCAGATCCAGCTCGACAGCGGGGACAGGATCCGCAGCGGGGGCGGGTGGCTCCGGTTCCGGATTTCTCTATCGAGTCTGTCGCAGCATCTCTCGGATATCTGCCTCTTGCTTCCGATGCCTCTCGTTGTGCCTTCGGATATCTTCCTCAAGCTTTCTCATGGCTTCGCCCTCGGGCTTCGGTGGTATTCGCTCAGCCATCTCGATCGACCTTCTCCTCACAGCACCCTGATCCTTGAACACCCTCTCACAGCACCCTGGCTCTCAAACAGCCTCTCACAGCGTGTCACCGGCTCTCGCTTGCTCTCTCACTGTCTATCACTAGCCCTCTCACAGCCTCTGAAAATGCCGACCACAATGGCATTGTGAGTGCCTATTTATCCCCACAGCCTGATCGGCCATGTGGATCCCCATCATCCCTCCATGTGCCTCCGTACCTGCCCCCATGTGATGCTCCCCCCTGTGTTGGTCTCCCATTGGGCCCATGGTCTGCTCACCCACAATGCCCATGTGCCTCTGTACTTGCCCCCATGTGATGCTACCCCCCTGTGTTGGTCTCCCATTGGCCCCTCGGTCTGCTCACTCGCAGTGCCCATGTGCCATTGCAACAGTCCCCTGCAACATGTACTGTACCCTCTTTTTTTACACCCAGAACCCCCTTTTTTTACTTTTTTTTGTCCTTTTTTGGTAGTTAATATGCAAAAAAAAATTACTAAAAATATATTAAAAAATAAAAAAAATATTAAAAATGGTACCGCCCTGGTACCGCGGATCCCAGGGCGGTACCGTACCGGCGGTACCACTGATATGTTACCGGCGGTACCATACCAGCGGTACCAGAGGGTACTATGATATATATATATATATATATATATATATATATATATATATATATATATATATATATATATATATATATATATATATATATATATATATATATATATATATATATATATATATATATATATATATATATATATATATATATATGTATGTATGTTGAGCATTATGATAAAAATCTAATAGATTTTTATCATACTTTGGAAAAAAATTAAAACTTGGTACTTCTTTTGGAAAGAAATAATAGTTACAACTCAAGACTTTTGAAGAAATAGGTTCTACATGGCTTCTCAAAGTTGAAGTTTGGAAAAGACTTTACAACATAATATTTTTAAATATTGATGTGCAAGTGATACAAAAAATGACTATTGAGTTCATGGATGTAGTTCAAAGTCCATGAAGAGCATATCACATCACAATCTTTTAGATAGTTGATTTAGATTTTTGCTCTTTAAATTATGCAATTAGACTTTGCAATAAAAAGTCTAATTTTTACATTGTATGTAATGCAAAACATATGATGACATCATGCAACATTTTTTGCAAGAAATGGTGAAAGGTTGAGCATATTGTTATCACAAGGAATAGAAAAATCTCTTTGGCAAGCAAGAGCTAAATGAAATAAAGTACACATCATGGTGGAACCAACAGAAAAAAAAATAGCTATATTCTATTAAACCATTTTCAATGGTTTAATAGAAGAGCACAAATTTGTCACAATACAAAATTGACAAATCATAGAAATTCCAAAAAACCATGCAACTTTATACAAAGTGGTAGACAATAGATACACAACAAACTTATCTTGTTATTTCAAAAAAAATTTAATCAGAAGTCCAAGCCATTGTCTCTTTCAAATTCACCAATAGAAGTTCTTAGGCATCCTCGACATTGTGAAAATTTGGCAAAATCTAACTTGATCTTTTGCAATATCATGTACATAGTGAAATCTCACATGTGTGGAGCATGTTCCCACGTGTGGAGTGTGAAAAATACAGATCCAAAACACACTTAATGGATCTTAGATCTTGGGCCAAATTTGGTTGATCTAGAAATAGTAGAAGATAGAAATCACTACTTTATGCATGTTAGAACTTAGAAATGCACAAAGATATGATCAGAAACACTTAGATATGTCTTGTTAATGTCCATGTCCGTACAACAGCAGTACAGTACAATAATTCACACGTGTGGAAGCTAGATCAACCATAAAATCAACATTCTACACATAGAAAACCAAGATATCAAGAGAAATATACATGAGATGGAAATAAAAACACGAGATGAATTCTCCGCAAAGAAAGAAATTTGATGATTATTTCTCCACGCATGTATAACTATTTATAGCTTCCAAAATGTCATTCGGCCACTTGCCCTAAACTTGACCTAAATTGAAAACTTCTAGACACTTCATAAAAAACCTAGAAATTCTAGTCTAGATGCAGTGTATCAAATTTAGCCAATTAGAATGGGTCCAAATTCGACCTCATCCCCTTATCTACTTGCCAAAAAGAGTAAAAACACTATTTAGGCCTTTATTGACAAATATGAAACTATCTCTAGCTTGAGATTTCATGTTGGCCTCCAAAAATGCCAAATAACCAATAAACTAGTTGACAATTTTTCACACTCCCTCTTCAACTAGTTTTAGGATAGGTTTAGACAAAACTCCAAGTGATGTTCTATTATTTAAAAAAAAAGTCTTTTCCTAATGCTTTGGTGAAGATATTAGCCACACACTCCCTTGAAGAAACATGTTGAAGCTTTACCTCCTTGCCATGCCATTGTTCTCTCACAAATGATAGGCCACTTCAATATGCTTGCTCCTTGCATGAAAAATAGGATCGCTTGCTAATCTTTGGGCTAAAAGGTTATCACAAAAGATGATTGGACTCTTTGACAAATACAGCAAGTGAAATCCATTACCATTATTTTTATCCATAGCATCTCCTTTACAAGATGTAAGAACTTTGTACTTGACCTCACTAGATGACAATGAGATTGTAGCTTGTTTCTTCGACATCAAAGAGATAGCTCCATCACCTATGAAAATAGCATGTGAACTTTGTCGTGCTATACCAACAGGGTTAATATAGATTTTGTAGTGAGAAGTATCGTTCCCACAGAGGATAGCGTTAGAAAGTTATGTTTTTTGTGTAATTATGGCAGGTGGTTTCGAATGTTATTCTGGTTGTCGACAGACATTAAAAAGTAACCAGTACTACTTATATTTGGAATGGGTAATGTTAATGAATTCAGAACAACAATCTGGCCTCTATCGAATTGAAGGAAGCGCGTTCTACAAATGAAATGTTATCAGAGTAGTACAGCAGACTACACTCTGGCTGACTAAGGTGTCAACAGAGAATCGGGAATTGTTCGATGTATTCACGACTGCGCAGATAATTAATTAATTGAGTTCGTGAACTATTCGTTCCTAGACAATAGTCCTCAACAACTAAAGCCCAACTTAATGTTTAAAGAGCACGAATGGTTTTAGAGCACGTTAGAAACTTATGTCAATGCCAATCAGGAAAACAGATCAGAGACTCAATTCTTCAGACATGGACGGTCATCTCATTTGTATACATACAACTTAATTCAATGATCGTGCTAGACTGTCCATTGGCTTGTGTAAGTGACAAGCCATAATAATAATGCAATATACTCACTAGGTCTAAACCCTTCCTTGCACCAAATGAAAATATAGATCATATGTGTTTTGTAGAATTTATCTAGGGTGTATCTAAATGGAGACTTACAAAGTAAGAAGACACTAAAAGAACTTTTATTATTTTACAACTTGCATAAAAAGATATTAAGCTAGCATTTGGAAAGATAGTTGGTCAACCATCTAGTAGACTTCCAATCAAATCTTAGCATTTTTCTCTTAAGTTTCTAGCTCTAGAAACATAACAAGTCTTATAATTACTATTTTTTAACTTTGTACACTTAAAAGGCTATAGATTTGAAATATAAAAGGAGGTCATAGAGTTTAGTCTTAGTCATTGTAAGATATAAAATCCAATGTTGGACCCTTGTTTATGACTAGTAGGTTGTGTGAAGGTCTTCAATGACCTATTAAAGAAAGGACATAGAACACTCTGCATAGCTCACCTAATCCGTGACCTTTTGGGATTTAATATATGAGTTCAACTATAGAAAATTAATTATGAATCCTTGAAAAGTCTCTTTCATCATTGATAAGAATATTTAATTAGCTCTAAGTTCATTCATGTTGCAAGTTATTACACTATATTCAACATCATGAAGATATTGCTTCTTTGACAATCATTCTCTTAAACAATTTAAATAGTTTCAAAGTTTCATCAAGTTACACTTGCATTTTTCTTCTTATAAAGTCAGTTGTTTTGAAAGGGACTTTGTATCTACCAATATTGTGCGTGGCCTCTAGAAACCATTATAATAAAATTATGTAAAATTGCACATGTGTCATATTCAACCTATAACGAGGCATATATAACTTGTTCCATGATGTTTGCTATGTTATTGGCCCTTCTTTTCTTGTCACTACTTTTGAACTACTTGCATTCTTGCACAACTCATGCATTTTTTACACATGAAATGTTCATTATAAATGCCAAACTACAACAATATGTATGAGTCAAAATCTTAGTGTTATTCAAATGAAATTTAGACTAATGAACTTTGAAAAGTCAACCTCTAAGTCTAAAATAAGTTTTGGCCTCAATATGCCAAATATGGAAATATTGCAAAATGTCATGAAACTAGTTGAATCTTTCATAGTAGTCCTCATTGGTCCAATAGAGTTCATCAGAGGTATCAACGAAGTGTTTGATGGCAATTTTGGCATGCTTATGCTTTGGTGATGGCTGTGTGCCAGAAGTTATGCCTATGGCTGCAAGGGCGGCCTTCGTCACATGCATCTTGTGGGTTGTTGTCTGATAGGTGATATAAAATTTTGATTTGGCCTTTGTCCAGGTGCTAAAGGTAAAATTCATGTTGACCTTTCAAGAAAAGGCACGCTCATAGATCCCAATTGTTGTGAGCAAAGACCCAGCAAGGTTCATCCACTGAGCCACAATGCTTGTACTAGGGAGTACCATGATGTTCGTCTTGGTCAGAACGCCACGATGAATGACATAGTGCGGAGACTGACTGGTATCAGTGGAAGACATGATGAGAAAAAGTATAAATTGAAAGCAAATGATGTGAGAGTATATCATAAGGTAGTATAGAAAATTTGGAAAGTTTTGGTCGCTAGAAAATTTTGCAAGAGCTCCACTAGCACAAGTGAGAAATGAAATCAAATTCTGTCTTTTTATAGGCTGATTTGGAGGGTCCATTACACAATGTACTAGTTTGGCTGCTCAATTTTGGACAAAAGTTTGCAGGCATGTTTAGTACTTTAAAAATAGATTGTAAAAATCTCGGTGAAGTGAGATACTGAAGTGATCTGGCGAAGGTTTTCAAGATCTGGCGAAGGTTCATCCTTCGCCTAAGTACATCATTTGCCCAAGTACTATAATAAATGTAAATTTTGATAATCTGGCCCTTTGCCCAACCTAATTTTGGCATTATAAGTCCATCTGTCAGGTCGGCGAAGGTTAATAAGGGTTGTAAGGTGCTTGGCGAAGGTTCCCAAAATGGTAAGTTTTTGAACATTCGTCTAACTCAAAATCAAGTATTAACTCTGAAGGAACCTTCACCCAACTCAATATAGAGAAATCTGAGGTGGATGTATGATCGGAAATCTAGACGAAGGTTTCTAAGACTGTATGTAAAAAATATGACCCAAAAAGTGATTTTCTAAGTCATTTTTCATCAAAAATTATCTTTTGCAAATATTTCCCTTCACTTTTTTTCTTTCAAATGACTTTTTTTAATTTTCGCTCATCATTTGCTTTTCTTCTTATTCTTCTTTTTTTTAAAGTCTTTTTGCAAAGAAAAAAAATCACTCAAATAATAAAAAATAAAAAAATGTAAAACAATCCAAATAAAATTGACAAAGTGTTGGATCATTCTTATTGAACTGGCTGATCTAGCTGCCAAAACTTGCGTAGACGGCTGCCATTCACCGGAATGTTGAATCTTTTTCCATCCAAATGTTCTAAAATGATCGCTCCATAGTTCAATATTTCCTTCACTCTATACGATCCTTCACCTGTGAACTTTAATTTGCCTTTAATTAGTTTCATCTTATACATTAGTGCTAGATCTCCTTCCTTCAGATCATTTTTGTGTAATCGGCGATCGTGCCATGCCTTTCGATGGGCATTCTTTGCTGCTAATGCATCAACTGCCATCAATCGGGTCTCACAAAGTTTTTGTAAAGCCTCATGACACATTTGTAAGGATTTCGCATCATCCAACCGTTTCGTTGCTACTATGCGTAGAGATGGTATCAGAAATTCAATGTGAAGAATTGCCAAAAATTGGCAAATCTAGCTTGATAAAAAACCATGTAGAATAGTGTAAATTGTGTACACAAGTGGGTCCCACACATGTGAGGCCATGATACCACATGGGAAACCCATCCTAATGTAGGTTAGGTCAAGTCAAGAGAGTTGGTCATGTCTATTTGGTGGTCATCCCTACTTTACACCTAAGTTTAAGGTGAAAATTTGACCAACTAGCTACCTACCAAGCATAACTCTAGGAAATAGACTAGGGTTTCATTTTAGGTCAAGGAGAGTGAGTTAACTTCCTTATTACATGCTGGAAATCCACCTAACTTCAAGAAGGAAGTCGAATTTGCTATGTATTCCCTCTCTCCATAGTGAGAAGATAGAAATTTTTTGGAGCTCATTGGCAATCTCGAGCTAGTTCACTATGTACATTGAGTTTTTGTGATCCAAATGAAACCAAATCAATTTCTACTTGTTTCTCAGGTTGAAGGCCGTAGTACAGCCTGTAGTACACATGTGTGGGCTCGGATTTCAATGTTTATCAATGCTTTTGATTGTTAATGCTTGTTGTTTGTCAAATTGCCAATCTAGATCAACTTTTTTGTGTCTAGTTTTTTGATAGATTGTTAAGCAAGCATCCAATCACTCTTGTGGATCTTTTGTAGATCCATTTATGGTCCTAAGGTACAGTACTTTCACATTCAATTGGCATATCTGCATCTTGTCCATAAACAGCCTGAAATGGCGTTTGATTCATACTACCTTTGTAAGCTGTTATGAATGCCCATAAAGCCGCATAAAGCTTATGTTTCCAATTAGAATGACTTGCTTCTACCATTTTTGTCATAATGTTGTAGAGAATCTTGTGGGAAGATTCAGCTTGGCCATTACCCCTCGGATAATACGGAGTACTAAACTGATGAATAACAAAAAAGTCTTCCAACAGAAACGTTATCATTTCATTCACAAAATGTGTTCAGCAATCACTAACGATCTCGATAGGACATCCAAATCTAGTAATAACATTTTCATAGAGAAACTTAGTCGTTGATTTTGCATCTGCAACTCGAACTGCTTTCGCTTCACTTGGTCATATAATCGATTGCAACAATGATATATCTGGCTTGATATCCTCTTGTCGTAGAATGAATAGGACCAACATAGTCGAGGCCCCATTTCTTGAACGGTGCTTGTGATAAAACGGGATATAAAGTTTCATAATTCTATCGAGTAGGACGATGTGCTCGTTGACAAACATTGCATGACTGAATATAATTTTTTGTATCTTTGTGAAGTGTAGGCCACCAACATCCTGATTGTAAAAGTTTGTGAATAGTGATATCTATTGAAAAATGTTCTCCAGCCATGTCATCATGAGAAAACATGATAAGTTCAGGTACTTCATGTGGCAAAACACATCTTCATAAAATATCATCCATTCATCGGCGATACAATTGTCACAATTTTCCAGCAATCAATTGATAAGGTTGTGCCTTATGAACTAATTGTCTCTTCTGTACTTTTGTCAAGGAGTTATTGGGTTGGCCAAGCATAAGATATTCAATAATATCTATTGCCCACTCAGGTATTGCTTCAACATACAATAATGCAGCATCTGGTAGTTCATCATCTACTTCAGTATTAACAGACGTTGATTCAATCCTTGAAACATGGTCGGCTAGATAATGTTGTTTATCCTTTCAAACCACAACACGAAAATCAAATTCGGTCAATAATAGTAGCCATCTCGCAAAAATATGTTATGTGTTGCATGTAATGCAACCAGTTCGATGACTTGTGATGCATGTATAAAGGGTAAGATGTCACGTACTCCTTTTGTCAGGGACTCCTACAGAACGACAAAGATTCTGGAGCTAGTACATTCAAACATATGTGGACCTTTCAACGTGATCTCAGTAGAGGCTCGAAATATTATATCACCTTTATTGATGATTACAGTAAGTTTGCCAGAGTCTACTTCATTCACAATAAATCAGAAGCATTTGACAAATTCACAGAGTATGTGAATTGGACAGAAAGATGCACAAGAAATAAGGTGAAGCATATCAGAACGGATCGGGGTGGAGATTACATCTCAAACTAATTCACTGATTTCTACAATGATCGAAAAATCATTCACAGAAGAACTACATCTTCAATTCAAGCAAGCTAGCATTTCTAATGAAGAGAAGGAAGATGCTCATGCAAGTGATGAAGGGGAATCTCTTATGGTCTCTCAAGTTTTTCTTCATCACCTTTCAAGAAGGATGGTTCATGGTATATCGACAATGGAGCTTCCTCACATATGTGTAGCTCCAAGTATTCTTTTTCATCCATGTCACCTTATGAAGGAGCCAAGAAGTCCATCTACACAGCAAATGATCATGAGTGTGCTATTGAAGGCATAGGGACCATTCTCTTAAAGCTTTCTTCATCAAAAGTTCTTTCTCTGTCTAATGTACTTTTTGTTCCCAAGTTAACAAAAAATCTAATTAGTGTTGGGCAATTGTTTGATAGCGGACTAGATGTGAATTTCAATGTTAATACATATACGATCAAGAAGCATGATGAGATTCTTGCATTTGGGTCTAGATATGGTGGAATCTACAATCTCGATCCCAAAGAGTATGCTAACTCTTGTGATAGTGCTTTTGCTACTCATATGTCTTTGGAGGAACTATGGCATAGAAGGTTGGGACATTTTAAATATAATTCTATGGTGTCCATGGTCAAGAAAGCCAAAGCTATTGGCTTGCCTAATCTTATCTCCAAGAATTTCAAGCCATGTGAGGCTTGTGCCATATCTAAGTCTCATAAGAATCCTTTTTAAAGCCATCTATCAAGACTACACATCCATTGGAGCTCATACACTCGCATGTGCACTTATCATCTTCAAAGAGCAAGGGTGGTGCTACTTGCTTTGTAGCTTTCATTGATGATTTCACTAGATTTACTTGGGTATATCTTCTAGCTTCAAAATCTATGGTGTTTGACTATTTCCTAAAGTTCAAAGCTCTAGTTGAAAAGCAATTTTCTTACAAAATCAAGATTCTTAGAAGTGATGGAGGTGCTGAGTACACTTCCAATAAATTTCATGATTATTGTGAGCTTGAAGGCAATAAAAGGGAGTTTTCTTGTGCATATACACCATCTCAAAATGGGGTGGCTGAAAGAAAGAATAGAACACTGTGTGAATGTGCCAAAACCATCAGAATTGATGCATCTTTGCCAAAAGACTTTTGGGGTGAGGCTATCAATTGTTCAAACTATCTTTGCAATAGACTCCCTCATGTTGCACTTGGAGGAAAGTCACCATATGAAGCACTCTAATTGAAGAAACCTAAGGTTGAACACCTTAGAGTATCTGGATGCATATGCTTTGTCCATATTCCCTTGGAAACGAGAAAGAAGGATGATCCTTGTGCAAGTAAAGGATTAATGGTTGGATATTCATCCAACAAGAAAGCCTATCGAATCCACATGCTCTCTACTTCTAAAGTAACTAATAGTAGAGATGTAGTTCTTCATAAAGAAGAAAAGTCCAATCTTGGAGGGGCTGAGATCAAGCAACCTCAAAATCTATCACCTTTTGTTATTGAAGACAATCAACATATGGAGGAGTTGAGATTTGAAGATGGAAGTCCTTAGATTTTTACTCCTAGAAGATCCATGAGGGAGAGATCCGAGCCTAACAGGCTCACTTATGATGACAAAGGAAAACAAGTGGATCTTGATTCCACTTATGCTTATTTTGTTTCTCATGAGGAGCCCAAAGATGTTCAAGAAGCCCTCAATACCAAGGAGTGGTATGAGGCCATGAAGATTGAATATGATGCCTTGATCACCAACCACACATGGGAACTAGTGGATCCACCACCTTACATGCATATCATTGGATGCAAGTGGGTATTCAAGATCAAGTACAATCATGATGGCTCCATCAACAAATACAAGGCAAGAATATGTGCTAAAGGCTTTGCACAAATATATGGCCTTGACTATGAAGAAACCTTTGCTCCTGTAGCAAAGACGATGACAATAAGAATCATAATCTCTCTTGCCTTATTTTTTAAGTGGAAACTATTTCAACTTGATGTCTCCAACGCTTTTTTGAATGGCTATCTTGAGGAGGAGATATACATGGAACAACCTCAAGGATTTATCAAGGATAAATCTAAGGTGTGTTTGCTATTTAGAAGTCTTTATGGCTTAAAGCAAGCACCTAGATCATGGTATTCAAGACTCAACAACTTTCTACTTTCATTAGGATTTGTGCTTAGTGACTATGATCCTTCTATGTACTTAAAATTTGATGGTAGTAATATTGTCATTCTCCTAATCTATGTAGATGACATTATTCTTAGTGGAAGTTTTTTTATGCTAGTTCAAGAAACCAAAGATGCATTACAAAAAGAATTTAAAATGCAAGATCTAGGAGAGATCCATTACATTTTGGGCCTTGAGATTGATTTTCATGAAGAGTATGCTTTTATTTGTCAATCTAGATATGTCTTTTCTATGTTGAGAAAATTCAATATGCAAAGTTGTAAAGGCATAGATACTCCCATGGAGCAACATGTAAAAGATCCTATTAAAGGTGATGAAAGATCCTTCGAGGACATCACACTTTATAGAAGTCTTATAGGCTCTTTAATTTGGCTTACTATCACTAGACCCGATTTGAGCTATTGTGTGCACAAATTGAGTCAATTTATGCAAGATCCCAAGATCCAACATTGGAAGATGGCCAAGAGAGTTCTAAGATATGTATCTTCTACTCAAGATTATGGTTTATTGTACAAAAATGAAGATCTAACCATTGTTGGCTATTCAGATTCCGATTTTGCAAGTGATAAAATGGATCGGAAGTCCATTAATGCATATACTATCTTTCTTGGAGGCAATCTTGTGTCTTGGCTTTCAAAGAAGCAGGATACCATATCTCTATCATCTTGTGAGGCCAAGTATAAAGCACTCACTACAACAACTAAAGAAGTGCTTTGGATCAAGAGGTTAATCATGGAGCTAAAGTGCATCAAAGAGGGTGATCTTCCCTTGATCAAATGTGACAACATATCGACACAAGCTCTTGCAAACAATCCTATTTTTTCATGCAACAAGCAAGCATATAGAAGTGGCTCACTATTTTGTAAGGGAAAAGCTCATTGGAGGTGAAATCAACTTAGAACATGTCGACACATCTTTGTGTATTGTTGATCTTCTCACAAAGCCACTTTGCAAAAGTGCCTTCTCAAAGCATTGTCTAATCTTGGTCTTATCTCAAGATCAATGCTTAATCCACATTAGATACATTTTTAGGAGGAGTGTCAAAATATTGAAAAATCTATCTAATGTTGTGAGTATGGGTCCTAAAAATGCCAAAGATGAATTGAGCTCTTTTGGCTTAGTAAAGACCCATCTTAGAATAAAATATTCAAGGTAGGTAGAAGTAGAAACTCGAGCTACCATAGGAATTGCCATTTGCACTTTACATGCCACATTTAATGCATGAAAAGACTATGTGGCACAATTAGACATAGTGAGGTGGCTTGGATAAGTCTAGATAGCTTGAGAGGTGGATCCACAACTCCAATTCAACTCAAAGTAGGAGAAGAGTCCATGGATCTATATATATGTGATGTACTCTCATTGAGAAAATGATGAAATTTGTGTGTAATGCAAATTTGGAGACAAGCTCTTTGTGCCCTCTCTCTCCCCACGAGTTTTGTACTTGTTATTTTCTCTCTCTAGCCGAGTAGAGGCATTTATGATGCTTTGTCTTATGTTTTGTTGATAGATCTTGCTTGTAACACAATAATATTGCTTGTATGATCAGCTATCCTATTGACAACCAATGCTAGTCTGATATTTATGGTGTTATTGTGCTTAGGAGATCAAAAATATATGTGTAGGGCATCCTACACGTGTGAATTCAACAAGTAGTTGTAGTGAGTGCTTTGTACTCGGCCTCACATGAAGAGAGAGATATAGTATCTTGCTTTTTGGAAAGCCAAGATATTAGGTTGCCTCCAAGAAAGATAGTGTATGCACTAATAGACTTTCGATCCATCTTGTCACTTGCAATGTCCGAATCTGAGTAGCCAACAATGGATAGATCTTCGCTTTCATAAAGTAGACCATAATCACAAGATGAAGATACATATCTCAGAATCCTCTTGGCCATCTTCCAATGATGGATCTTAGGATCTTGCATAGTTGACTCAATTTGTGCACACAAAAACTTAGATCGGGTCTAGTAATGGTAAGCCAAATCAAGGAGCCTACAAGACTCCTAAAAAGTGTGATGTCCTCAAAGGATCTTTCATCACCTTTATTAGGATCTTTTACAATTTGCTCCATTGGAGTATCTATGCTCTTAGAATTTTTTATATGGAATTTTTTCAGCATAGAGTGAGCATATCTAGATTGGCATATAAAGACATGATTTTCATAAAAATCAATTTCTAGGCCTAGGATGTAATGCATCTCTCCTAGATCTTGCATTCTAAACTCACATCCAAGTGCTAGCTTAGTTTCATCAACTAGCTTGATACAACTTCCACAAAGAATAATGCCATCAACATAAATTAGAAGAATGACAATATTGCTATCAACAAACTTTAGATACATGGAAGGATCATAGTCACTAAGAGTAAATCCTAGTGAGATAAGAAAAGAATTAAGTCTTGAATACCATGATCTTGGTGCTTGCTTGAGTCCATAAAGACTTTTGCAAAGCAAGCACACTTTGGACTCATCCTTGATGAATCCTTGAGGTTGTTCCATATAGATCTCCTCCTCAAGATAACCATTTAGAAAAGCATTGGATACATCTAATTGGAACACCTTCCACTTAAAGAAACAAGCAAGAGAAATAAGAATTATTATTGTCACCATCTTTGCAATGGGTGCAAAGGTATCCTCATAATCAAGGCCATGGATTTGAGCAAATCCTTTGGCACATAATCTTGCTTTATGCTTGTTGATGGTGCCATCATGATTGAACTTGATCCGAAATATCCAATTGCAACCAATCACATGCTTGTTGGATGAAGGATCCACAAGCTCCCAAGTATTGTTGGTGATCAATGCATCATACTCTTGCTTCATGGCATCATACCACTCCTTGGTATTGAGTGCCTCTTGTACATTCTTTGGCTCTTCATGAGAGACATAAAAAACATAATTAGTGGAATCAAGATCCACTCGTTTGCCTTTGTCAACATATGAGAGTCTCTTAGGCTCAGGTCTATCTCTCATGGATCTTCTTGATGAGAAAATTCGAGGAGAGTCTTCTTCAAATCTCGACCCCATCACATCATGATTATCTTCAAAATCAATAATTGTTGATGGATCCATAGACTTCTTGATCTCGGCCTCTTCAAAAGATGAGTGTTGATCTTCATGAAAGACAACATCTCTACTCTCAATAACTTGAGAAGTAGAGAGTATATAGACTCTATAGGCTTTCTTGGTGGATGAGTATCCGACCATGATCCCTTTGGATGCACTAGGATCTTCCTTCTTCCTTGTTTCCAAGGGAATATGGGCAAAGCATATGCATCCAAAAACTCTAAGGTGATCAACCTTAGGCTTCTTCAAATATAAGATTTCATATGGTGACTTTCCTCCAAGAGCTATATGTGGGAGCCTATTGCAAAGATAATTTGCACAATTAATGGCTTCTCCCCAAAAATCTTTGGGCAAAGATGCCTCAATTCTCATAGAATTTGCACATTCACATAGAGATCTATTCTTTCTCTCGGCCACTCCATTTTGACATGGAGAGTAGGCACAAGAGAACTCTCTTTTGATGCCTTCAAGCTCACAAAAATCATGAAATTTATTGGAGATATATTCACCACCTCCATCACTTCTAAGAGCTTTAATCTTGAGTGAGAATTGCTTCTCTACATAAGCTTTGAAAATAAGGGAATGATCAAACACCATAGATTTAGAAGCAAGAAGATATATCCAAGTGAATCTTGTGAAATCATCAATGAAAGTAACAAGACAAGTGGCTTCTCCCTTGCTTGTAGTTGATGAGAAATGCACATTCGAGTGGATTAACTCCAAAGAATGCTTGATTTTAATAGAAGATCTTGTAAATGGCTTTTTGTGAGATTTAGCAATAGCACAACCCTCACAAGGCTTGATCTTCTTGGAGAATGACTTTGGCAAGCCAATAGCTTTGAATTCTTTGATCATAGAGAGCATGGATTTGTAGTTGGGATGTCCCAACCTCCTATGCCATAATTCCTCCATAGAGAGCTTGTTCACAAGAGCAACATTACAAGCATTCACATACTCATTTGGATCTAGTTTATAGATGCCTCCAAATCTAGATCCTAATGCAAGTATCTCATCATTCTTTCTGATAGTGCAAGTATCAACATTGAATTTTACATCAAGGCCATTATCAAGCAATTGGCCAACACTAATAAGATTCTTAGTAAGCTTAGGTACATAAAGAGCTTTAGAGAGAGAAAGAACTTTAGAGGATGCAAGCTTCAAGGGAATGTTCCCTATGCCTTCAATAGGAGATTCAAAATCATTTGCAGTGTATATTGATTTCTTGGCTCCATCATAAAGTGCAATAAAAGAGAAAGAGTCCTTGGAGCTACACATATGTGAAGAGGCTCCTATCAATATACCACAGGCCGTCCTTCTTGAAAGGAGTAGATGAGAAACTAGAGACCATAAGAGATCCCTCTCCATCACTTGCAATAGTGTCTTCCTTCTCATTGGTAATGTTGGCTTGCTTGAGTTGATTCTTCTTCTTGAAGCAATTGGTGGCATAATGGCCTTTCTTGCCACAATAAAAGCACTTGATCTTCTTCTTCTTGAGCTTGGATGATGAATCATTAGAGGAATCATCTTCCTCCTCATCTTGTCTTTGGATTTGACTTTGTCCTTGCTTGAGGATTGTTGATGTTGGTTCTTGCTTCTCCCTTTGTGCTTATCCTTGGCAAAAAGAGCTTTGCCATCATTATGAGTGAGAGAGAGCTTGTCCATCCTCAAGAGCTTGTACTCTTGTATTGATTCTTCTGAAATTAGCACACTTTGGAGAGCCTCCAAACTTGGTAGCTCCTCCTTAATGGCATAGAATTGGAAAAGGTTATCAAATTCGCTTCTCAAGCCATTGAGAATGACTTGAACTAGCTCATTTTGATTGATGGAATCACCAATACAAGCAAGTTCTCTATGAATATCTTTTACTCTCAAAACATAACTGGATGCACTCTCATCACTCTTTTGGCTACTTTGAAAGATTTGATTCCTAAGAGTGAGAAGCCTAGAGGTATTCTTAGCCTCATAGATAGTCTTGAGACAATCCCAAGCCTCTTTGGATATTGTACAAGTACCTATCTCCCTCAATATCTCATTAGAGACATTCATCTTAATGTAGTGGAGATCCATCCTAGCTCTCTCTTTGTATTTTTGAACCTCTTGAAGAACTTGTGGTTCTTCTTCAAGGCCAAGAACAATGTCCATCACGTCTTGAAGGATCAAGATGGACTCCATCCTCATTTTCCAAAATGAATAGTTTGAAGTGGACAATCTCTCACTTGGTTCCAACAAGGATGAACCCATTGAAGACATTTGAAGTGAAGAAAACTCAAATGATGAACAATAAATGTTGCTACACACTCTCAATGGGATCTAATAATAGAGTACTATCTCCTCCTATGAAAGATCTTGCAACTATTTGTGAATTGATTCTCACTAGCTACACAAATCTCTCTAAAACAAGATCTATTTCACATCAAATGATGGAGTATGGGCAAAGTTAGGATCAAACACTCTTAGCACGTGTGAAGTACACTAAGAAACCAAATGTTTCTCAAATACAATGATATTGCATGAAACAAAATGGCTAAGATCTCAAAATAGTGCCTAGATCACATATAGATGAGATTGGTAAGCATACAACTGTGATTTTGGATCAACCAAGCAATCCCTTGACCAAACCAAATGTGTCCACTCAGGTCTAGGTGCCCTACCTAACCCTCTTCAAAAGCTTATAACTTTTGATTGGCTCAATCAAATGGAATGAAACTGATTGCATCAGAAACTAGACAAAAATAAGTTCTAAATAAGCTATCAAGCAAGATAAATGGATCAAGCATGAGAGAGAACTTCCAAATTGAAATTGGATGTTCCTCACATGTGTCTGAGCACTTGATTCCGTACAGTACCAGGTTATACCCAATCAATGTCCTTTTGATCTCTTTTGATCCAAAATTGAACAAGATAGCTAGGAAAATGGACCTTGACAATTTCTAGCTCAAGATTGATGAATAGTTTTCACTCAAATGGATCAAAATGCTTGGTAACCTTAGGTAGGCTCTGATACCATGTTGATTTCCACACGTGTGGATTGTCCACAACATGTACTTGTGATCTCCTAAGGTGTGTAGATGCACCAAGATCAAGAATAGATTGAGATTCAAGATCTATCTTTGATTCTATGGCAAAAACACACTACTACATGCATTCAATCACTTCCAACTCTCACTCACACGTGTGGGAAATATTCAAAATTATTCTAAGTGAAACCAAGCTTCTCTCCTCGGGTAGAGAGAGAAAAACCACCATGAGCTCTCGGGTAGAGAGAGAAAGCTAGAAATCCAATAACACTCAAAATCCACACAATCACTAAATCAATTACATCCAAAATGAGGAGTACAATGATACTAGTAGATCCACGAGCTACCACTATGCTTAACTATGATTGGACCACACTTTGTCACCTCTTAATCCTATTGGACCATTGATCCATGCACCTCTTAATTCTATTGGACTATATTCAAGCACACCTCAAATTCCTATTGGACCTCACATGGTTCCACCTCTAAATCCTATTGGACCTCTTAGAATTCATCAAACAAAAGCATTACACTTGTCTACACTCTAATTGGCACGAGTTTAGCCTCTTACTCTATTTTGACTCAATAGTCGCATTAAAAGTGAAAATGCATAATTTGCCATCTATGCCAAAAAAATTTCTATCAACATCCTACAACTAGATGCTTGATGTAAAAAGCATAAGACCTGTATATCTAACATAGATAATCTTTCAATTATTCATATATCTATCTCTAAACAAATTGGCCCCAATTGCCAATTAAACAAAATATGACCAAACTAGTTAATATTTCTCACAGATTTTATGGGCATCTTGTTTTCAATAGCATTTTCAAGGCTCCTAGGATCGAGCCCACTCCCCGTACAACACACAACTTAGGAGGAGTTGCAAAGGCTTATCCTCTTCTTGACAACAAAGCTTATCTTCTAATGTCATTTGATCAAGTTTTGTCAAACTACTTGATCTAAGTTTTGTCACGAACTCGTTTAAGTTCATTTCTTTGGTCTCATGGGCACTGGTAAATAAGCTTGAAATTGCTTCATGGATCTACCACTGTGGAATTATAAGTTTCGTGATTTGTACAATATCATCAAAAGTCTGAAGCACATTTTTCTTGCATTCATTTTAATAATCCTTTGGCAAACTTAGGGCGAACTACCAAAGAGCTAGTTTCAAATCAAATGATGGAACTTTGTTCTATAAATCCATAAACTCTTGGAGATAAGAGTCCAAACTGTTCGTCCCCAATTTGCAATTAATGAATTTTTTATAGTAGTCTAAATGATTTGCATCCACAATTAATTTCTAAAAAATTTCATGAATTCTTCCCACGTAGCGGGTTTTGGTTACAAATCATGCCACCATGATGAAGCCTTAGAATGGAAAATAGAACCACACTCCGGATCTTTTTCTTTTCAAGAATCCCATTTAGGCTAAAATAATCAGTCCACTTGGTTAGCAAATCATCTACCACCTCAAGCTTCCTCTTCTTTTTCTCTCTTAAATATGGTTTAGGCTGAAACCTCAGATTTGGCACAAATAAGGTCTTGACACGAGTTGTTTTCAGCATGTGCGCATGTGCACAAAAATGCGCATAAAATGCTTGGTCATTGGACGAGACATAACATGCCATCAAATGACTAATATTTCAATCTTTCAATTGTATGTGGAACTAGACTTGACTCTTCATTGTGTTATCAAAAGAATTAAAAAAAAAAATTCTCTCAATTGATGGCAATTTACCCCAAAAATACTTCAATTTTCAGCACTTCACATGGGTAAGCCAACAAAGGGCTGTAAAAAGCACCTCCAAAAGAGCTGCAACTTTTTAGCACTTGACATGGGTAACTTTAGATGCACATATCTTTCTCTACATAACTCCAAATGAAAAGGAATTTGAGAGACATGTTTCTTTGGTCATATAATACTATTTAAAGTAAAAAATATATTATTATAATCATGGTGTTACACACTTAAATATGATACTTCCAATTTTGGTGAACTTTATTAGCACTTAAATGGGTAACTTTGGATGCACATATCTATCTCTATAGACCTCAAAATTCAAAAAAAATTTATAGGCATGTTTCTATAATCATATAGGAAGAGCAAACATGCAAAAAATTGAATGTAAAATTCACAATAATGTAGTATATATGAAAATATTGTCAGTACTCCCACATGTTTGACACATCATATCTTACATATAAGTTGCTCAAAATGAAGGTCTCAAAATTTTTAATCGATAAATGTATATATGAAGAACACACATGTGAAAGGATTTGATGTGATTCATCATAGTTTATTTTTTGAATAAGTGCTTGAAATGCACACTTTTGTGCGTATTTTATGACGACTCTAGTGTTAAACTTGATTTAATAGAGCTTTCAACTATTGGTCCCGCAAATTAGTCCAATTGTTCATTTTGTTACGTGCCAAACTCAACTAAATACAAATTTGTAAGTACGTCAACATAGGAATCATTCCCTAGAGACTTGCATTATCCTCGGCTATTATTAATCACCTAAAACAAGAAATTATTTCCATTAATTGATTGATCCCAAAACTTTCAACCAAAAGTAAAAATAGTTGTAACCTAATAAACTGGCTAATTACATCTCAGTAAGTTCATTCTTTACAAGTCAATTTCATTTTAATTAATAACCGACAAATTTTGACAAAATCAAAGCAATTACGGATCTTTCAAAATTTTCATGTAACTGAGATTTTCAAATTTCGTTCAATATGGACCAAAACTATAAAAATTGATTTTTATTGTCAAATTTTGAATTTCACTTTTCCAATCCATATCTAATTGATTTCGAAACATCTGGCATGCATCAAATTCAATATGCGGTGACTTACAAAAAAAAACAACTTTTTTATGTAAACTGTCTAACTAAATTGGAAAGTCATTTTGGAACTACTTTTTACTAAAATTGTATTCATGCCTAAAATTTAACCGATTAAACTACTATAACACAATACCATGTTCCCAAACATGGAAAGTGACTCAAAAGTGACTTTTTCATAGAATACATGCACACTCTTGGTTAACTTTTTAACTTGCAATCAGAACATTCAAAAAATTGTAAATTTTGAACAAGAATTGTCAAAAATTTTAATGATCATAACTTTGGCTACAGAACACCAAAATGGTTGCTTTAAACCAGAATACATTGGGAGAATAGGTTAGTAAGATGCTTGCCATGTCATCCTACCACCTCGGGTTCACACGTGCGAGCTGTTAGAATAAACTATAGAGAGTGCACTTTTTCAAGAAGGAAACCATATCTCAGCTTCGCATGCCATCAAATAGAGGTAACAAGCAACTTACTAAGACTCATTAGAGAGTAGTAGAAGCTTCTATCAGATCCAACAAATTAGATCAATAGGCTCAAATCCATCAAAAAATGAATTTTAGGAGGGCACCTACATGCCAAACTTTGGTAGATTGATGCCTAAGCCTCCCACCACCAAATTGGACGTATGAGGCCTTAAATCTAGAGAAAATCATAGCTATCTTTCATACTATATAAAGGTTCAAAATTTCAGGTACTGTATAAGAGCTATTCATGCCCAAAAATCACCAAAAATCCACTAACTTTTGAGGTTTTGGGACTTTTAACAATGACCATTGCCTACCAAAAATGTTTACAACCTCTAGAAAGCTATTATACCTCTAAGAATGTGCATGCAAAGTTTTGTGCAAAGATATTGAGTCAAACTTCCGAAAAAAATGAAAAAACAAAAAAAAAAAAAAGACCATGTTTTTTGACCAATTTTTGACTTTTTTTGACGTGTTCTAATGGATCAAATCCACATTCAAGTTCAATCATCACATTTGATCCACTTAAAAAATTGGAAGATCTTTTGGATGTTTCTACATCTTGGCTAGGTTTTGTTTAGAGATTGTGTAGACAATCTTGGCGTACTTAGGTTTGTTCCTTTATGCATGAGACTTTCACACAAGCTTCCTTGGAAGTTGAGCAAGTTGCTACATGGGCTATTTGTGTGTCTCTCAAGTTCAAAAAGATTACAAACAGGGCTTTGCCATTTCTGGCTTCCCATCGATCAATTCATTAGGCTTGGGTTGTGAAAATCAAAAAATCATTCAACTTGACTTTTAGGGTTGATGAAGATTTTCATCTTGCATGTAGTGTTACAACTTGTAAATATCAAAATTCGCCTTGTACAAACTCGAGCTACATCAGATGCATTATAGTCTAGTTGTCATATGTGAAAAATATGTAGATTTAGATAATGAAATGGCCAATATTGTTTAGCAGAAACTCGAGGTACCATAAATGCATTGAGTCCTACTTGTTCAAAGTGACATGCAAGGCATGCAAGAATTGTTGTTGACACATGCAAGTGAATTTGTACATTAATAGTGTAGAATTTGCCACATGTAGAAAGTAGGTAGATGTAGGTGCATAAACATGTCACTATTTTGGTAGATTAGACCTTTAGATGTGGACAATAGTAGTTGCATGCTAGTACTACACGAGCTATCATCATTTCCTATATATGTAGGTGAGAATCCTCACTATTCTTGATGATGGATTGAGCATTGGAGCAAATTCATGTCAATTTGTATTTTGGAATTGTAAGCTTGTAATGTGATTCTCTCTCTAACTCGAGGAGAGCCTTTTTCTACATGTAATAGATTTTCATTGTACTTTCTCACATGTGTGGAATGTAGTTGCTTTTGATTATTTGCATTAAGGATTGTGTTCTAGCCTTGGATTCTAGTATTAGATTGTGGATAAGGCCATTAACACATTTGTGGTTTCTTCACACGTGTATACTTGCTGGTATTTTCACGTGTGTGTACTTGCTGTCATGCTCATTTTAAAGTTCCACACTTGCAAGTCATCTCCATTGAACTTTTCGATTAATTAAATTTCAAAGATATTTGAATTCATGATAAAAGAAAGATAGAGTCAATAAAAGACAACAAACATACACAAAATGTTGAATGATTGTTTGAGAAATAAGTTAACTCTAGTAAGGATAATATGGGTTTTGCAACCTAGGCTCTAATACCTTTGTTGGAGAATTGTGAAGTAACCCAAACTAAGGTGGAAATATTGGGGTCTCCAAAATGGTTCTTGGAGTTGTCCTGACTATTAGATTTACATTCAAACACTTAGGATAGAATTTGTGTGTTTAGTGAGTGGTTTTACAGTCATTCTAATTTGAAGTAACAGTCTCTTATTAGGCATTTGAGACATCCATTGAAGATATTTAAATCATAGGTGTCTGAGATACCATTGAAGTTAGCTAAATAATATGTGTTTGAGATAGTTGTTGCTAACTCCGATCAAAGAGCTAATTACTTCCTAGCATGGAAGAATACTAACATGAAATGGATGAAGCAAGAGCAAAAATATAAAAAAAATGTGAGCACAAAGATCATTCAATGCATAAGCATAAATAATTTCAAACATGTGTTCACTTGCATAGATCTAAAATACATCACCCAACTACATGGGCACAATTCTAACTCTCATCCAACTTGACTATATGGACAATGTTTTATTTTTACAATATAATAAGTTTGCATCAAGGCTATAGATTAGACAATAAGGAGTTCATAGAGTTTGGTTTGAAGCACTTTGAGATATAAAAGCCAATGCCTAAATCTTTATGTATGATTTGTAGGCTACATAAAGTGTGCTAAATGACCTAGTGAAAGATATTATGTATTGAATGTGCTACTTACTTTACCAAATCCACAATTTTTTAGGGGAATGAAAAAGTTGAGTAATTTTCAAGAGAGTGATTTTGAATTCCTACACATTGCATTATATTGTATGCCATGAAGATTTTGTTACGTAACAATCATTGTCTTATACATTTCAAACCAATTTAAACTTCATCATGACAATCAATTTTTTTTCCCATTTATGTCATGATAAATGCTGAAAACGACTTGACATGTGTCAATGTCTTGCATGGTCTCACAAAATTGATATGATATAATTCTTCAATTGCAAATTAATCATAATCAATCTATAAAATGGCATATACAAGTTTAATCTTTTTGGGTATGACATTGACCCTTTTGTTCTTGTCAATAAAGTTTAGACTACTACTCTAATTATTGTACACCTCACGCCATGAGCATAATAAAACACTTTTGTAATGATAAATATTATTCTACTTTAATAGATATGGCAAGTCATTTGATTAATGTCGGTGATTCTCTTATGTCTCCATGCTTTGACCAAGGATCTTGTCTTTCCTCTCACTTCTTGGCACACTATCTAGTATGACACATTCTAAAGGAGTTGGTCAATTAGGAATCTTTCTCTTGATGGGTTGACCATGGCTCTAATTTGTAGTTCCCCTCTCGGCACCCCAAGATAAATGATGATGCATGTTCCTTTTGAGCATATTATACATATTGATTGAAATTTTAGATAGAGACAAAATATATATATATATATATATGTTGGATCCTTCTCTAATAAAATTACATTTGATAATGATTTGAAGAAACAAAACATTTCTATTACCAAAGCTTTGCTAGCTTTCAGCTCTCAATCTGACGAAAAGACACGAAGCGAAAATGTTCGTGAACATCACGACAAGACACAAAACGAAAATGTTCGCGATACGAAATCCTTTGTGCTCCAAAGGACCAAGAAGATCAACCAAGTACCATGAACTACAAATCTTTGATCTAATATGGTGACATCAGCAGAAGAGCTTTAGGACGTGGCTAATCAACCACTCTTGTAATCCATGATTAGTTATAGATGTTTAATCTGTCTGATCAGGAATGTTACTCGAAGCGACACGAAAAAGTTTGCAAAATATATACATTTTGCTAGATGCATCAAACACATACAGATAGACGAAAAATACAGAATACAAGTCCACCTGTGAGCGAGACAATTTTGTAAGAGGATCAATAGATCCAAGAAGTCCGCTAGTAAGCGAGACACTATTTGTGGGAGAACATTATTTCTCTCACGCCAATGCATTGTGTGGGTCGGTCACACAGTGCTCGAAATCAAGAAGATCAATAGATGATATTGTAGCTATTATGCACATATTATTCTGAATTTTGTCTAACCTCGAATAAATTGTTGTCTCCTATTGTTCGTGTCTCTCATTTACTTGTTTTATCAATTTCGTACACTAGTTCAATCTTGTTGAATGTTGTATTAATCTATAACGTAGATCAGCAGTGTCTGTCTACATTTTGAAGGATTGTAAAAATGATATAGCGGGTAGTCACCATCAATCATATCTGAACTCCATCCGAATTGATTTTGTTCGCGATTGTTTTCGCTTTGCAATTACTTCGCTTCAGCAATATCAATATCAGAGCTCATTCAAGTTTCGTTTCGTTTCGTTTCGTTCCAAAGCCTGATAGATTTGCACAATTATTTTTCTAATTTTTTTCATCAGTGGTATCATAGTCTATCATAGTCTGACATAGCCACAAAGCTATCATACTAGGAGGCTAAGCATTCAAGACAAAGAACCATTAACAAGTGAGAACACAATTCACAGCAATGGCTTCAATAAGCAATATACAATCAAAGATCTGTACAATCCTCAACTCATCTAGATCTAACTTCCTAGCATGGAAGGTTAAGACCTCACTTATACTAAAGGGAAAAGGATTATTTCTCTGGGTAGATGGCACTGAGGAGATGCCTACAACTATAGACAAGGAGCTACATGAATGGAGAGAGAAGAATGACAAGGCAGTAGTCGTGTTATCATCATCCACCGACGATAGCCTAACTCTTGACCTGGCTACACTCTCTAAAGCAAAGGAGATGTGGGATACTTTACTCACAAGATTTCAGATGAAATCACGTAGTCAGGTCATGCTACTTGAAGATCAGTTGACAAATCTACAATGGGAGGGCAAAGACTTCATTTCCTTTATTAGGAAGATGAAGGATCTGTTCCTTTCATTACACAATTCTGGAACAGAAAATGCAGTATCAACAAAGAAGTAGCTTACCTATCTGTTAAGAGCTTTACCAAGATCCTTCCAGATAACCAGAATGCTGCTCCTACTATGACACTCGAAAAGACAGTTGTCAAGATTCGAGAAGAAGTTGATGTTCGAGAGCACCTTGATCACAAAGATGCTTCTGACCAAGCTCTCTACAGAAACAAGGAGAAGATAAAGAAGCAATTCAAGCCTAAGAGGGAGTCAAATCGAAAGCAGGATAAAGATCAGCAAGCAGAAGGAGCCAGCAAAGGCAAATGCAGGAACAAAGGAAAGTCGAAACAACATAGTGGAGACAAGAAGACATGTGTGAGATGCAAATGCGAAGGACATATTGTCGATTTGTGTTGGCTAAATCCGAAAATTGAGTGTATCCACTGTCATAAGAAGGGTCATGTAGCCATGGACTACTGCCAGAACCCAAGAAACAAACAAGCTCAAAGCAGACAAGAGAACAATAATAGTTCATCCTACGTTGAAGAACCACCTACATCTATGCAGTATCAACACCTAACACACAGGAGGTAATCCTTGATTCAGGAGCTACCTCACACTTAGTTACATCAAGACAAATCATGTCTAATTTTTGAAGTGCAGATCCATCAAGATTTATCATTCTTGGAGATGGATCAAAGCATCAAGTGAATGGTATTGGTTCACTATGGCTCAACACAAATGGCAGAGACAGACGACTCGAAGATGTTCTGTTCATGCCTACACTGCAGTAGGACTTGCTATCAGTGGCAAGAATAGCTGATGCAGGGATGCGTGTAACATTCTCAGACGAAACATGCAATGTTGTTGATGCAAGCACCAGTACACTGATCACTCAAGGTAGAAGAAAAGGCAACATGTATCACTTGAAGGTGCACCTGTCTATGGATCAAGTGCATCAAACCCATGATGATTCATCAGATATTCTATGGCACATGAGACTATGCCATATAAATTCAATGGCACTATATCAAGCAAGCCATCATGGAGCAATCACAGGGGTGAGCATCTTGAATGCAACCAGTTTGATAACCTATGATGCATGTATAAAGGGTAAGATGTCATGTACTCCTTTTGTCAAGGACTCCTGCAGAACGACAAAGATTCTAGAGCTAGTACATTTAGACATCTGTATCTTAGTAGGAGGCTCGAAATATTATATCACCTTTATTGATGATTACAGTAAGTTTGCCATAGTCTACTTCATTCACAATAAATCAGAAGCATTTGACAAATTCACAGATTACGTGAATTGAGTAGAAAGATGCACAAAAAATAAGGTGAAGCAGATCAGAATAGATCGGGGTGGAGAATACGTCTCAGACCGATTCACTGATTTCTACAATGATCGAGGAATCACATATGTGTTGTTCAAAGGAGTATTTTGACTCAATTGTACCTTACAAAGGACTTAAGATATCTATTTACACTGCAAATGATCATGAGTGCTCTATAGAAGGAATTGGCAACATTCCATTGAAACTTGTTTCTTCAAAAGTTCTTGCACTTTCTAATATTCTTTTCATTCCAAAACTTACAAAGAACTTGATTAGTGTGGGAAAGTTGCTTGATAGTGGTTGTGATGTAAAGTTCAATTCCAATACTTGCTTTATCAAGAAAAATGATGAGGTCCTAGCTGATGGATCTAGATATGGTGAAATTTTCAAGTTGAATTCTTTTGAGAATGCAAACCTTTGTGAAGTTGCTTTTTTATCTAAGGAGGAGTTGTGGCATAGAAGGTTGGGGCATCCTAACTTTAAGTCTATGTCTTCTATGGTCAAGAAAGAGAAGGCTATTGGCCTTCCAAAATCACTTTCCAAAGATTTCAAGCCTTGTGAGGCTTGTGCTATTGCAAAATCACATAGAAAGCCATATCAAAAGTCTTTTATTAAGACTACTCATCCTTTGGAGCTTATACACTCGGATGTTCATTTTTCTCCTCTAAAAGTATTGGTGGTGCAACATGTTTTGTCACCTTTATTAATGACTTTACTAGCTATACTTGGTTGTATCTACTTTCTTCAAAATCTATGGTATTTGTCACTTCCTAATCTTCAAAGCTTATGTTGAGAAACAGTTTTCTTTCAAAGTTAAAGCTTTAAGATGTGATGGAGGTGAATATATCTCCAACAAGTTTCATGAATATTGTGAAGGTGAAGGAGAGAGTTTTCTTGTGCTTATTCTCCATCTCAAAATGGAGCTGCTGAGAGGAAAAATAGATCTTTATGTGAATGTGCTAAAGCAATTCGAGTTGAAGCTTTTTTGCCTATTGAATATTGGGGTGAAGCTTTAAATTGTGCAAACTATTTGTGCAATAGATTACCTCACAATGCACTTGCTGGAAAATCACCTTTTGAAGTCTTGTTTAAGAAGAAACCTAAGGTAGATCACCTCAGAGTTTTTGGATGTGCTTGCTTTGTTCATGTACCCTTGGAAACAAGGAAAGGAGATGATCCTAATTCTATTAAAGGGATCATGGTTGGATATGCATCCACAAGAAAGCTTATAGAATCTATGTCCCCTCTACCTCAACTACAATTGAGAGTAGGGATGTTATATTCCATGAGGATCAAAAATACATTCTTGAGGAGGCCGAGTTCAAAGATTCTCAAAAAGATACTCCAATCATCACCCTTGAAGACTATCATGGAGAGATGGGGCCAAGAATTGAGGAGGAGTCACCTCAAATATTTTCACCAAGGAGGTCTCAATGAGAAAGATACGAGGCTAGGAGGCTTACATATGAAGATAGAGGCAAGCAAGTGGAACTCAGCTCCACTAATTGTGCTTATTTTACTTCACATGAGGAGCCAAAGGATGTATATGATGCACTCAATTCAAAGGAATGGTTTCTTGCCATGGGGGAGAAATATGATGCTTTGATGGCCAACAAGACATGGGAGCTTGTGGATCTTCCATCCAACAAGCACGCCATTGGTTGCAAGTGGCTTTTTCAAATCAAGTATAATCAAGATAGAACAATCAACAAGTATAAGGCTAGGCTATGTGCAAAGGGTTTTGCTCAAGTTTATGGACTTGATTATGAGGACACTTTTGCTCTTCTTGCAAAGATGGTATCAATTAGAATCATAATTTCTATTGCTTGTTTTTTCAATTGGCAAGTTCTTCAACTAGATACCTCTAATGCATTTTTAAATGGATATCTAGAAGAAGAGATTTATATGGATCAGCCTATTGGGCTCATCCATGACAAACACAAAGTTTGCTTGCTATTCAAAAGTCTATATGGACTAAAGCAAGCTCCAAGGTCATGGTATTCTCGTCTTAACACCTTTCTTGAGTCACTAGGATTTAATCTTAGTATCTATGATCCTTCCTTGTATGTCAAGTTTTTTGATAGAGATATTGTCATCCTTCTTATTTATGTTGATGATATCATTTTAGCAGGAAGTTGTATTAAGTTAGTTGAGGAAGCCAAGATTGCACTTGGAAAAGAGTTCAAGATGCAAGATCTTGGAAAAATTCACTACATATTAGGATTAGAGATTGACTTTTTTAAAGATAAAGCTTTTGTATGCCAATCCAAGTATGCTCTTTCAATGTTAAAAAAGTTCAATATGTTAGATTGTAAGAGTTTAGAAACACCTATGGAACAAAATGTAAAAGACCCTAACAAAGGTGATGAAAGATCCTTCGTGGACACCACTCTTTTTAGGAGTCTTATAGGCTCTTTAATTTGGCTCACAATAACTAGACCTGACATAAGCTTTAGTGTTCATAAGTTGAGCCAGGCTATGCAAAATTCCACTATTTGTCATTGGAAAATGGCCAAGAGAGTGCTTAGATATATATCTTCAACATTTCATTATGGTTTATTGTATAAAAGTAAAGATCTTTCTATAGTTGGTTATTCTGACTCGGATTTTGCAAGTGATAGAGCAGATCGAAAATCTACAAGTGCTTATGTCATATATCTTGGAGGAAACTTGATATCTTGGCTTTCCAAAAAGCAAAATACTGTATCACTCTCATCTTGTGAAGCTGAGTATAAGGCACTCACTACAACAACAAAAGAAGTGTCTTGGATCAAGAGGATGCTAGTGGAGCTGAAGATAATCATGGAAGATGATCTACCTATGATCATGTGTGACAACATTTTAGCCCAAGCCCTTGCCAACAACCCAATATTCCATGCAAGGAGCAAACATATCGAAGTTGCACATCACTTCGTGAGAGAGAAGCTCATTGGAGGGGAAATCTACTTGGAGCACATCGACACATCATCTTGTATTGTTGATATGCTCACCAAACCTTTGAGCAAGAGTTCCTTCATCAAGTATAGAGCCAATCTTGGAGTAATACCAAGATCCATGTTCAAGTCAATATAGATTGTTTTTAGGAGTGTTGAAGTTAAAAAATGAATCTTGACTTTAGGCTTGCTACAAACATTGTACCATGCAAGTATGTTGTTCCATAAATGCAAATGCCAAGTTTGGCCTAGATAGAACTCGAGCTATATGAATTTGTCATATCTAGTTTGATGATTACAACTTGCATATAGATTGTAGACTTAGAAATAGCAAAAATATGCTTGTAGAAACTCGTGGCATTTCACATGCATTAATTGTAAGTGATCCATAGTGACATGCAAAGCATGCACAAAGTGAAATGGACACATGCATGATGATTTGTAAAATTCTAGTTAGAACTAGGACACTTCATAAAAGTAGGTAGAGATACATGCATGAGATGTGACAAATGTCACATAGACTCTAGTTTTCACTTTAGATGTCATTAAAATGTGGATGGATGTGGTTCTACCTTGAGCTACCTCAAACTTTATAAATATGTGTAGCTATAAAAATTACAGCAAATAAGGATCTTAAAGAACTTGAAATGATGAGGAAAACAATAGATCATGATTTCATAAGATTAGCACAAGTTGAACCATCAAAATCCATCAAAAATCTATGCTTGAACCTCACTAAATGGCCCAAATCCTTGAAGAAGGCTTCACACGTGTGAAAGTACGGCCTCCCACAGTCTGAGTACTGTACACCAGACCTACATTCAATCCTATAATCATTAGTAATCACAAGTACTCAAACAATTATGAACATAGAGAGCAATTGCATCATTATGAGAGAGAAAACATGAAATTGCTTGATTGATTTTGGTGAGATATCATCACCTATATATACATGATCCATCACGGTTTTGGACAGGTATGAGTAGCCCTAAACCTATCCCTAATGCTAATTTTGGTGGATCTTTCATCCCTGCCAAGTTAAGGTTGGAATCTTGGAGATCTCCCAACAATGCAAAAATTACCAAAAATAGCTCCTATTTTTTCTCCCTTGTATCTAAGCATAATATGGACTCATTCCAAAGGTTCTAACACTTAGGTCTACTTGAGAACATCCTTATGAATGGAATCCTATGCTATTTGGCACATGTGACAAGCCACATCATGACCATCTAACTATTTACAAGTCATATGACCAAAACTAGTCAAGCTAGAATTGTGAATTTTTAACACTCCTCCTCACTATCTAGCTTGGTTCAATCATTGCTTTACTAATCACTCCAAGTGATGATCTGAACTTCATAAAAGGTGTCTTTTGAAGTGGTTTAGTAAGTAGATCAGCTACACATTCATTGCTTGGAACATGCTCCAAAGCAATCTCCTTGGCTTGCACCATTTCTCTCACAAAGTGATGGCATATCTCAATGTGCTTAGATCTTGCATGGAAGATTGGGTTACATGCAAGGTGTTGGGCTGATATATTGTCATTGTAGATGATTGGTGCCTCCTCTGAATCCATGATCTTTAGCTCCACCAATAATCTCTTGATCCAAAGTACCTCCGTTGTAGTGGTTGTCAAAGCTTTGTACTCGGCCTTGGTTGAAGATAGAGATATAGTTTCTTGCTTTTTTGAAAGCCATGAAACCACACCTTCTCCTATGAAAGTTGAATAGGCACTTGTTGATTTCCTATCCCTCTTGTCCCCTGCAAAATCTGAATCACTAAATGCATGAAGGTTAATCACATCTCCTCTATATAGAATCCCAAAATCCAATGTACCCGAGATGTATCTTAGAATCCTCTTAGCCTTTTTCCAATGGATATTCAATGGCTTTTGCATGGATTGACTCAACCTACATACACTAAAGCTAAGATCTGGTCTAGTTATAGTGATCCACATTAAGGAACCTATAAGTTGCCTAGACAAAGTGATGTCCATGAAGGATCTTTCATCATCTTCATTTGGCACTTTTACATCTTGCTCCATTGGTGTGTCAACACTTTTGCATACTTCCATCTTAAACTTCTTCAAAAGACTTTGAGCGTAGTTTACTTGACTTATAAAGATAAAATCAGACCCTCTAAGTACTTCTATGCCTAAGATGAAGTGAAGACACCCTAGATCTACCATCTTGAACTCTAAGGATAGATCTATCTTGATTTTTTCAATACCATCAACACTATTTCCACTAATGATGATGTCATCTACATAAATGAGTAAAAGTACAATACCAACATCATCAAACTTAATGTAAAGAGTGGGATCATATTCACTTTGAACAAAAGAAAGTGAAATAAGATAGCAATGTAGTCTTGAATTCCAAGATCTCGAGGCTTGCTTCGAGCCATAGATGCTTCTTTGGAGATGGCATACTTTGTTCTCCATTCCATGCTTGATGAACCCTTGTGGCTGCTCCATATAGATATCCTCTTCCAAAAAACCATTCAAGAAAGCATTAGAGACATCCATTTGACATAGAATCCATCCAAAATGTGATGCAAGTGCAATGATTGGCCTTATTGTGACCATCTTGGCCACGGGTGCAAAAGTTTCCTCATAGTCTATCCCTCTCTCTTGAGAATAACCTTTTGCAACTAATCTTGCATTATGTTTGTTAACACTCCCATTTGCATTAAACTTAAGCTTGAAGACCCACTTGCATCCTATTACATTCCTTTGAGGTCTCTCAACAAGCAACCAAGTTTCATTCTCAATCAAGGCATCATACTCATCCAACATAGCTTTATACCATTCTTTGGAGCTCAATGCATCTTCAACATTAGATGGTTCTTCAAAACTAGATAAAGCATAAGAAGTGGATGAGATACCCTCAACTTGTTGTCCTTTGCCTTGATTGTGAGCCTTGATGGCTCCACTTTTGCCCTTGAAGATCTCCTTGGTGTGATAGGTGGGTTTGGTGCTTGCTCCTCCATGAGCTCCTCCTCAAAACCAAGATCTTGCTCCTCGGCCATCTTCTTCTTGATTGTTGGAGCACTTGAGCCTTCTTCAAGCATATGCATATGATTTTCATCAAAGATGACATCCCTTGAAACAACAAATTTGTTCAAGGATGAGAGATAGACTTTGTAGCCCTTGCTTGAGCTTGCATATCCAAGCATGATCCCTCTTGTGGAAGATGGATCCTCCTTGGTTCTTGTGTCCAATGGCACATGCACATAACATATACACCCAAAAACTTTCAAGTGATTAAGATTGGGTTTCTTTCCATAAAACATCTCATAAGGAGTTTTGTCTTCAATTGCTTTGCAAGACACCCTATTCATCAAGTAGTTTGCACATACAAGAGACTCACCCCAAAAGGATTTGGGCAAACAAGCATCTAATCTTAAAGCCTTAGAACATTCATATCATGTTCTATTCCTTCTTTCAGCAACTCCATTTTGTTGAGGAGTGTAAGGACAAGAAGTCTCTTTCTTGATCCCTTCCTCCTCACAAAAGGCCTTGAACTCATTGGAGATGAATTCTCCACCATTGTCACTTCTAAGAATCTTGATGCTATGATCATGATGCTTTTCCACAAACAACTTGAACTTTACAAAAGTATCAAATACTTGAGACTTGAAGGAAAGTAAGAACACCCAAAAATATCTTGAGTAGTCATCAATGAAGGTTAAAAACATGGATGAACCTCCATTAGATTTGGTGCTAGCAATGTGCACATCCGAGTGTATGAGTTCAAGAGGATGAGATGACTTTGTGATGGAGTTAGGAAACACCTTCTTATGTGCCTTGGATAAGGCACAAGCTTCACAAACCTTGTCTTCCTTCCCAATAGACCTTGGTAGGCCTAAAGCATACTCCTCCTTGATCATAGCCTCCATGGAGCCCGAGTTGACATGTCCAAGTCTTTTGTGCCATAAAGTAAAGGTAGATATCTTGCTCTTCTCGGCCAACATGACAACATTAGTATCCACAAATGCATCCAACTTATAAAGTTTGCCAAGTCTAGTGCCCTTAGCCACTATCTTACCCTTCCTCTTGATGAAACATTCATTTGAAGCAAAGTCAACATTGAAACCATTGTCTACCATTTGGCCAACACTTAGTAGATTCTTTGTTATTGTAGGAATGTACAAAACACCTTCTATGTTGATCTTTTTGGAAGATCCTAAGCAAAGGGGGATGCTACCAACTCCTTCAATCTTACAAGCTTCATCATTTGCTGTATAGATAGACTTTATAGGTCCATCATAAGATAAGAGAGAAGAGAAAAACTCCCTTTTACTAGTCATGTGTGAACTAGCACACGAGTCAATCCACCAAGGATCTTCTCCTTTGAAGCTTGTTGAAGAAAATATGGACATCATGAGAGAGTCCTCATGTGAACTCTCCTCCTCCTCCTCTTTGTTTATGTTGGCTTGGCTTTGATCTTGCTTCCTCTTGAAGCATTCCGAGGCATAATGCCCCATCTTGCTACAATAGTAGCACTTCACCTTTGATTTGTCCTTTTTGACTTTGGTGGTTGATGGAGATGCCTTTGAGGGTCCTTCTTGATCCTCAAGCTTTGTGGACTTCTTGAATGCTGATCCTTTGCCTTTGGACTTGCCTTTGCCTTTGGTGAAGAGAGCTTGGTCATCTCCACCTTGGATGGAAAGCCTATCCATCCTCTCTTGCATTTGGCTCCTTCTTGATTCCTCAGCCATGAGTGTGCCTTGGAGTTCTTCAAGTATGGGTAGCTTACCCATAATTGCATATCCCTAAACCAAATTGTCAAATTCAAAGCTTAGTCCATTCAATATGAGCTGAACAAGCTCTTCATCCTTGATAGGATCACCTATAAAGGCTAGCTCTTTGTTCAATTCCTTTGCTCTTAGGACAAAAGTATGTGCACTCTCTCCTTTCTTTTGATAGCTTCTATAGATTTGATTCTTCAAAGCTAACATTCTAGTTTGGTTCTTGGATTCATAGACCTTTTGCAAAGTCTCCCAAGCATCTTGAGCTGAAGTGCAATCTCCTACCTCTCTTAAGAGTTCATTTGCAACATTCATTTTTATGCAATGTAGTGCAACATTGCACCTCTTGATGTATTTGGCTTTTTCTTGAGGATGAATAGGTTCACCCTCCTTACCATTTACAATTTCCATCAGATCTTGCATGATCATGATGGATTCCATTCTAACTTTCCATATGGAATAGTTAGTTTTGTTGAGCCTTTCATTAGTATCCAAAAGATATGCATTTATAGATGCCATATAGTCTCCTAATCAAGGACTTGACACAAATGAAGGTTACTTCTATTGATTTGATTGAAGGTCTACCTTATCCCACTTTTTAGGGACCTGAAAAGATCAGTAATAGACTTCCTATAAAGATCTAAGAATGATCTCTAACAAAATCAAATCATAGAATACTAGAAACAATGCACTTGCTTGATTGAAGTAGACAATACTAGTAGAATTGCCCCTCTTTCTGTAAAGAACATTAAAGCTTCCAAATGATCTGATCAAGAGCAAATTTAAGCAACCTAATATACTTCCAAAATCACTTGTAAAAGATCTAAATGGAACTTAATGAGGATGCAACACAATCTACTATCCAATCACAAGCAAAAATTGATAAAAAATTGATCTAATTTGGTGCATAAGTCAAGCAATGGTTGGACTGAACCTAAATCACTTTAGGAGGTGCCTACTACACCTTAGAACAGCCTTGAGGAGTCCCCAAAACTCTGATCTTCCCTCTCCTTGAATGCTAGAAAGCCTCCTCTATGAAATCACCTCCAAAACTCGCTTAGAAATCAATGCCTGGAGCAAGCAAAACTTGCTATCTTGGTAATGTGAATTGAATTCAACTTTGCCTCTGGTTTTAGACACCTAAACACCTGCAAATGAAGTCACACAACACCAATCTCCAATGTATTTGACTCACTTTGAGTTCTAGAATCAATACTAGATGCTAAGATCCAATCTACACAAGATTTAGATCAAAAATTGTGATCAAATTGAATGAAAACCAAGGATTTAGCTCATTTCAGCCTTTAGGCTTTGATACCATGTAAAAATTACAGCAAATAAGGATCCTAAAACACTTGAAATGATGAGGGAAACAATAGATCATGATTTCATAAGATTAGCACAAGTTGAACCATCAAAATCCATCAAAAATCTATGCTTGAACCTCACTAAATGGCCCAAATCCTTGAAGAAGGCTTCACACGTGTGAAAGTACAGCCTCCCACAGTCTGAGTACTGTACACCAGACCTACATTCAATCCTATAATCATTAGTAATCACAAGTATTCAAACAATTATGAACATAGAGAGCAATTGCATCATTATGAGAGAGAAAACATGAAATTGCTTGATTGATTTTGGTGAGATATCATCACCTATATATACATGATCCATCACGGTTTTGGGCAGGTATGAGTAGCCCTAAACCTATCCCTAATGCTAATTTTGGTGGATCTTTCATCCCTGCCAAGTTAAGGTTGGAATCTTGGAGATCTCTCAACAATGCAAAAATTACCAAAAATAGCTCCTATATTTTCTCCCTTGTATCTAAGCATAATTTGGACTCATTCCAAAGGTTCTAACACTTAGGTCTACTTGAGAACATCCTTATGAATGGAATCCTATGCTATTTGGCACGTGTGACAAGGCACATCATTACCATCTAACTATTTACAAGTCATATGACCAAAACTAGTCAAGCTAGAATTGTGAATTTTTAACAGTAGCCATTCTCATAATTTTATATCAAGAACCAAAGCTTTGTAGCTGTCTCATGCCATTTTGGATCCACACCATTATTGCTTGATATCTCTCTCTCTTTCTCTCTCTAATTTGTGTTGAGGCTAATGCTAATATACTAACTTCTTGTACTTTTGCTCATTTATGATTCATTGCTATCATTCTCTGATTCTTAGCATGCTAGATTGTGGTTAAGCCATAACTTTTATTCTAGATCTTGCTATTCATTCTAGAATCAGGTTATTGTGCTAATCATAAAGCTTAATTAGATCTATCATACTTGTGGATCATCTCCACACGTGTGAATTTTGAGAATTTTGTCACTACAGTGACAGAGGGAGCAAAGGACGAACACTCAAATGAAGATATTCGAGTCGCACCTCATTCGAGTGACGAATCATATGAAGAAAGATTCATAAGTCAGCCTATTGCTACAACACCTGGAAACCGAAATGGCTCCGGACCTAGCAGATCAGATAAAGACAAGAGCATTGCAGTACCAGAAGGATCTCCTAGAAGATCAACAAGAGAATGAAGAGCGCCAGCAAGATTTGTGCCAGGCAGTGCAGCTTCTCCATCAGAAGAGTTTTGTGGATTCAGTGGAGAACCACAGACATTCAAGGAAGCAATTGAATGTCGAGAGAAGGACAAATGGATCCAAGCCATGAATGAGGAGATGGAATCCATGAGGAAGAACGAGGTATGGACGTTGCAGCCATTACCAGATAAGTGAAAGACTGTACAATGCAAGTGGGTATACAAGCTGAAGTATGGACCGACTGGAAATATTACAAAGTATAAGACTAGACTTGTAGCAAAGGGATTTTCTCATAGATATGGTATCGACTATGTTGAGACCTTCTCTCCTGTCATGAGACATTCGTCCCTACGCCTACTGTTTGCATATGCAGCCGCTTATGATCTCAGGATTTACATCATGGACAAAGAAATAGCATTCTTGCATGGTGAGCTAGACGAAGAAGTCTACATGGATCAACCTCCAGGCTACATTTTGAATTCACTTGCTACTTATGCATGCAAAATGCACAGGAGTATCTACGGTCTGAAGCAATCAGCGCAACAATGGTATAAGAAGAAAGATCAAGCCTTGAAATCCTTAGGATTCAAGCCACTAATAGCTGATTCCAATGTTTATGTAAGAATTACATATGGGAAGATCATCATTGTAGTTGTATATGTGGACGACACTCTGATACTCTACAAAAGTGAAGAATTTATTGTTGAGGTGAAGTATGACATCTCAAAACATTTCAAGATTGCAGACCTAGGAGAAGCCGGATGTTATCTTGGCTTATAAATTGACAGAGACTATGAGGAAGGGAAATTGTACCATCATTAGTCCAGATATACCCAAAAAATCTTAGAAGATTTTGGGATGATGAATTGCAAAGGACCAAATACTCCAACGCTTGCAAGAACAGTCCTGACGAATGAAGATTGTTTGAAGACTAAAGAGGAAAGAGAATTGATGCAACATACACCATACAAGAAGCTAATTGGATCACTTATGTATCTTGCAAATAACACATGTCCTGACATTGCTTATAACGTGTTCAGGATGAGCCAATTCAGTACTAATCCACTCATTGGAAGATTGCCAAATAAATCTTGCAATACCTTCAATTAATGAAGAATTTTGGATTGTGTTATTCTGGTGATGCAGGGTTCCAAATGCTTTCCTACAGTGATGCTAGCTCGTCATCTCTCAAGGACGACTGCAAAAGTGTCTTAGAAAGCTGCACCATCGCATCAGGAGCAGCAAGAAGCAGACCATTGTGGCTCAGTCATCCTGCGAAGCAAAGTATGTAGCAGCAGCAAAGATGGCCAATGAAATCATTTGGCTCCAACAATTCCTTGATGAACTTGGTGAAATGAGAAATGAACCTCTGATTTTGCAGATGGACAATACATTCGCAATACATCTGAAAAAGGATCTTGTGTTTCACTCAAGGATGAAACCCATTGCAATCAAGTACCACTTGATAAGAGATCTGATCGAGAAGAAGAAGCTACAGACTACTTTCATTGGAAAGAAAGAGATGGTTGCTGACATTTTTACAAAGGCCTTAGACAAAGATTAGTTCGAGAAACAGAGGAGCAGTCTTGGAGTCATCAAGCTATCATGCTTTGAGAGGGAGATGAAGAAACAAAATGTTTCTATTACCAAAGCTTTGCTAGCTTTCAACTCTCAATTTGACAAAAAGACACGAAGCAAAAATGTTTGTGAACATCATGACAAGACACGAAACGAAAATGTTTGCGACGCAAAATCCTTCATGTTTCAAAGGACCAAGAAGATCAACCAAGTACCATGAAGTACAAATCCTTGATCTGATATGGTGACATCAGCAGAAGAGCTTTAGGACATGGCTAATCCACCACTCTTGTAATCCATGATTAGTTATAGATGTTTAATCTGTCTGATCAGAGATGTTACTCAAAGCGACACGAAAAAGTTCACAAAATATATACATTTTGCTAGATGCATCAAACACATACAAATAGACAAAAAATACATAATACAAGTCCGCCTGTGAGCGAGACAATTTTCTAAGAAAATCAATAGATCCAAGAAGTCCACTAGTAAGCGAGACACTATTCATGGGAGACACATACAGATAGACAAAAAATACAGAATACAAGTCCGCCCGTGAGCAAGACAATTTTGTAAGAGGATCAATAGATCCAAGAAGTCCACTAGTAAGTGAGACACTATTCATGGGAGAACATTATTTCTCTCATGCCAATGCATTGTGTGGGTCTGTCACACAATGCTCAAAATCAAGAGGATCAATAGATGATATTCTAGCTATTATGCACATATTATTCTGAATTTTGTCTGATCTCGAATAGATTGTTGTCTGCTATTGTTCGTGTCTCTCATTTACTTGTTTTATCAATTCCGCACACTGGTTCAATCTTGTTGAATGTTGTATTAATCTATAACGTAGATCAGCAGTGTCTGTCTACATTCTAGAGGATTGTAGGAATGATATATTAGGCAGTGATCAGCAATCATATCCAAACTCCATTCGAATTGATTTCATTCACGACTGTTTTCGTTTCGCATTTCGTTTTGCTTCGCGATTACTTCGCTTCAGCAATATCAATATCAGAGCTCGTTCAATTTTCACTTCGTTTCATTTTGTTTCATTTTGTTTTGTTTCATTTTAGAGTCTGATAGATTTGCACAGTTATTTTTCTAGTTTTTTTCATCACAATTGTCTTAGGCATATGGCTTCCTTGGCTATATGAGAGGCTATGCCATTTTATGTTTTTGCTGAAGATAAGGATATTATCAATTTTTATCTATTGTTCCACAAAGTGGGTCTTTTTTTTGATAAGAACATAGCTAGAAGTAGACTTTCTTGTATCTACATGTTGCAGGACCTGCTCATCAGTCAGCTCAGTCTCCTTGTTGTAGGTAAAAGCATGTTGCCAAGGGACTAAATCATCATCCACAAGGTTCTCAATAGCTTCCACTAATAGCCATGCTACATTCATCATATTCGCCCCGAAAGTGATCGGCTATCCAATCTACATTTATAAATGTTGATAAGATATTTGATTTAGAAAAAAATCATGCCATGCCCATAGATTTATGGCACAAACATTTTTGACACCTTAACTTTAACAATTTGAAGTTGTTGAAGAAGCTCAACATCATGTAGGGTTTAAAATCTTTTCAAGATCAAGAACATCATTTTTGTGGAGGATGTAATTTGTGAAAGATTTCAGATCATTAAGATCCAATCCACTTGAAAGATATTTGGTTAGAAAGAGAAATACACTACCAATCTCACCAATGTAGAAAAATCAGCATCTACACACAAAATGAGATGCAAGCACTAGTAGAACTTGATCAAACTTGAATTAAATGATAAATTACTATTGTTGTGCATACAAAACCAGCAAGCTACTGTATTTCACACATGTGGGTCCAAAAATCACAAATATAGATCATTCTACACATAAAATTGCATGCAATTACAAGTATAGTGCACCAATGGATAGTAGAACCCAAGAAAACCATGTATATGAAATGAGATAGAGAAGAGAGAAGATCACTCTCTCCATGAGTTACATCCTTGTATAACAGGTTCAAACCATATTTGTCCACCTGGATTTCCCTCCAAAATGCTAACCCTACTATTTTTGGGTCTAGATTCAAAGTACCCAACATTCAAATTTAAATCTACTCAAGCTCACCTTCTAACTTTCCCACACTTTCAAAAAGTGTCTATTCAAATGACATTTAGACTAATGAGCTTTGAAAAGTCAATCTCTAAGTCTAAAAACAAAGTTAGCCTCAATACGCCAAATATGAAAATATAGCAAATATGATCAAACTAGTTGAATCTTTCACACTTCCTCTTCAACTAGTTTTAGCATGGACTTTGATAACACTCCAAGTGATGTCCTATGCTTCATGAACAAGTCATTTCCCAATGCTTTGGTGAAGATATCAGCTACACATTCCCTTGAGGACACATGTTGAAGCTCCACCTCCTTTGCAATGACTTGCTCCCTCACAAAATGTTGTTGCACCTCAATATGCTTGCTCCTAGCATGAAAGATAGGATTGGTTGCCAACATTTGGGCTGATTGATTGTCCCTCATACAATATTCCAAAATCTCGACTTCCAATGATGTACCTCAAAACTTGGTTTTTTAGCTTCCAATGCTTCTCACTAGGATTTGGCATGAATTGACTCAATCTTCCAACACAATAGCTTAGATCTGGTCTAGTAATGGTTAGATAGATGAGTGAAACAACTAGCTTCCTATAGAGAGTAATGTCCTCGAAGGATCTTTCATTACCTCTTATAGTTAGCTTTACATGCGACTCCATAGGTGTATCACTAGAATTAGTATATCACTAGAATATGAAATCTTAGGTGTATCACTAGAATATGAAATCACTATGCAACTCCATAGGTGTATCACTAGAATATGAATCTTTCAAGAATAGAATTAGCATACTTCTCTTGACAAATGAAACTAGATTGAGAAGATCTAATGACTTCTATTCCCAAAATGTAATGCAAATTACCAAGATTATGCACCTCAAACTCCTTCTTAAGAGCATTCTTGATATCCTCCACATCTTGATTGTCTCCACCACTCAAGATGATATCATCCACATAGATTAGCAAGATGGTAACATCATTTCCAGCAACCCTATAATAAAGTGAATGATCATACTCACTCAAAACAAAGCCTTGAGAGAGTAAAAAAGTGTTAAGCTTAGCATACCAACTCCTTGGTGCTTGTTTAAGGCCATACAAGCTCTTTTGTAGTAGACATAGATGGTTTGGCTTTGTTGATGAAATGTAGCTCTTGAGCTGCTCCATGTACAGGTCCTCCTCTAGATCACCATTCAAGAATGCATTTGAAAAGTCCCATAGATCTCATCCATAAAGTGTAGCAAGTGAAATGATGACTCAAATGCTTACCATCTTTGCCACGGGTGCAAAGGTCTCATCATAGTCAATCCCTTGTTGTTGAGCATACCATTTTGCCACTAACCTTGACTTGTACTTGTTGATAGATCCATCTTGGTTTGTCTTCACCTTGAAGATCCATTTGAATCCAATAGTTTTCTTGTCCTTAGGTAGCTCCACCAATCTCCATGTTCCATTCTTCATAAGAGCTTGATACTCAAGATCCATTGCTTGGATCCACTCCTCTTCTTTCCATGCTTGATCTACACTTGTAGGTTCATCCAAAGAGGTTCGAAAGCAACATAATTTCCATAAATACTTGCTTACCCTTTTGATCATATGTGAGCCTTGAAGGTACTTGTCTTTCTCTTGATGTTCTCCTTGGCTTTTGACTTGATGAAGGTCCATCATCATCACCATCCAAAATAGGATCCTTTTCATCAACATCAAGAATGCTAGATCCATCCACACTACCATCAATCATGCTTGAAGACACTTTTGAAATGTTCCCCTCATCAAAGATGACATCTCTACCAACAATCACTTTGTTACTAGAAGGAATGTAAACCTTGTAGGCTTTACTCACCTCACTATATCCAACAAAAATACCTCTTCTTGAAGATGGATCCTCCTAGGTCCTATCATCAAGAGTAATGTTGGCATAGCATGTGCATCCAAAGGTTCTTAGAAAGTTGACACTCAGCCTCCTCTTGACTAGCATCTCAAAAGATGTCCTTTCATCCAAAATAGCACTCGGCCACTTATTGCACAAGAAATTGGCACACAACAAAGCTTGATCCTAAAATGGTTTGTCAAGATTAGCACTTAACCGCATAGCTTTAGCACTTTCACATAAAGTCCTATTCTTCCTTTCAGCCACTCCATTTTGTTGTGGGGTCCTTGATGTTGTATACTCTCTCTTGATCCCATGCTCATCACAAAAGGCCTTGAACTTGGTAGATATGTACTCACCACCATTGTCACTCCTTAAGCACTTGATCCTTGTGGAAAATTGATTCTCCCTTGCATTCTTGAACTTGATAAAGACATCATACACTTCATCCTTGCTCTTCAGTAGATAGATCCAATAAAATCTACTAAAATCGTCAATGAATGTTACATACAACTTAGCTCCACTATTGCTAATTGTAGTAAATCCATGAACATCCGAATGTACAAGTTGAAAAGGCTTTGTAGATCTAGATGTAGATGCATCTTGAACATCCAAACCATCAAGAGTAGCTTTACCTTGCTTGTCTCCTTGATCTCTCTTCTTCTTGTAGCACTCACTTGCAACGTGTCCTTTGATGCCACAATAGAAGCACTTGAGCTTTGATCTATCCTTGTTTTTGCCACTTCAAGAAGCATCCACTTGATCTTGCAGTTTAGATCACTTACTTTTGGTTTTGCCCTTGAATTTGCCCTTTGTGAACATAGCATCCTCTTGAAGTGTCGATGTAGATCCACCTCTTGCTTGAAGTCTATATTCTTCATTGATCAAGATCTCTTGAAGATCCATCAAACTTGGCAAAGTTTTTTGAATAGCAATAATTTGAACAATGTTAGAATGAGCATCCAACAAGCCATTAAAAATCACTTGAATAAGCTCTCCTTCCTTAATGCTTTCATCAATGCAAGCCAACTCATCATTCAATGCTTTCATCCTCAAAACAAAGATACTTGGACTTTCTTCATTCTTTTGCAAACAAGCTCTCTCTCTCTCTCTCTCTCTCTCTCTCTCTCTCTCTCTCTCTCTCTCTCTCTCTCTCTCTCTCTCTCTCTCTCTCTCTCTCTCTCTCTCTCTCTCTCTCTCTCTCTCTCTCTCTCTCTCTCTCTCTCTCTCTCTCTCTCTCTCCTAGAAGAATACAAATTATCACCTTCCAAGGGACTTGACGGATTGCAAAATTTGTTATACACAACTGGGAGGTTCTGGTTTGTAGAGGCTCTTTACCTTAGCCTCTCCATTTAGTTGATGGAGGATGGCCCCTCACTTTTTTGTTGAAAAGTTCCTTCCTAGGATGGGGATCGCTTTTTGGTTTGGGCTTTGTAGATATATGCTCCTACTTTATGTCCCTTTGCCTAGACAAGAGTGAAAATATGATAAAGCAACTTGAGAAAACATAATGCCCACATATTGGACAGAAGGACCATATGTGGGGCTGTGTTATCTTCGAGATGAAAATATGATGAAGTAGCTTGTGAAGAAAACAAAGGTTGTAGCATGTTGGACATGACGACCAATTTTGTTGTGTTATCTTTGAGAGGCATGTACACAATAATTGTGTCATTTTCTTGAGCACTACTTGTCAAAGTATAGTACTTTGGACCGTATTTGAGTCTATTAATGACTCACAAGAGTGATTGATTGATTGATCATAAAACAAATGCGAACTAGACACACAAAATTAAGATCTAGATTGACAATTTTACATGCATCAAGCAATCTAGATTGACAATTTTACATGCATCAAGCAAGAGCAACCCAAAATCATTTACCAAATTGATGTACACCACACACATGTGTGAAACAATATTCAGTACGGCCTGTAGACAACAAATGATGTGAAGAACACTTAGTTCTTGCTTAGATCCAAAGGAAATCAATGTACATAGTGTAGAAGGTTGAGTTTGCCAATGAGCTCTCAAAAATAATTTAAGGGATTACTATGAGAGATGGTAATACATAGAAAGCCTCTTCCCCACCTCGAGTTAGGTGAAAATACAACATTTAATAAAGAGGTTGATTGAGCTTTCTTGCCTTTATTTTCCATTCTAGCCTCATCCTTGAGTCTTGCCATGTAGGTGGCTAGATTGATCAACCTACTCCATAAATCTAGGAATTTGGTCCTATAATGTAGGAAACACTACCAAACAAACTTGACCAACTTTTTTAGACATGATCTGAGGTCCTATTCTAGTGTAGCTTCCCACGTGGCACCATGGCCTCACACGTGTGGGACCCACCTATGTACAATTTACATGGTTTTGATCAAGCTAGATTTGCCAATTTTTGGCAATTTCTCACACTACCATTGGGAATTGTACTTAACAGGATCTATCTACAACTCTCTTTGCTTGATGAATGAATACTTTAGAAGTGTCTAAAAAATCCATCTACAAACAAGGAACTTTTGAGACTCCAATAAAGAATGATGTCCATGAAGGATCCTTCACCGCCTCTTAAAGGATCCCTTACATGATGTTCCATTATTGTGTCTATATACATGTAGCACACTTCAAAGCTAAACGTCATACCAAGCTATGAATTCCACTGCTTTTTACTTCATAATACATCAATTAAGCTATTAAGTGCATAAATAATGTTGCCAAAGACAACTTGCCTTGCTTGATTCATATGAATGAGCCTGGATGGCTCCAAATTGTCACTCAAGGTTTTTCTTGGAGTCCTCGGGTCTTGAGCTTGCTCCTCCACTTGACTTGACTCCAAACTATCAATGATTTGGATAAGGTGCTGATCCATACATGCTTCTTCAAATTTTCAAGTTCCACTCATGAAAGACCATATTTCCACCATTGACAACTTCTTTGGTGGAATACATGTAGATTCTACAATCACTACTTGAAGAACAACAAACTACCATTACTCTTATCATTGATGTAGGATTTTCTTTGGTCCTTACATTGGAATGATCAGCACAAAGCATGTGAATACAAAGATTTCCAAAACAAATGATATGTCATCTTTTATGACACTATTCAAACTATTACAAAAATAGTTATCCAATGAAATTGCTTTATCAACAACAAATATAGATTGGAAACATCCAACTTCATTGTCTTGTCATATAAAGTACTAGACACCATCAATCTTAACGATAAGAGACAAGTCACTTCATGTCTACTAACACTATTTATGAATAAATCAAAGATAGTAGCATCTCCAATGCTCTCCACCCTTGCAAGATGCACACTTGAATGAAAAATTTGATGCAATTTGATGACTCAGCCCTTGTCTTTGAGGTACTGCTTGGAGCTCTTGGGTTTTGAGGCTGATCCTCAAAATCTTCTTCTCTTTGGTGATGCTCCTCAATCCTTGCAAGCTTATTGTCACCAAAATTGTTAGTTGCACTCTCAATAGCAACATAAGCCTCCAATAAACAATAAATCATTTTGCTATGCAATTATCATTCTTAAAAATGGAACAAAGACCATGCTTGAAGTGGACATCCAAACCACTTTCCACAAGTTGACCAACACTTAGCATATCCTTGGTGATTGATGGTACATAAAAAAAAAATTCTAGATCCATACTTTTTGAGGATTCTAGACACAAAGATATGGTACCAACACCATCTATCCTACACTCTTCATCACTTGCAGTAAAGACAAACTTTTTAGCATCATTGAAAGAGTGTAAAATTGAGAAGTTCTTTTCATAAGTCATGTGGAAACTGGCCCCACTATCAATCCACCAATTGTCTTTTGAATGGCTATTGCTTGTTGGTGAGGAAGTAGATGTCATCAAGAATAGATCTCCTTCATCCTCCTCCTCTTCATGTGCAAAGTTTTCTTGTTTGTCCTCCTCCTCTTGTGCTCTTCGCCTTTTGTAGCATTCTGATGCAAAATGCTCTTTCTTTCTACAAAAGAAGCATTTTTTCCTCGGCTTGTCCTTTGCCTTTGAACTTGATGCTTGACCCTCCTCCTTGGCCTCCTTGCTTGATCCTTCTTGGATATCTTGGTCTTCTTCTTGCTCTTGAATGAAAAATTTGCTTTATCATCTCCATCTTGCAATGATAAGGAACTCATCCTAGCTTTTGCATGGAACATCCTACACTCTTCAGCGACTAGCACACTATGGAGCTTATCAATTGATGGCAAAGTATCTTGGATGTCAAAACTTTGAAACAAATTGGAGAAGTCATCTCCCAAGTCATTGAGGATCACTTGTACAAGCTCATTATCTAGAATCTTCTCTCCAATAGAAACTAATTCTTTGTTGAGAGACTTGATCCTAAGCACATACTCTTGTGCACTTTCATCACTTCTTCTCATGGTTTGTAAGATTTGGTTTCTTAGCATAAGCACTCTTGAAGTGTTGTTGGATTCATATATAGTTTTAAAAGAATCCCATGCTTCCTTGGCCAATGTGCAAGAGGCTACCTCCTTTTAAGAGGTCATCACTAACATTCATAAGCACTCTTGAAGTGTTGTTGGACTCATATATAGTTTTAAAAGAATCCCATGCTTCCTTGGCCAATGTGCAAGAGGCTACCTCCTTTCAAGAGGTTATCACTAACATTCATTTTGATGCAATGAAATGTTAAGCTTAGGAGATATAGGAATTACACATGGTAGTGTCTCCACCCCCCAAAAAAAACGATGTTTTTTTCCATTTTTGTTTGTGAAAAAATATGATGAGATTTACCAATGTTACAACTGAAAGAGTGCCATGAAATGAGGAAAATAGCTTGGACACGAAAAAGAAAATGATCAACCTTCTCCAAACTAACCAAATCAAATCTCTCTCTGTGTGTGTGTGTGTGTGTGTGTGTGTGTGTCACTTATGCGTTCAGTTGCATCAATGTTTCGAAATGCATATTTCAAACACAAAAAAATGCAATAAAATTGCAAATTGTTTTGCAAATAGACTGCAACCTACTGAAAAAGATGAGCTATTGTAAATTTTTTATGCACGTCATATCAAGGATTTTGGACACTCTACGAGCATATCTATTCGACGACTGGAACGTGGTGGGGGCAATGTCAGACCCGAAACGATCGTGGAGCAAAAAATCTACAAATTTAGATTTTTCTTGCCTACACATGTCAATTTTGAAAAGTGTATAGAACTAGTTGTAGATGTTAGATTGAAACGATGTAAAGTGCTACATTGTGTTTACTCATGCCTACAAGAAAGCTTGAAATTCTCTCTCTCTCTCTCTCTCTCTCTCTCTCTCTCTCTCTCTCTCATTCTCTCTCTCAAAGTTGCACTCCACGTTCCAAAACGGGTTCCAAGATTTTGCCCAAAAAGCTGTTCAGGAACACTTTTTTCTTTGGTAATATGATATCAAATTGCAAAAGTATTTATGGGAGATGTGATGATAGTGTTTCTAATTTTTTTTTTAACACTACAAGGACCCTATTTTTGTCAAATAATATTGTTTTGATTGTTTTTAATAGTTGGAAATTTTTTTGAAACTTAGACTTTTTCCGTTTTTATAGCCAAAAAAGAGCATAAAGTAATCAATATATTGTTTATAAAAAAAATAAAAATAAAAAAAATAAACAATTTACTGCGTACCAGAACAGGGGGCTGCCTCAGAACGTGTTATGGTGTTGTGTGTGCAAGTGCACACGTGCGTGTGTACATAAATAAGCTGTCCAGAACGCTCCCGTTCCGGAACGAGCATTCTGGAACGGGGGTTGCACACACACACATATATATACATGTAGTCAACATCCTCATAATTTGTCAGATAATCCACAAATGTCCTGGAAAAAGCTTGAAAAGCTTCCATGAAACAATGAAGGAGACAACAATACTCAATACAGCTCCTTTAAAATATGAAAGACACGCTTACCATAGAGAAAAATTACACACCACACTATCCACGCTATTCATAATAAACAGTATTCAACAGTACTTCCTAACTTGACAGCTAATTACCCCCTGTAATAGTACAAAAGAAGACTGGGAAAAGAAACCTTCCAACTTTCGGAAAGATAAAAGCTTTTTCAGCAATGACGCACGTAGCTTCCTTTGAAAAACTTGAGGTTAATCGGAGATAAAACATGGGGTATACAAAGACCTAAAGCAAGCAAGTAGAACTCAAAATAGTTCAAGGACGGAAAGTTCTTTGTGCATGAAAATTGCATTCTACATAGACTTTTCCACTGGTCAAGATTGCATGTACTGATGAGGACCCCCTGCAGAGGAAGGGACTCCCCCAGATCCAGGCCTTGGCACCATCCGATGTGGACTGTAAGGAGGCATAGAGTGCATTTGTGGGAAGGGATTTGAATGATTGAAATCGCCAGAATGCAACTGGTTGGCACCAACATGGCCAGGCGGCACTCCACTGCCAGGAATAGATGAAGGATGTGGTCCTGAAACACCTGGAGGTGCAGAAAAGTGAACACCTGGAGCTGCAACATGGTTAGAAACTGATGGACCCCTTGACGGTATTGCGCCTGCAGCTGTAGCAGGTGGGCCCACATATGAAGGCCGAGGTGGTGGACCTGGAATGAAAGAGGAACTCCCATGGACATTGGGTGCAGCTTGAACTTCATTATAGTTCCACCTTTGTTCAGGAAGACTCACAGATCCACTTGGGGCTGCAGGCATAGTACTACTGAACTGATTGCCTAGGTAGGCAGTTGAAGCTGTAGGAGCCATTTGGTTCGCACCTGCTACTATTGATGGATCGGTCACCAAGGGCTGATTCAAAGGCAGCGGATTCGTATAATCACGACTTCTGTCATTATTTACCTGAAAGGGAAAATCTTCTTTCAGTGCTGTATGATAACACATGATACAAATGACATATACACTGCTTCTGACACTTGCCCAATAAGAATACGATCACCAGAACTGATCACAATGAGATATCACCTTCACATTAAGATCTGTATGTCGAGAGTAAGAGACATGAAGCTTGCAATAACCTCCATCATATATGCAATGACCTTCGAGTGCTTCTTTGGCTGTCACAGCTGTTGCCACATCTGCCAATTTTACATGAAGAACAATTTGATTGAGCAAAGACTATCATTCCCTTGTATGAAGATACAAAACAAAGAGAGTCGGTGTTATGAACTATCTTTGCTGAAATACTTATGCCTAAAATGCAGCATCTCTATTGAAGTTTAATACTAGCTCTTTGCTGCATCTACTTGGAGCACAGTCAGCTGATAGCTTATCAGAGGTCATCTACCAGCCGATTGGTTATCAAAGGTATATGTTACAATTCTAATTCAGCTATTTACAATACTCTACTTAGTATCATGGATCACCAAAAATCACTATTACCATTAATTACATCATGAAGTAAAGTTGTGGATTTATTCTCTCACAAGATTCTGAAGAGTTACATTGACAAGCTAGAGGGTTACTTTGGAATGTATTGCTTGAGTGATGTACAAAAGATACAATATGCTATCACCCATAAGTCTAATAGGGCATTTGTATGGTGGGGAGAAGTATCATCATAACACTGGGTATTCAACCAACATATGCCTCGATCAATATGACTCTGGTTCTCTCGATGCCATATGTAATAAGTTTGTTAAGCCAGCTCATGTTGCTACTAAATGACACTTTTGTTCCACACCCCTACCTTAAGATGCATTTGAGCCACTTCTTACTGTTTATAATCGTCTGTCACAGTAATTATAGATAGCTTGGGTTCTCTATAAACCAGCAAATCTGTTTGTTCAAATTGCTACTATTTGGCATTCCTCATCAATACAACTAGCTTGGGATACACTTGGCCCAATGGCTACTTCACATACATGGTCCCATAGAATAGCAAGCTTGGGATCTTGGTGATGTCTTAGGATTCTTTTGGTTGTTGCTCACTAACACCAACGAGACACATCATGATGTGTTCCTCTCTCATTATTGGATCCAACTCATCTAGCTTGGCAAACTTGCCAAATAAAGCTTCATATTTGCATATTACAAAGAAAACTAAGGTGAAAACACCAATTTGTTGAATCTACATACAGCAAGTCGTAGCCATCCATCTGATAAGCTACATTAACAAGTTCCTCTAATCATTAAGCCTAGGTACAAAGACTTTTCCATAAATGTACATCGAGCTACTTTAACTTTTTACTTGTGTATCACTCGAAAGAACACAAAATGCATGACATGGAGGACAAAATAGGCAATAATCTCCAACACAACAAAAAAACCATGCAGTGTGAAGGAGTTACATGATAGAGCCATGGGTTGAAATTTTATGTCCAAAAGTTACTATTATGAGTATTTTCTGCTTTAAGGCTAAGTAGTAGTACAAAATTGTGCTAGTTAAAAGTGTGACAAACAGATTTATATTGCTACAAATGACTTAACACCAATGTCCTAATTGTCAAATCAAAAGCTGAATGAAATCACTGTTGCAATGATAGGAATATGACCTGTATTCTTCAAATTGATGTCACTAATAGTGGACAACAAACCAAAGGAAGATTTGAGCTTCTATTCATGGACAGCAATTAGAAGCTAGATCAAGATTATTATACGTCAAGTTACGCTAGATCGAGATTATTATACATCAAGTTAACCAACTGCTATCTGATTATAACTCAAAAAATTTACTAATCATGAAAACTGACTGAACACAAAACAAATAACATATTGAAAAAAATCATCATTCTTTCTGAAAGATCAGGTCCAAGAAAGCCTCAGCATATTGCTGCCCTAAAACCATACATGGTACGTGCCTATGAGACTCTACCAATGCACAGGATAAAGAATTGTCAAAGCCTAAAGGCACGATCGAAAACCATTCATAACAATAAGAGTTGTGTCATGTATCCTTCTTCTCAGAACTTAAGAAAGTATTAAAAAAGCATTACACCCTCGATCATTTTGAAAATTATTTGTCTATTATTGAACTTGGTCAATTAATAAACTCTTTGCTTATACTTGGTAGTGAAACTGTTGGAAGGATTTTCTCTATCTTATCAGATGAATGCATCAACAATAAAATGATCTGCATGCCATGTAAGAACGTAAATTACACAAGTAGTTTGCAAACTCGTCCGTTGAGTGTGTGTAAGTAAAACCAACGTACTATATTACTTAGTGTAGCTCAAGGACCGACTACAAAGATGGACAATCGCATTGTTCATCTTAGATGGTCGAAGGACTGATCAACAAAATGTAGTATCTACCTGGTAGGATACTTGATTTGTCAAAAGAACTGGTAGTTCAGGCAAACGAATGAATCAGCCCTCTGAACCACTTCTTACATGTTCTCACAAACTGGAGCACGTTTGAACCCACCTGAAAGAAATATAATGCCTAACAATACATCCTAACCCTCTCCCTAGCAGTCCTCCACATAATACTACTTAACTTATAGGGCATGGAGGAGGACCATTCACCTAGTGTCATCTTGAGTGCAGGAACGAGAATTAGGCGCTAGGAGGAGAAGGATCTCTCAAGGATTCTTGAGCTTTTGGAGAAGGAGAAAGTCCTATAGCTTTGGCATAGAATTAAAGAAGAAGGCTACAAGCGCAAGCCAGATTTGGAGATTTCTCTCTCTTGTGTGTTTATTCTCTAATCTTTTGAATAGCTTGAGGACCCTCCATGTGGATGCATGAAGATGTGAATCCATTGGGATCTAATCCCCTTATGCTAACTTGCTCATACGAATTTCTTTCTTTATATTCTAATTAGTCGTGCATGTCAATCTTGTGATGTACATAAAAGTATGTTGATGTTAGATTCCATAAGTATCAACATGTGATTTTGTTGGACACGGGTTGAGAGTTATGGATAATGGTAACAGATTTTCAATACATATACAATGTTATACAGGTATTGAGTATTGAACTCAAGATGAATCTAGAATTCTTGTAGAGATGATTCCTATTCATGAAGAGCACTTGTTAAAAATGAGCGCAATGGACACCCAAGTTCTCACTAGGCAGTGTTAGGAGAAGGCATATGCTTGGGAACGGCTAGACTCCCGTAATAGGAACGTGTTGCATGGATGGTAGAACTACATCTATATTCTCTACTGACTTGATGAGTATTAAATGTGATTGATTCTACAATACATGATGTAGCTCAGAATGTGATGGCCAACAATGGCTAACGGCCTTGCTTGGAATAGATTAGTATGCAAGCCTTGTGATTATTCGGGTTCCAAGTATGCATGCATCTATGGTGGGGTGGTTCATACGATTTACATCACGTTTCTAGGTCTAGTTTAAGTTTATTTCTGCAAAGGCATAATGGAATTTTATAATAATTTGCAAAAAAATGTTGCAGAAACTCAACCCTATAATTTAGGGCCTGACAGCTTCCATACTTCCATGGTACATGCACAATACACTCAAAAATATGCATACCAAAACCTAGATTCTCTGTTATGTGAACTGATAAGTTTAGCATCCTGCACTCACCAACTACCTTTGCATCAGTGTTGATGCACTCACTAAAAATTGTTGAATGAGTTACCTGGATACTGCACAAGAGCTTGAAATCCAGCAGCTTTTTCGAAGATAGCTATTTTCTGCACCGTACCAAAAGCAGAAAAAACCTGCAGCAACTCAACACTTAATCACATTCAGTGAACCTCTTGCCAATATAGCATCAAAAAGCTCACAGCTCAAACAGCACTGAAATCAAATTTGATCTTAAAAGAGCTTTCTATTGTAAAATGGTTTTACCGTATGTATAACATCAATGGTAACTGCATATTGCATGTTCTCTATCGATGCCAGTAAAACATTACTTTCAAGCTCCTTCCTTTTCCCATCTGGCCCAATACAAAAGTCCTGCAGCTAAATCCTTCATAAGCAAATTGGATATAGAACCAACTTCATATTCAAACTGTATTGATCTTTTAGATATACACACCTGAGCAATACCATTGATAGCTGAAGGTGCCACTGGCAAATTTGGATTCGTATAATCCCTGTAATGAAATGTTATTACATTGAATGAGAATACAGGCCTCTGTTGGACATTGGAATAGCAAGCACCAAAGCAAATGGACCTATTTATCTTGTTACACTTGATCTAGAGTCGGAGAATCATTCTATCTAGGATAGGATCTACGATGCTACTTAAACAGCAAGGCGATGATTAATCGACACACAATCTAGTTCATACGCCGATTGTTGAACTTCAGTTAATATAAACAACTGTGTGACACAAGCCCAATTTGTATAATCTTTTAAAATGACGAAAGGGTCACATTTCAAACTTTGAGGCATTACGAAAAAGTATCAACCAGGACTGCTCAACCATGCAATTTAGCACTGGGAGTATGTCCACACAAGAAAAGGGATGAGAAGGGAATGCCATGTCATACCTTGTAAGAAAACACATACGCACACAACCTGATATTGAAGGGATATACCAAAATAAAGGAGAAAATGATTCTGATTCAAAAGTTCAATGATCCTCATAATATATCACTTACTGTATGGTTAGTTGATAGTTGTATTTCAAGGTGGAAAAAGTGACATTTTGTTTCTCTAATAACTGCAATGCCATGAGCTTTTCCAGCGTTAAAATTAACATATTGGATCGCATGACCCAAGGCTTGATACTAACTTAGTAAGTTGTTTATGAAGGGCAACATTTCACAGATACAAAAGCTTATGCCACAATACCACAATGATCATGCACAAATCAAATCACAGTAGAAAGGAGAGCAATATCACATATCTTGAGTCGCTCATGGGAGGAGAAACATACCAATGTTCATTCATTGATTACTAGTGCCTCAAGTTTGGAACCCATCTATAGGTCTCCTAGGTCAGTGATAGGTCCACTAACCTAGCAAGTAGCCCGTGCTACACTCTGGCACCTCGAGGTACCCTTCAAAATAAGAAGCATTAATGACTTCATAATTATGGTGGGAGTGCATGGCCAATATAATAAAATGGACAATATACATCCATCAATTTAAATTTGATACACGGCAGGGAGTTCCATCACAAGAACCCTAGTTGCCCGTTCCATTTCGGAACGTGGGCAAAAAAAAAACATTTAAAAACGTAAATATGTAACAAAGGGCCCGTTCCAACCCAGGTTTCAGCAGATTGTGGTGGAGCATCTTAGCTGGAAAGTATCAAATGTCTCACCATCGTGCAAGCAAGGAACCAAAAGGTAAAACAGGCGGCAGTGGAGCAGCGAAGGCAGATAGGATTGGGGGACCATCTTATCAATTAACAATATTGAAGGAAAATAGGATCAAGGGGGTTGCAGATCAGGAGTAGAGGACCACTGCCAACCCATTTGATAATGCCACCAATGTCTGATGATATTATCAAGTATGCTTGGAGTTCTTTCGTCATGGATACTTTCGTGCCAATCATCCTTGTGGAATACATAAGGACGCGTATTTTCCAGTTTTTATCTTGGATCATGTTTAAAGTGTCGACAAGACTCTTGAGAAACAATCAGCCAGCCATGTCTGCTGCGATTAGCCTCTGTGTGGAGGCAAAGTATCATGATTCATAACAAAGCTAAGGATACAATAAATCATAATCTGGGAGTGTGCAGAACTGTAGTACTCTTTTGCTTAATATATTTCATAGTTGCCCGTTCCATAGATCGAGGCCAGCAGGTGTCCTGTTTTTTTAATAATAATAAAAAAAACATTCCGACCCAGTACGTTCCAGCCCAAGAGGGTCAGAACGGGTTTCTAAGGAAACAAAATCATTCTACTGATAAAGTAGTCACTAGTTTCAAACATTTCTCCTCTGTTGGGAACATACAATACTTAAGGGCATACATTTAAGCGCACATCTGATTGGTGCTCTTCAATAATCTATGAAAGAGATAGTTCATTGTTCATCAATTACAGTCATTTTTTCATCAATCCATCTTACAAAGGTGTTGCCCATACGTTGTTTCTACCTCTTCCATTAAGGTTGTGATCTTTATAAGCAGTTCCTTCGTGGGTTGTCTTCAGCTTCCTTTTGTCTCTAATCTTTGGGATCACAATATTCAGCAAAGTTGAAGTGATAAAACAAAAGTCATCTACTTCAAAACAAGTTGACACGCTGTGTTTCTTTGATTGTGCCTCTTTGTATCTTGTCTGTTTCCTTTGTCCTCTTTTGATTTGCATATGCACTTCTCTATAATTGGCTTGCCAAGTTTGATGCATGCCTTGCTACCAAGTTTATCATACTACTTACCACGATTCACCATTCTCCACAGTTATTACAATTACCTTCATTCATGTCTATCTTTTCTTCAAATGGTCCTATTTTTGTTGTCTTTCCTACTGCTTTAGACCTCCGTGGTTTAGACCTCCGTGATGCTGGAAATGAGACTCAAGTATCAGATTTTGTTGTAGCAGAGTTTCAGGTGCATACTCTTCTCATGGGTGGCAGCAATGTATAAGAGCCAGTTCTTTTGTAACTATAATCCTATATAAATCCGACTTGACCATTACCCGCACTACGCTATCTAATCACTCCTCTCTATGTTTCCACCCAGGCTCAATTATGAAGCAGTAGCTTCAACTACCTATCCTACCCCTTGTTGCCCACAATAATCGTGTTAGAAAGTGTCAAGGCTATAGGACTTGCACAACACTCTAGGAACACAAATGGACGGGTAGCTCAATGGTAGAGCACCCCACCGGAATGGGGGAGGTGCTAGGTTCAATCGACCACACACACCAAGTGTAACAGATTTTGACATGGTATCAGAGCAGGCTATTTGATAATAAGAGAGAGAGATTGTTTGCAGGGTTGCAAGAAGATTAATTCGAGGAGCTGAAGCTGCATGTGGAGTCAACGTTGTTAGGAAGACAACAGGAATCTTCTAGGAGAAGATTGGAGGGAAGTTATTGGCTGTTTACAGATTGATATGTTAGAGCTTTGCTCAATTCTCCTATAATCTGATTTCTCTTTAATCTCTATGCTTGGTTTGTGTGAGTGCTAGTAGGACTAGTAACTCTATCTAGAATTTGTATCACAAATTCTGACATGGTATGAGAACCATGGTTGTGGGTGTGGTCTAGGAGGGCGGTAGCTAAAAAGGGCTATGCCTTGAGGGGGAGTGTTAAAAAGTGTCAAGGCTATAGCCCTTGCACAACACTCTAGGAACCCAAATGGACGGGTAGCTCAATGGTAGAGCACCCCACCGCAATGGGGGAGGTCCTAGGTTCAATCCCTAGCCCGAATTGCTAGCCCGACCACACACACCAAGTGTGAAACCTTTTCACATCTGATACCATGTCAGAATTTGTGATACAAATTCTAGATGGAGTTACTAGTCCTACTAGCACTCACACAACCAAGCATAGAGATTATAGAGAAATCAAATTATAGGAGAATTGAGAAAGCTCTAACATATTGGAATTATCTTGTGGTCGAGCGCCAGCCTACATATATAGTTTCTCTAAACTACGTAAAAGGCCAAGAGCCTAAAGCAAATAGCAAAAGAGCAAAAGCTAATTGCTAATAATACTACCTATATTGGGTAAATACCCAAGGTGAATTTCTAAGTACTAAAATAGATCCTAATCTAGTATTAGTGCGCCCACCTACATGCATAAGCAATAAAAAAATGAATTTACTATAAATAGTAAAGGCCCCTATAATAGCACGCAGGCATGGCCAAACACGTTAATTCCTAACAGTGGCTACCAACGAAGCACTTTTTATCACATTGGATGAGCAACTAGTGGAAATAGGTTTTCCTCTTATGCATAGTTGGGAGTACTCTTCACAAGACCCACCTTCAGCATGAGCTACGTGGCTACCAGTCGATTGGGAAAAAGAATCCTCCCTAATCAACATGGACCAGTTTTGCTTCAAGAGACATACATGGGATGCAAAGACCAAGACTCATCTTTTTGACACTCTAGTCAATCTCAAAACTATGTATACGGTAGAGGCATAGTGTGTTAGGTCAAGCTTGTCACAGTCTTCAGCATACTTTGAGACAACTCTATGTTTCCTCACATCTGTTGCAAGTGGAGGCAAGTCACTTCCACGAGAACCTCAGGAAGACGACATTTGCCAGATGCGTACAATGGGAGATGTTGAGACACCCGAGCGATTTGTTTGACTTGCCCAATCTAATATAAGATCATAGGGAGATATTATTGCCTCATTTAGAATCAGCCAGTTACTCTTCACTCCTTGATATTACACAAGGAACAAAGATATTGCCTTGATGATATCAGAAATGTTTCTCGAATTTTAAACTGGCACATAAATCAACTTAAGCTTCTCAAAATTGACATTTTCTATGCCCATCACAAGAAGTGCATGTCTAAGGGATGTTGATATATATGTTGCAAGGTCAAACCATGATTTTTGATATTCAATATGATACTTCACAAAAATGTGTATATACATTGTGCAATAGCATGTGTAAAACATAAAATATATGGGTGGGTGTATGATGTCCTATGTGAGTCTCCTTGACTTAGATCATCTTTTTTGAAGTTGAAGATTCAAGACGTCCTAAGCCCATTTTTTCTAGAGTTAAAGGCTAAAGTTATTTCAAGATCCAAAAAGAGCATATTTTCATCAAGATTCAAAAAATCCAAATGTTTTCAAAGGTTTAATTAGAGCAAAATGTGAAGCCTACTTAAATTTTCAAGAAAATTTTGCTTCTATTGCTATGATTCTCAACATCAAAACATAAAAGACTTGTTGGCAACGGAGCGCAATTATGTAGCAAAACTAAAAACATTGTTGTAAATTGGATTACTATTGAAAAAAAAATTATCAATTGTGAAATTCCAAATATTGTCAATTAGTGGTGATTTGAAGCATTCTTTCTTCTATAATAAATGAATGTTAGAACCTTTCTCAAATCATTGAACTAGTTACTTCCTTTCATGAGCATCGAAATGGTTCACAAATCACTATCACCATTTTCCAAAAAGTTCAACATTCTGGGAAGCACTTTGTAAAGAGAACAACGACATCCTTAATTAATATGTTGCACAATCCATGGAACGAGGTAGAAGGATGTAGGATTTATTGATTGTAGGTATGAAATAAAATAGTTTTCCACTTGTGAAGAGGCCATTGGCTATCTATGTCCTTTTTGAACCTCGACATTCGTCAATCTCATATGCCAGTTCAAAAAGGAGTTGTATGCACGTGAATCAGCTGAGATAACTAGGACTATACAATTTAGGGAGACAAAAGTTATCAACGTAAAAATTTTACACAACTAGAACATGGGATACCTAATACTTTAAACTTTAACAATTCTTGTGGCAATAGAAACAGAAACTAGATGTTAACATGTACATGTTAGATGAAGCATAATGCTTACAACTAGCAATTTGTCAAGGCCTTGGAAATTGTGGTCTTTGTTTCTAAGGAGTTAAATATTTTATCTAAAGACGTTCCATCTCAAGCAAGCACTTTCAAAATTGAGACCTTCCCCGAAGCGGAGAATTTGAAAGAACCCATAAAGCCTTCGCAAGAGTATGCATCTAATTTACGTTTAAGGTGGACTTGTAGTCTTGAACTTTGTCCACCCACAAAGTCTTAGACCATCAACTCCATAATGCATGGGACTGATTGAATCCCATTCACATCTTTACAATTACAAGTATTTCAATTTCAGTTTACTAAGTAGTAAGTACTAGTTGCTCAAAATCACGTTTACAAACTGTGATTCAGCAATCACAACTGAAGTTGTGATTGCAAAATGATGGCAGAAATCAACATCCAAAACTCTGAAGTAACTGGACTCAGGAAATCAGAAAATTGCTAGTCAGCTGAATCTCAGGAAATCACGGATGAAATATTGTCAACCTTGATTATAGGGAACTCGTGATATTAGAGCTTGTGATCATATTTTCCCAGGCGTGAACTTTTAAAAGTTGTTGATCATCACTATAATAGTTTGAGCATGAGCAAGGTTATTATGGATTGCAAAGTATAGCATGTTTATCGACAGTTTCAGATGATATAGCACATTCAAACATAGGAAAGCCCATTGTGGGGACCATGATGACATAGCTTCAATCGTTCAAACCTCAAGTAAGAGAACTTGATCCTAACAGTACCCAACAATGAAGAGCAACAAAAAAAAAAATCGAATTTGGGGTAAGTCGCACAAGAGCCCTAACCTGCTTCGATGACTCTGGAATTTGACCTGAAGATCAGTATGAGCTGAAAACGATATCCTCAAGTGGCAAGTTTCAACGTGTTCAGGGAGTAAATACCTGCAATTCAAAGATGATACACCTGACAGTGAATTACCTTCTACTCTTGCCAGCCATATCTCTAATTTGAAATGGTCATGTCCAATCTACAGTGCATGTACTACCATGACTATGTGCTACCTTGGTATGCTCCGCCCATCAAGGGCATTTCTAGCAGCAGATGCTGTGGTTGCATCAGTAAACTGCACCAGAGCCTGAAAATTGAACCATGTTAAAAAAAAGTGCAAGAAGTAAAAAATGAGAGGCGGCAAGTTCAACAGGGAGAGCAAAGTGAAAAACCACATCCAACACCAAGCATCACTGCACACCTGAAAACCAGCAGTCTTCTCAAAAGTGGCAATCTTGTGCACAAATCCAAAGGCAGAGAAAACCTGCAAGTGATATTGAATCAAAAAGAAACGCTTAAGATTATCATTATCAAACATGCAGGTTGAAAGTAATGCCAAATACCAGAGCTCATCTGACACATAAACACAAATCTCTCTCTCTCTCTCTCTCTCTCTCTCTCTCTCTCTCACACACACACACACACACACCTAAGGGTGTGCATTCCAAAAATAGAGAGGGTGCACAGTCCAGTTTATATTGAAATTTCAGCATCAAGTTGAACTCAGTATGGGAAAACAAACTCCTTAAGAAAAGATAGAAAAAAAGTATTTGAACCATGAGTGCAAGGACTAACAGCATGTTCACTTAATGTTAAATGATCGAATGACCAACTTATTAACATAGAAATGCCCGAGACAGGCAAGCCATATCCATACATATATACCCATCTCTTCTTTGTTCATCCTAAACGAGGCAAAGGCATCCTCGCATACAGGTAAATGACCAGATGACCCACTTATTAAAATAGAAATGCCAGAGACAAGAAACCCATATCCACAAATCCAAACACATCCCTTCTCTATTTGTACTAAACTCTTCCTTTCCTGATATCAACAAAAGAACAGCAGAGAAAAAATGCACGCATACCAACTACAGAAATGTAGTTTGCAAGATATACATGGCGCCCATGCCTACAAATCATAAAAGCTGGAAACAATTATTAACTTCTAGACATGGGGCAAAACAAAAAGCCAACAAAACCATCTTTAAGATATAATCTTGCATAATTTACAGTGTTATCTGTTCCCACACATGAACCAAATACTATAGTGCAAGCCTTTAAAGGTTCCTAAATTATAAAAACATAACTCCTAAAATGACAACCACAAGCACAAAAGGTTGAGGGCTAAAGCTAGAGATCTCAGAGATGAATACATATCAATCTCAAGACATGAGGTGGATAGGGTTAAGAGTAGGTCAAAAGGTAAGTGCGGGCGAAGGAAAGGAAAACAAACACACATGCGCCTTCTCCAATGCAGCAGGCTGTCATCGAGATTGCGGCCATCACATGGACCTGTTGATCCATGTAGCTTTCCATCAATCACCCAAACTATGCATCAAAGACAACCCATTAAGTAGTTGATTTTGAATGATAAAAAGATTGCATTGCAAAGTGTTTAAAACAATGGCTTCCACAAGATTACGTCAATTGTTTTTGGGAATGTACCACCAACTTGGCTGCCGCATCCTTCAAGCAATCTTCCTATAAGATTTGGGAACATGGCTTACCAGGTGTAATACGTCAATGCTCACATCTCCTGCTTCTATGCCCTCAAAAGTCACCAGAAGAACATTGCCAGCTACATCTCCGGTCGTTTTTCCATTCACAATCTCCTGTCTATTAGAGTACTGTAAGTAAACAGTTTTTCCTCGAACTTGTGCTGGTTCGGATGACGTCGCAAAGTAGGAGACCATTGAAATGGCCTGGTTAAGGTCAGCCTGCAAAACAGAAAAGAAAACATTATAATAGCTGCAATTATACAAGCCAAAATTGCATAAAATTTAAGATCAAATACACAAGTATTCCACCAACATGGAAGTCATGAAGAAGCAAAGCAAGCTGATTTAAGAAGAAAGAAAAATATCTACTTGTGAAATTAAAATATAACCAATTTCACAAACTTATATAGAGAAGTCAGTGATGTCATAAGGTAAAGCTGATTTAAGAAGAAAGAAAAGTATGTGTTACTCACGAATTCTACAAATGCTTGGTTGCGATTGGCGCCCACATTGCACTTTGTGTTCACAATCTTGCCAAATGGTTTGCCCAGCTCTATCAGCTCCTCTTCAGTGCACTCCCACGGCAAATTCCTTACATGAAGAACTTTTGAGGGAGGTTGGGTGTATCTAAACTGGGGTTGACTAGAAGCTGAGTTCATTGTTAATTTTGGTGCTTTCTTAATCTACAAACACATGTGCAGACCGACACCTGCGCTAGAAACCTTCAATATCCTCTCTGCCTGTTATAACTTGTACCCACAGAAGCTAACTGAAGGATTCTACGTCCCCTTATTTCTGACTGCAATACAATTTGTACATGTATGGACACGGACAAGAACACAAACGCAGATGCACAAAAGCACGCTCCCACACTTTGGATCTTCAATCTCCTGTCTGTCTGCTATTATGCATACCTGCAAAAATTAAACTTAAGAATCAGAAACGTGTCTTGGCCGGCCATGCATCCCCTTATCTCTACGTGCAATACAGTTTGTAAACACGCACACCCACAGCACAGTCAGACGCTTTGTGTTTGTGCTCGCAGTATCAAAACTCAAGAATCGGCACCAGGTCTCGCCCCATTGGCCACCCCCTTATCTCACCCTCCAATACAGTTTGAACAAGAGTTTTGCTACTACTGAGAATATATGCGATGCTTATCAACCATAGTCCATCTCAAAACCCTAAAGGTACATTACTTCTCCCAAAATAATCTTTCTTATGTCATGACACAACAAAACCCTAACAACACAATCCCTGAATTCTCGTGCCAAAGAATCCTTCTAGGACCGCCCTAAATATGAACAACGTCTTCATCAATCCTGTCTTTGCACTCCAAAATCGATCAACCTACAGCATCGAAGGCACGATAACACTAACAACACACATTCTGTTATGCCTCAACTATGAGCACCACCTTCATTAATTCTGTTAATGATAAGCGCAAAGGCCTACATCATCGAACGGACCAAACGACAGATAGGAACTTAGTGGTATCAAAAAGAACCTCAAAATGTAGCGATTTCAGGCAGAAATAGACGTTTTTCAGAGACATTTGCCCTCTTGATCAAACCCTAATCACCCTCAACTGCCACACAAGCCACCAAAAACCAAATGAAAGATGAAATACCTGGAAGAAGCGGATCTGGGCGATGAATGAAAGGAAGAATCGATCCGCCTGCTGCTGCTCGTCACCTGCGGCATGAATGGATATGGCGATGCAGCTCCAGCATAAGAGAAGGAACAGGTTCTTCCTCCTTTTCGTTTCTTTTAGCCTTTTTATTTTATTTTCCTTTGTGAGCCTAGTCACATGGCTTCCATTCCTTTTGGGACAAGTGACCTCATAATATTTGGGGCAAGCTTTAAGTGGCCATATGGAGAGAGAGCCCCCGCGGCGTTTATAGACACTTCACCATTTGGCCCCCTCGCATCCTCGGTCATGCATTCTTGTTCTGACCTCTCCCTCTTGGAGTTAAACTCGCTTTAGCATTAGTCTCCTACCAACCTAAATGTGTGGGGCCAAGGCACCTCGGTGCATGTAATATAGCAACGTCCGTTGGACCTTTTTTGAGAATTTTCAAGAGGACGGGTTGTATGGGGCAACACCAATGTCCCCCAAGAAGGGCATCAAAGGACTAAAACCCATCAACCATGGCACTACAGTTATGCACCATTCTATGGGTGGGGTAATTTGAAAATCCTTGCTAACTTAGCCCACTCGTTCTCACATTTGATCCTAGATTCCACCACTGATGTGAGAGCAAGGCCTAGCATCATGTTTGATAAATGGTGGAGGGTGTGAGCGACCCCAATGACTTTGTGCATTAGTCTTAATGGATAACAACAAAGTGTGATGTTGTTGGCCTTGCATTGGAAAACAAAAGCTTAGAACTCTTTCAAACTAGTGGCATCTCAACTTCCCTAGGCCTTGTTTAGTTCTAGAATTGTGCTTTATGATGGTTGTTGGTCAGCTACTTGTGATTTTGCCCTTTAGCTACTCGTGATATGCCCTTTAGGTTGCCTAACTTGTCAAGCAATAAAGCAAGCTCTAAAAACTATATTGTCAAATAAGCAACAAAAAGTGAGGCCAAAAACTATGTTTCGGTTGCTCTACATGGTGAGACGAAATGCCAACATAGTGGCAAGTAAAGCATTATTTGAATTTTTGCCAATTCTATCTGTAAAAAGGGGGAGGAGGGGAGGGGGTCCTTCATTTAAATATCCACCAATGTATGCCACACATTGGGCATAACAACTTCTTGCTGGATGTAGTTCGAAAAGGGCCTTGGTGAACTAAATGCATGTGTCCTATTTCAAAAAACATTTTTTAAGTGATTTTTGTAGCTTTGCCTTGAAAATGCAAGGATATGTGTTCAAATGGCTCAAAGAAGTTTGTGAAAAAAAATCAATGTTATAGGATGCCCTTGATTTTGGCAATTTACTTCAATGAATTCTAGGAGCTTTAAAATTGTGGCCTTTAGTCATTATACGAGCATGCAACAATTTTACTTTATGCATGAGAAAAGAGTTTGTGATTCAAATAGTTAGAACATTGATGAGCATGGATTTCTTTATGCATGACAAAATATTCTACAATGTGGTGCACAATCAAAATATATAGGGTGTTTAAGTTTTGGTCCTTCATCATTATAGGAGCATTCACTCGTTCTACATGTGGATGAGAGTACTTTTGTTTTGCTTTTCTCTCTCACACACTTACCTGGACATTGATTTGTCTGTTGAAGAAGTTTCACTAAGAAATAGCATGAACACAATCATAGGAAGATTCCAAGTAAGCTATGTAGATTTGTTCACCAACGTGGCTTGCATTTACTTTTAGTACATCAGTGCTTATCAACGCATTAGAATATCCATTGTAAGCTTTGTAGGCCAAAAGGAGCTATTAGCCTTAAGAACAAGGCGGTTCCCTCTTTAGGCCCTTCAAAGTAATTAAGAAGGATAATAGGCCAATAAGGGCCCAATGTAGACTAATTAATACTTAACAAGGGCTAACTATCCCTCAAGATAGTTATGTTTAGTTAAGTAAGAGCATTGTCATATAACTATGGAAGAGACATCAACTTTTGAATCTTTTGGCTCATTTACAAGTGAGAGCTTCCAGCTTCCTCCTTGTGAATGTGAGCTATTGGGATTTCCATTGCTAGGTCTCATGTGCCTCATCTACATGAATTCATGCTCATTTCCATTGCTATGTACTCATTCTTTCATGCTAATGTGATTCTATGGAGATCCTTGTGTTTCTAGTTTTTTATGGATATGCTATCTTGAGTGCTTTGTATTTTTCTTGCTCTTAGCTTTACTTCCATTGTAATAGCTATTAGTTTGGATTTGGCACATGACATGCATGGCCACGTAAATACTCTAAATAGCATGCCAACATAGCTTGCATGGTTGTGAGCATATTTCTTACAGCATGCAAAGCTTGTGTGAATTGATTTGTTGGGTGTCACTAGATCAATACCTCATCAATCTATAGACTTGCATGGGTGGATACACAGAAATGGGTAGTGGGTCATTGTGCATGAGAATGTAGGTCATTCTTTTGTGTTAGTCATGCATGGGAGGTTGAGATCTTATGGCCTCGTGTTGCTTAGAATTGTGCATGTAGAAAATCCTAGTCAGCGAGATGGAGCTTGTCTCTTTATAGAATACTCCCACAACTATTTATTCCTGTCGGAAATGGGTGGGTAAGGGAATGCGGAAACTTCCTACTTCCAATGCATGACTACGCCTATCAAAAAAATTGAACAAAGCAGTAGTGATGGAAATCACGTTCAATCTAACTTTCGCTAGATACTAAGTGATAACGTAGCCAAACATAAAGTATTGAATTCTCAGACAATTTCTATCAATTACAAAAGCAATACAGAGATGCATGCATTCTGACACAAACTGAACGCAATAAGAATATAGTATTGATTCAGAAAAACAAGATCAGATGCTAATGAGTGCAAGACAATAGTGGACAGAAACCGCGCACTCTAAAGTTGTCTCTAAGTAACTAAGAATAAGTATGAAATAAGCAACTATGCTAATAAGCAATAGTGCAATAGCAACTCTAAAATAGATCTCTACAAGACTGAGCTATAATGCTCAAGAGAGTTCAAGCTTGAAAGCTTGATAGAGAGCTAACAACAATACTTTCTGATTGTGAACGATCTGCTTGATGAGAGCGCAGGAAGCGTCATGTAATAACACTCAACTCCTTCACAATTCACAATGTTGATTGACTTGAAAAGAGATGTATGAACAGCTGATTCATACTAAGCAATTAGGTCGTCAAATGCGATTGCTAGTTGGCTGAAGTCTGCTGGCATTCATCCAGTTCTTCTCAGAAGTTACTTGCTGATAAGCGGTGACAGTTGGCCGTAAACAGTCTGTCTGCATAAATGAACATAAACTGTCATTCTGCATAAATGAATGTAAACTACCATAGGCGAAAAATGCAACACTGCATTTTTACTCGTGATTTCTGACAGGCAAAAAATGCGAAAATGACAACACTGTATTTTTGCACGTAATTCTTGATAGGCAAAAAATACGAACAAGACGACACTACTTTTTACACGCAATTCCTAACAGGCGAAAAATATGAAAAAGTCGACACTGCATTTTTACACAAGATTCCTGACAAGCGACACTATTGGGTTTGTAGAGAGAGAAAATGCGACACTCTTGTCAAACTTTGTGTATTTTTGTAGACTGTGTAAAAACACTTGTAAATCTGCAAACTATATAAAGACACGAAAAAATCAGCAGAATTGGATAAACAGTTGGATGAATATTAAAAAACCGATTAGTCGATTAGTAGGAAATAGAGTAATCCAACACTTCCCCTTAATCCGAATCCATGAATGTCTTGACCTTTAAACTTAGTTTTGCACAAAACCTTCTGTGTGCATCCAAGCTTAATGCTTTCATACAAATATTTGTTGTCGTATCTTACATTCGACAGTACTACAATCTGACCTCTTCGCTGAAAACTTTGCTTCTGACATAATGATACTTCAATGTGCTTACTCCTAGAACTAAATCTAGGGTTGGTTGATAAGGCAATGGCACTTTGATTATCACAAAATAATAATGTCGGAGCAAATTGATTCAGACTGATATCTAAAAGTAAGTTTCTCAATCAAACTGCTTTGTAACTTGTGAGACTACGATATACTCTGATTCAGTGGAAGATAGAGCTATCGAAGATTGCTTGTGATTGTTCCAAAAAATTGGACCATTGTTGAGGAAAAATATAATTTCGGAAGTGAATTTACGAGTGTCTACATCTCCTGTCATCTCATGTAGCTCCTCCAAAAGCCTTTTAAGCCAAATAACCCTTTGTTGTTGTTGTCATAACTTTATACTCGGATTCTGTTGATGAAAGAGAGATGGTATCTTGCTTTTTGGAAAGCCAAGCTATAGCTCCTCCACATAAGAACGTAGCAAATGCACTTATGGATTTTCTATCCATCTTGTCACCTACAAAACTTGAGTCCAAATATGCTCTTAAACAAATATTAGTCCTTTCATAAACTATGCCAAAGTCTTTTGTAGCCGTGATTTTCCATTAGTGCATAAACTCTACTTGCATAGCTTTCCTCCAATATTGAGACTTATTTGCTTTCTCAAAACTAGTTGGTTCTTCAAGCATAGTAGTCAAGAAAGTATAAGAGTTGAGTAGTAAAGAAATCTTCCCTTTGCTCCCCTTTGTCACTATAAGTGAGCCTTGATGGCTCAATCCTTGTCCTTGTTGATCTTCTTGGCACCCTTGGACTTTGAGTAAGTTCCACTTGGTCTTCATCTTCATGAAGCTCCTCCTCGGCCATAGCATGATCCTTGACAAGTTGAGTGTTGTTGGAAGTTACCTTTCCTTTGGCTTGGAGAGATTTATCAAAAAGTACATCTCTACTTACAACAACTTTCTTGGTAATAGGGTCAAATATCCTATAAGCTTTCTTACTTTCACTATAACCAACAAAGATGACTTTGAAAGAAGTGGCATCTTCCTTTTTCCTTGTCTCTAAAGGAATATGTACATAACAAGTACATCCAAAAACTTTCAAATCACTAAGATTTGGCATTTTGCCAAACAATACTTCATAAGGTGTAAGTCCTTCAATGGCACTATTAGTCATTCTATTACATAGAAAGTTTGCACATAAAATAGCTTCTCCCCAAAATGAAATAGGAAGTGATGCATCTAATTTCAAAGCTTTAGCACACTCACATAGTGTCCTATTCTTTCTCTCAACTACTCCATTTTGTTGTGGAGTATATGTGCAAGTAAACTCTCTCCTAATGCCATTAGTTTCACAAAACTCTTTCATCCTATTGGAGATGTACTCCCCTCCATTATCACTTCTTAATACTTTCAAGCTAGTATTAAGTTGCTTTTCCACAAGATTTTTGAACTTTACAAAGGACTCAAAAACTTCACTTCTCTTAGACAAGAGATAAACCCAAGAGTATCTTGATCTATTATCAATAAAAGTGACATACATAAGAGCTCCACCATTTGATTCATGTGAAAATGAATGAACATCCGAGTGTATAAGGTCCAGAGGAGAGTTAGATCTTGTCAAAGATCTCTTGAAAGGTAGCTTATGAGATTTGGAAAGTCCACAAGCTTCACAAAGCTTGCCACACTTGGATATGATTTTGGAAAGTCCACTTGCTAGCTCCTTTGTCACCATGGTCTCCATAACTTTGTAGTAAGGATGGCCTAACCTTTTGTGCCATAATTTCACTTGAGCTCCTCCCTTGCCATGTTCACACTTCCAACCATCACATTAGCATCCAATTTGAATAACCTCCCTTGCTTGAAACCACTAGCAATACATTTTTCATCTTTCAAGATAGAACATGCTCCATGCTTGATCCATAAGTTGTCCTACACTCAACAAGTTCTTTGTAATTGAAGGTACATAAGAACATTGTCTAGATCTACTTTTTTAGATGATCCTAGACATAAAGGAATGTATCCAACACCTACAATCTCACATTCTTGATCACTTGCAGTGAAGATAAATCTCTTAGAACTATTGTAAGAAAGTAGATTAGAAAAGTAGTCTTTTTGGTGAGTCATGTGAGAGCTTGCCCCACTATCAATCCACCAAGTGTCTTGATTAGATGTTTGTGGTGAGGATACCATCAAAGATAGATTGCCTTCTTCCTCCTCCTCCTCAAGCACAAGACTGCCTTGATTGTCCTTCTCTTGGGCATTCTTCTTCTTGTAGCACTCGGATGCAAAATGTCTCTTTTTTTCACAAAAGAAACACTTTAGCTTCTTCTTGTCCTTCTTGCTCTTGCCTTTGGAACTTGATACTCCAACTTTGCTCTCCATCTCCATGGCAGCTTGAGTCTTCTTGGATGAAAATTTTTTCTTCTTGCCTTTCAAGGAAAAGTTAGCTTTTTCATCACCATCATTCAAAGATAAGGAACTCATCCTACTTTTGATATGAAGCATTCTACTCTCCTCACTTACAAGCACACTTTGAAGTTTTTCAATACTAGGAAGTGAATCTTGAATAGCAAAGGTTTGAACAAGATTGGAATAATCGTCTCCTAATCCATTCAAAATGATTTGAACTAATTCATCATCTTTGATTTTATCATCTATAGAAGACAACTCCTTATTCAAAGATTTGATCCTAAAGACATAATTTTGGGCACTTTCACTACTTCCTTTCATGCTTTGAAGGATTTGATTCCTAATCATGAGTATCCTTGAAGTATCCTTGGGACTCCATTCGAACTATCCAAGTAGCATAATTAGTGGATGTAAGCCTTTCACTAGCTTCAAGCAAAAAACCACCCATTGATGTCATTTTTTAATGTGAAAAAACACTAGAAACTCTTATGGTTTCTCTAAGAGATCTGAACCTATAGTCTTCTAGCAATTAGAAAGCTTATAGACATAGTCCTATCACTCATGAACCAATCTAGAATGATGTAAATTTAGATTCTAGTCTCAAACTTGCAAAATCACTCCTTAATGTATAATTTTTAGCAATATCTCTCTTCAACTTTAACATGCACTCAGAAAAAATCATTTAATGCTCCTAATTCAAGCTTCAATTTTAATTTTTTGGCTGATCTAATCCAAGAACTAATCAAGGAATTTGATTTTCTATTAAAAATGTTTGATTTTGCACTAAAAATCTCAACTTGGGTGTGTGAGTCAAATTGTACAAATTTTTGAATTTTCTTAGCCAAAATCTGAGCTGTACGGTCTCACACATGTCAAAAGTGTTCCTACAGCCCACAACAAGTTCTGGTCCAAAATTTTTGAAAATACCTATCAAATCCAACTCGCTACACAAAAATTAGCTAGTTTTCAAAAACTTGCTAATTTTGGCTTTGATTTGGATCAACCCTATCAATTTCAATAAAACCTCTTGTACTTGGATCTGATACCATGTAGAAAAAGTACAAAATAGAACAAGAGTGGATCCTAATCTGATCCTCAAGAGGGATTGGATGTTAGATTTACTTGATCTATCAATCTACATAAGATTAAGATCAATCTAGATCAATTCTAGACATAAAAACCTAACAAGAACAATCATTAATTAAGGTAAATGTACTTGCTAGTTTCACACGTGTGAAACCCTGTTAGAGTATGGACTCCAACCTGAAAACAAAATACACTATGATAGAACCTCAAAACAATCAAAACAGACGTAAACAAATAAAGAGAATTACACAAAATTGCTTCCAAAATCAAGATTGATGTTTCATGTTGATTGTGGCCAAATATGCCTCTATATATACACTTTTTGGAGCTTGAGGTATTGATCATGCATCAGATCTCACACGTGTGAGGATGCTTTGTCATCATCATGCAAATTTGACACTTGGTTCAAATTTTTTATTTTGAGCATTTTTGGTCCAATTTCCTACTATATGGAGATCTTCATGAAAATCTTCTAGAAGCAAAAACTCACATACTTCAAATTTTTCCACACGTGTGAGCTGTCCTCTACACATGGGATGTGACACCTATCCAAAGTATTTGGCTCATGCAATCAATAGATTGATGTCATGTGTCATATATCTAGAAAACTAGTTTTTGGCCTTTTTAGCCACTAGAACTTAAATTAAATCATATATACAACATATATGATTCTGGTACATGACAAGTACACTAATTTCACACGTGGGAACAGGCGCCACACACGTGTGTTTATCCTATATACAAGATTTTGGCCTCTACCAAGCATGATTTTTGCATTTTCACAGAAAATCCGCGGAATTGGATAAACAGTTGGATGAAGATTAAAAACCAATTAGTCGATTAGTAGGAAGGAGAATAATCCAACATTGTCATGTGAGATGAGGCTCCACTATCAATCCACCATCATTTCCATCTATATTTGCAAGCAAACTTGAAGTCATAATAAGAGTTTCACAAATGTTATGCTCTTCTTCATCTATTGCTAGATTTTCTTGCCTCTCACCTTGCTCTCTTTTCTTCTTATGACATTCATTAGCAAAATGACCTTTATTCCCACAATAAAAGCACTTGAACTTTGACTTATCTTTCTTAGTAGAAGAGGAAGAGGAAGAGTGATCATCATGATCCAAGTTACCACCTTTGGACCATTTTCCTTTGCCTTTACCTTTGCCTTTGACTTTGCCTTTGCCTTTTGTAAAGAAAGCCTCTTCACCTCCACGTTGCACGGATGCACCATCAAACTTTGATTGCAACCTATGTTCTTCAGCCAATAAGATTTCTTGCAAGTCAACCACACATGGCAAGACTCTTGGAATGCCAAACTTTGCACAGGGTTAGCATGTTCATCTAACAAACCATTCAACATAACTTGGAGTATTTCACCATCTTTTATGCTTTCATCAATGCATGCTAGACCATCACTTAAGGACTTAACCCTCAAGACAAATGCATGAGAACTTTCTCCCTCTGTTTGTCTACTAGAAAATATTTGCCTCCTTAGGGTCAATACCCTAGATGTGGACTTTGATTCAAAGAGCTTCTTCAAGGCATTCCATGCATCACTTGCACTTTGACACTTACCAACTTCCTTGAGAAGTTCATTGGTAACATTCATTTTAATGATATGAAGAGCCCTTTAGCCTTCTTATCAAACCTTTGTGGCTCTTGAACTGTGGGTGGTCTCTCTTCAGTTCCTGCAACTATGTCTATGAGTCCATTCAACTCGAGTAAGGACTCCATCCTCACTTTCTAGGTAGAGTAGTTTGATGAACTCAACCTATCATTAGTTTCTAACATGATCCCACCATTGGAAGCCATGAATATAATGATTTTTCAGCTTTTAGGTTCTGTCCTAATGCACCTAGCGCTCACTTTTCTCTCAACAAATGATGGATAAGGATATCTCAGAAGATCTAGGACCCTAAAACACTTCTATCTTGAACCTAGCTGGTTTCCAAGTGTAGAAAGGAAGATTGAGACAATGTAATGCTTTGCACACACTAAGAATGGATTACAAACTCAAACCAGCTTGAATGCACTCTTTCTTAAGCTCTCAAACTTTCCAGCAAGTGACCAAATCAAGTTATATTGTGAAGAGTTACTTGCATTCTTAGAAAATACACAAGACTAATAGGCCGCCAAGAATACCTAGAATGTAACAAACTTGATCAACATATGATCAACACAAGAAGATATTGATTCAACCTATAAAACCACAAGTAAACCACACTTCTAAAAGTTTATAAGCTCCAGCAAGTAATAAATACAAGCTTTAGAGGTGAATGAAAGAGCACACTTAGTGAATCACAAGACTAGCTTCACTAGCTTGTGAAATCTTGATGTTTAGATGTAGACCTCAGATCGCATGAGAATGTTCCTCAACCTGTTAAGAACCTGAAAACACATTCGCATAATGGTTAAAACCTTCCAGCAAATGCTCCAATCAAATTACATAAGGAGTGCTACTTACATGCTCGACAAAGTACACCAAAATTTATTCCAAAATTGATGACAATCTTTACAATATTCTCTTCACAATGGAGCTTACAATATGTTCACCCAAAAAGAGATCTTTCATCCAGATGAGAGCTTTGCTCAACCTTTAGGAGAATTATAAACTCACTCAAAACAGCATTTTTTATTCATTTAAGGAGAAGGTTCATCCACTTAAGGAGAGTGTTCATCCAAAAAATGGAGATTGTCAACAATAGAATGAAAAGAACATTGTCAGTATTGAATATGCACAAGCCTCACAATCAAAAAATGATTAGATGTGATGATCTGATCCAAAATAGCTTCTTCTCAGCCTATGATCTTCAAAAGACCTGAAATATGCTTTTGATCCACAAGTTCAACTCACAAAACAAAGGTTAGTAAGAATTGATCAACAATGCAATGCATAATCATGCTAGAGCTGATCAAATATCCAAATATCACCATAAATGGAAACCTTACTAGAAATAACAATCAATTAACTCTGATACCATGTGAAAAAAGTGGATCTTGAATGGTTCCAAACTCCCAAAATACTTGGCTAAGATCTTCGCACAACAAGCTACAAAAGCTAGAAATGGCAAAGCATCCTAATGCTACCTTTGATACACATGAACTTGACAAAGCATTCAAGAGACAAAAGAAGCTAATAAAAGTTACTGATGGCGGCCAAAAATAATAACAAATAGGGCACCCAACAACAGCCTGCCTCTTTTAAACCTCTTAAGATCATACACAAAAGCTTGAAGACAATACACAAGACAATGCTCTCAATGGAGGAAGAAACAATGACAATGATCTATTGATCTCAATGAACCATACAATAGGTTTCTCCAACCTGTTCTCCACAGATTTTAGTCTAATATAGGTGAGAGAGAAGACTCTCTATCCTCTCTCTAGAGCTTATGGCCCAATTTTAGGGCACCAATAGCCTAAAATAGCCAATTTCGACCTATATGTCCAAATAACATGATTTTGGTGTCATTTCGAAGGTCCTAAAGTTTGAGACTTCTTCGATATGAAATATATACTAAAATAAAATTATCTAGGCCTCTTTCACACGTGTGAAAGGTTAGATCCAAAACTATGTGCCAAAAATACCAAATTTGGCCTAAAACTAGCTAGGAAATGTGACAATTTTCACACACTGTCACAGGTAAGGGAATCTCAACTATAACCTTGATTTTAGAAGGGTCAGTAGAGATACCATCCTTTGATATGATATGTCTGAGTACAATCCCATGGGTTATCCAGATTTGCACTTCTCAGGGTTTAGTGATTTTCCGAACTGTCGACACCGAATGAAGATCTTTTCAAGCGCTTCAAGATAACTCTAGCATTCGTTAACCCTAAGCATTAGCACTATGCATCCATTAACACTACGATCCACAATGAAAATAACTTACTCTTTCTCTCTCCCCCTTTTTCTCTCACAAAAAGCATAAGAACATGCAATCCCAATAATATTCAGATCCAACAATTAACAAATGCAACAAAAGCATGAGAGATGGAAGGAAAAAGTGATAGTGAGCAAAATCATTCACAAATCCATTCCATAAGAGAATTGTATTGAAATGAGGATATGAACAAGTGTAGCAAACTTGAGTTTTCCCCTATTTATAGTGGAGAGGAGGGCTTGGCCTCAAAATCCTGTTGCCCCCATTTCTACCTCCCTAATTGTTCAAACTTAAAAAGAGTGGGAACCCATTCAAAATGGGAGGGAACCAATTTGAATTTGAACTTAAACCAATTTTGGTGGAAGTCCCAACTTTATTCACTAACTTGACATTTAGGCCCTGTGACATTAAAAGTCAAAAAAGACCTAAAGTCCTTTTATTGACTTTTAACTATTCAAATTACTATGTAATCATCGGGTTGGACTTACACACGCAGGGTGCCAAATCCCTTTCACTTATTAACTAGTATCCCCCGCCCAAAACTGGTGGCGGTCCCACGACACCTCATGGGATTTATTCATTTCGGGCTCTAGTTATGCTTGAATTGTACCTTAATGAGATGGTACTGCACCTTCTCCATGGATGGTTTCCGGTGCATCTTCAGTTTAATCTTGTTGGTTGATCTGAAAAGAATCATCAAATCTGGAAGCGGGTATCATGGAACTGTTCGAATCTTCTTCCAAAGGATTGGAGTGCAAAGGGACCGGGGCTTTTGGGCATTTCAAAGATCTCATATGGGTCCAGTGGATTGGAATCATTGAACATATCCATGAAAGATTGTGTGTTCGAGAAATGAAAGTCTGTGGGGTGAGGCGGCTTGGGCAACTGTGATTGGAATGGTAGATCCAATTGTCACAGATTGAACCTGTGAGGAATCAGAGGTGAGGGATGCATTAGTGGATTGAGGGACAGGTAGCTCAGTGCGGGTTGTAGCAGGGGATGGAAGCGCAGTGGGGGTTGGTTGTCATAGTACGACGACGTGTTGCGGAAGGCGAGTCAAGGAACGATTGAATCTCGCTGCGTACACGACATCGACAATGTGAACTCGATGCTTGATGCGAGGATTCAACTGGTGCCTCTTCATATATTGCGAGCACGGAATCCATACTGAAGCCATGATTATATTGTCAAGATGGGAGGCAGCAAGGAGAGACAATAACTAGCCAACAACAAACTGCTGCTTGGTATTGCTCTTAATAGCTCGTTTGAGCTCTCCGAAGATGGTTTTGAACCAGTTATATGGTTCCAGAGGGGCCTTGGCTATTTTGGCATGAGATTCAACTATCCTATGCAGTATCTGGAAAGAGATGTGGTCTTTCCTGAGGTTTCCAACCATCAGGAAGTTATTAGGGAGTTGAGCAACTACATGGATGACATGATCCCTAAT